>LR738715.1:353555805-353565933 GCA_902687465.1 Secale cereale | reverse complement strand
CCCCGAACCTTTCCGGTGACCGTATAGTGACTTCCCATATATAAATCTTTACCTCTGGACCATTCCAGAACTCCTCGTGACGTCCGAGATCTCATCCGGAACTCCGAACAACATTCGGTAACTACGTACATACATTCTCTATAACCCTAGCGTCATTGAACCTTAAGTGTGTAGACCCTACGGGTTCGGGAATCATGCAGACATGTCCGAGACATATCTCCAGCCAATAACCAACATCGGGATCTGGATACCTATGTTGGCTCCCACATGTTCCACGATGATCTCATCGGATGAACCATGATGTCAAGGATTCAATCAATCCCGTATACGATTCCCTTTGTCTACCGGTATAACACTTGCCCGAGGTTCGTTCGTCGGTATACCGATACCTTGTTCAATCTCGTTACCGGCAAGTCTCTTTACTCATTCCGTAACACATCATCCTGTGACCAGCTCCTTAGTCACATAGAGCTCATTACGATGATGTCTTACAGAGTGGGCCCGGAGATACCTCTCCGTCATACGGAGTGACAAATCCCAGTCTTGATTCATGCCAACCCAACAAATACTTTTGGGGATACCCGTAGTGTACCTTTATAGCCACCCAGTTACATTGTGACGTTTGGCACACCCAAAGTACTCCTACGGTATCCGGGATTTGCACAATCTCATGGTCTAAGGAATAGATACTTGACATTCGAAAAGCATTAGCATATGAACTACACGATCTTGTGCTAGGCTTAGGATTGGGTCTTGTCCATCACATCATTCAACTAATGATGGGATCCCGTTATCAATGACATCCAATGTCCATGGTCAGGAAACCGTAACCATCTATTGATCAATGAGCTAGTCAACTAGAGGCTCACCAGGGACATGTTGTGGTCTATGTATTCACACATGCATTACGATTTCCGGATAATACAATTATAGCATGAACACTAGACAATTATCATGAACAAGGACATATAATAATAACCATTTTATTATTGCCTCTAGGGCATATTTCCAACAATAAACCCCATCTTTATATCCTCAATGGCAACAATACAATATGTGCCTTGATGCCCTTGTTGTCACTGGGAAAGGACACCGCAAGATTGAAACCAAAGCCAAGCACTTCTCCCATTGCAAGAACTATAGATCTAGTAGGCCAAACCAAACCAATAATTCGAAGAGACTTGCAAGGATATTTAAATCATGCATAAAAGATTTCAGAAAAGAATCCAATATTGTTCATAGATAATCTTGATCATAAACCCACAATTCATGGAATCTCGACAAACACACCACAAAAAGATTACATCGAATAGATCTCCTCGAAGATCGAGGAGAACTTTGTATTGAGATCAAAAGAGAGAGAAGAAGCCATCTAGCTAATAACTATGGACCCGACTGTCTATGGTAAACTACTCACAACTCATCGGAGAGGCCATGGTGTTGATGTAGAAGCCCTCCGTGATCAATGCCCCCTCCGACAGAGCTCCGGAACAGGCCCCAAGATGGGATCTCATGGGTACATAAGGTTGCGGCGGTGGAATTAGGGTTTCGTGGATGTCCTCGATGTTTCTGCCTACCCCCTGGGCGCGCCCTCTGCCCTCGTGGCCACCTCCTTCGCTTCGTGGCGTGTACTCCAAGCCTTATGTGTTGATATTGTTCCAAAAATATCTCTCCCAAAGGTTTCATTCCGTTTGGACTCCGTTTGATATTCCTTTTCTGCGGAACACTGAAATAGGCAAAAAACAGCAATTTGCACTGGGCCTTGGGTTAGTAGGTTTGTCCCAAAAATAATATAAAAGTGTATAATAAAGCCCATTAAACATCCAAAACAGAATATATAATAGCATGGAACAATCAAAAATTATGGATACGTTGGAGACGTATCATGGAGGAAGTCTGTAATGCCTGCATTCTCCGTCAAATAATAAAAATCTTCATAAATTCTGTCTGCCCTCAAGAATGCATCACTTGTCGATTTACACGGTCGAACCTATCCGGTGCGAGGAAGGTTGTACTTGGGTTTCTTCTTCTCATTTTCATTTTCATTTGAACCCCGGGTTGAAGAACCTCTCAACAACCTCCTCATCATTTTCTTTCTTTGAAAAATTCTAAAATTTTTAGTGACTCAAAATAAAAGTAACCAAACTCAAAAAAATTGATAGCAACTACTCCTACAAGTGTCTAGAGGTTATATCAAACTACTTCGGACCATATATATTTGACATGGAAGCTCAAGAATAAGGTCACCACAGCATTTTTTTGCAATAAATAAAGCACTAGAACAAAAACTAATTGGAGCGTTGGAGGAGTCACATACCGAATAACAATCTCCCAAAACAGTTTTGCGAATGATGATTTGAGCAAGGAGATAAAAAATGGCAGCAAAACGAGCTAGAACACGGGTTTGAGCAATGGGGTGATTTTTTCTAGAGGAAGACGAAGTGGATGGGTCCTCGAATAAGTGGAGGGGACTTACGTGGGACCCACGAGGCAGGGGGCGTGCCCAGGGGGTAGGGTGCGCCCTCCACCCTTGTGTTCACCTGGTGCAGCCCCCTAGTGCATGTTCGGTGCCAGAAATTGTGAAATAATCTATAAAAACATACTAAATTTTGAGGGTATTTGGAGCACTTTTATTTTCGAGACATTTTTTATTGCACGGATAATTCAGAAAACAGACGGGTAATCTTATTTTTTGCTTTATTTAATTTAAATAAGAGAAAGTGAAAAGTGGGTACAGAAGGTGGTGCTATCTAAATTCATGCATCTCATGCTCATCAAAAGGAATCTGTTAACAAGGTTGATCAAGTCTTATTAACAAACTTCTTTCGAATAACATAAAACCGGAGAATTTTCGAATAACACTAGGTTACCTCAATGGGGATATGCATGTCCCCAACAATAAGAATATCATATTTCTTTTTGACAGTAGGAATAGGGAATTCAAAACCTCCAATAGCAATAGTTGAAATTTTTCCAATAGAATTGATGCTATTAACTTGAGGTTGTTTCCTTGGAAAGTGTACCGTATGCTCATTACCAATAACATGAAAAGTAACGTTGCCTTTGTTGCAATCAATAACAGCCCCTACAGTATTAAAAAAGGGTCTACCAAGGATGATCGACATACTGTCGTCCTCGGTAATATCAAGAATAACAAAGCCCGTTAAGATAGTAACGTTTGCAACTACAACATGCACATCCTCACAAATACCGATGGGTATAGCAGTTGATTTATCGACCATTTGCAAAGAGATTTCAGTAGATGTCAACTTATTCAAATCAAGTCTACGATATAAAGAGAAAGGCATAACACTACGGCTCCAAGATCACATAAAGCAGTTTTAACATAGTTTCTTTTAATAGAGCATGGTATAGTGGGAATTCCTGGATCTCCTAGTTTCTTTGGTATTCCACCCTTAAATGTATAATTAGCAAGCATGGTGGAAATTTCAGCTCCGGTATCTTTCTTTTATTAGTAACAATTTATTTCATATACTTGGCATAAGGAGACATTTTTAGCATATCAGTCAAATGTATACGCAAAAAGATAGGTCTAATCATCTCACAAAAGCGTTCAAATTCCTTATCATCCTTTTTCTTGGATGGTTTGGGAGGAAAGGGCATGGGTTTCTGAACCCATGGTTCTCTTTCTTTACCATGTTTCCTAGCAACAAAGTCTCTCTTATCATAACGTTGATTTTTTGATTGTGGATTATCAAGATCAACAACAGGTTCAATCTCCACATCATTAGCATTACTAGGTTGAACATCAGTATGAACATCATTATTAACATTATCACTAGGTTCATGTTCATCACCAGATTGTGTCTCAGCATCACAAATAGAAATATTATTAGGATTCTCAGGTGTGTCTATAACAGGTTCACTAGAAGCATGCAAAGTCCTACCAGTTTCCTTTATATTTTTATTACTTGGACTCGCGTGTCAGTATTAATTCTCTGAGAATCTTGCTCACTCTCTTAGGATGGCCCTTAAGATACAAAGGTTCCTGAGTTATTTTACCACCTCTAGTCACAACTCTAACATCATTATCATTGTTCTCTTAATTCAACTCGTTAAGAAATCATTCTGTGCTTTAAGTACTTGTTATACTGGAGTTTTTACCATGGAAGCATGTTTACTAATGAGCTTAAGATCGTTAACAGATCTACTCATAATATCACCCAGGCATTCAAGCGTATAAGCATTACGTTTCAATTGTCTACTAACATAATCATTGAGGTTTTCTTGTTTAACAATAAAATTATCGAACTCATCCAAGCATTGACTAGCAAACTTATTATGAGGAATATCACCTTCATCAAATCTATAAAGATAATTTACTCTACTACCTGTGTTGGGTTATCGAGACCATGTACTTTTTCAATAGGTGGTAAATTCTTAACATCTTCAGCTTTAATACCTTTCTCTTTCATAGATTTCTTTGCCTCTTGCATATCTTCAGGACTGAGAAATAGAATACCTCTTTTCTTCAGAGTTGGCTTCGAAGTTGGTTCGGGAAGCGTACAATCATTATCATTGCTCAATATATTATTCAATAGTTTTTCTGCTTGCTCAATAATTCGTTCCCTAAAAACACAACCAACACGACTATCTAGATGGTCCCTAGAAGCATCGGTTAGTCCATTATAAAAGATATCAAGTATTTCATTTTTCTTAAGAGGATGATCAGGCAAAGCATTAAGTAATTGGATAAGCCTCCCCCAAGCTTGTGTGAGACTCCCTTCTTCAGTTTGCACAAAGTTAAATATTTCCTGTAAGGCAGCTTGTTACTTATGAGCAGGAAAATATTTTGTAGAGAAGTAGTATATCATATCCTGGGGACTACGCACACAACTAGGAGCAAGAGAGTTAAACCATAACTTAGCATCACCCTTTAATGAGAAAGGAAACAACTTAAGAATATAGTAATAGAGAATTTTTTTTCCTCATGAGCAAATAGGGTGGCTATATCATTTAATTTAGTAAGATGTGTGACAACAATTTTATATTCATAACCATGGAAAGGGTCAGATTCAACCAAAGTAATTAACTCAGGATTGATAGAGAATTCATAATCCTTATCAGTAACACGGATAGGTGAAGTAGCAAACTCAGGATCATATTGTATTCTGGCATTCAAATTTTTTCCTTCCACTTGCATAATAATTTCTTAAGATCATTCCTATCCTTACAAGCAATAAAGTCTCTCGCAACCTTTCCTTCCATAACATATCCCTCAGGCATAACAGGCAATTCATATCTAGGAGAGCTAGGTCTAACAGGTGTTTCAAAGTTTTTAGTTTCAATAATTTCATCAGTTTCAGAAATATCATCATCTTCATCATATTCAGTATTTCTTACTTTAGGAAGATGTTTATCAAGTAATTCACCCAATGGCATAGTTTTACCAAGCAGAGTAGAAGCATCATAAGAATCATTCATAGTAGAAGTTGCATAATATCAGAATCAATAGCAAGTGTAGGTGTCGCAAGCTTACTCAAATCAGATGGCGAATCAAGTGCAAATCTAGATGGCAGTTCCTTACCTTCCCTCGTTCTAGAGGGAACGATCTTGGTTCTATCATCCTTTAGTGTCCTCATAGTGATCAACGGATATAAATCCCAAGTAACTTAGAGAATAGAGCTATGCTCCCCGGCAATGGCGCCACAAAAATGTCTTGATAACCCACAAGTATAGGGGATCGCAACAATTTTTGAGGGTAAATTATTCAACCCAAATTTATTAATTCAACACAAGGGCAGCCAAAGAATATTCTCAAGTATTAGCAGATGAGTTGTCAATGCAACCACACCTGTACTTAATATCTGCAGCAAAGCAGTATCGAAATAACGGTAGCAATGGCAAAAGTAACAGTAGTAGTTTTGTAGTGATGGTGACAGCAGCAGTAATGAAAGTAACAAAGCAAGTATCAATATGAAACAAACTCTTAGGCAATGGATCCGCAATGATAGGTATCAGATAATATTCATCATGTAGTAGTTATAACCTAGGGTGACACAGAACTAGCTCCAATTCATCAATATAATGTAGGCATGTATTCCGTATATAGTCATACATGCTTATGGAAAAGAACTTCCATGACGTCTTTTGTCCTACCCTCCCGTGGCAGTGGGATCCTAGTGGAAACTAAGGGATATTAAGGCCTCCTTTTAATAGAGAACCGGAACAAAGCATTAACACTTAGTGAATACATGAACTCCTCAAACTACGACAATCACCAAAAAGAATCCCAATAATTTTCACCATGGGGTATGCGGATCATAACTCGTAATAGGTGTCTACAACTTGCAAGATCGGATCAAGAACATATGTATATTCATGAAAACATAATAGGTTCAGATTTGAAATCATGGCACTCGGGCCTAAGCATAGCAAAGTCATAGCAACATCAATCTCAGAACATAATGGATACTAGGGATCAAACCCTAACAAAACTAACTCGATTACATGATAAATCTCATCCAACCCATCACCGTCCAGCAAGCCTATGATGGAATTACTCACACACGGTGGTGAGCATCATGAAATTGGTGATGGAGGATGGTTGATGATGACGACGACGGCGATCTCCACTCTCCAGAGCCCGAACGGACTCTAGATATGGTCTCTCGAGGAAGAACAGGGGTGACGGCGGCTCCGTATCGTAAAAGGCATTGCATTCTTCTCTCTGATTTTTTCTCCCTGAACGTGAATAAATGGAGTTGGAGTTGAGGTCGGTGGTGCTGCGGGGGAGCCACTAGGCAGGGGGCGCGCCCTAGGGTGGGGAGTGCCCCCACCCTTGTGGACCGCCAGTGGGTCCCCTTTAGTAGATTCTTTCGCCAATATTTTTTATATTTTCCAAAAATATTCTCCGTGGATTTTAAGGTCATTCCGAGAACATTTATCTCTGCACAAAAATAACACCAAGGCAATTCTGCTGAAAACAACGTCAGTCCGGGTTAGTTCCATTCAAATCATGCAAATTAGAGTCCAAAACAAGGGCAAAAGAGTTTGGAAAAGTGGATACGATGGAGACGTATCAAGTTTTACATATCATTGGCACAATTGTCTCCCATAGAATTTATAATAACATCATTGCAATCATGCTTTTCATTTAAGGAGCTATCGTGAATCACTTATGAATTTCTTTTAACACTTCATCACAATTTTCAGATTCATGAATTTCAAGAAAAACCTCATAAAGATAATCTAGTGCACTCAACTCACTAGCAATTGCCTCGTCATAATTGGATCTTTTAAAAAGATTGGCAAGTGGATGAGCATCCGTAACACTTTCCTTATGAATTTGAATAAACACAATTATGGCAAGCAAACGTGCAAACAAACCAAGATGAAAACAGGAGGCAAATGGAAAATAATGTAAGTACAATGGATGAGAGTTTATGACAAGTACTTGGTAGGCTTGATGTAGAACCTCCCCGACAATGGCGCCAGAATTTCTTCCTGCTACTTCTTGAGCTTGCGTCGGTTTTTCCCGTGAAGAGGAGAGGGTGATGCAGCAAAGTAGAGGTAAGTATTTGCCTCGGTTGAGAACCAAGGTATCAATCCAGTAGGAGGCACAAGCAAGTCTCCAATCTATGCACCTGCACAAACGAACAAACACTTGCACACAACGCGGAAAAGGGGTTGTCAATCCCTTCATGGTCACGAACAAAAGTGAGATCTGATAGAGATAGATTTAAAACTAAAGTAAAAAGGTAAATAAAGTAAACACAAAATAATTGCAGCAAGATATTTTTTGGTTTTCAGTTTTATAGATATGAAAATATAAGATGGAAAAATAGAACCAGGGGCCTTAGTTTTCACTAGAGGCTTCTCTCTCGAAGAAAGCATACGGTGGGCGAACAAATTACTGTCGAGCAATTGATAGAAACACGCAAAGTTATGACGATATCTAAGGCAATTATCATGAATATAGGCATCATGTCCATGACAAGTAGACCAACTCCTTCCTGCATGTAGTACTATTATTCCACTCATCGACCGCTATCCAGCATGCATCTAGAGTATGAAGTTAAAAACGGAGTAACACATTAAGCAAGATGACATGATGTAGAGGGATAAACCCATGCAATATGATATAAACCCCATCTGTTTATCCTTAATGGCAATAACACAATACGCGCCTCGCTACCCCTAATATGTCACTGGGTGAGGACACGGCAAGACTGAACCCATCACAAAGCACCTCTCCCATTACAAGATAAACCAATCTAGTTGGCCAAACCAAATCGATATATCTATGAGAAATACAAGGCTATCTTAATCATGCATAAAATAGTTCAGAGAAGACTCAAATAATATTCATAGATAATCCAATCATAAATCCACAATTAATCGGATCTCGATAATCACACCGCAAAAGAAGATTACATCGAATAGATCTCCAAGAAAATCAAGGAGAACATTGTATTGAAGATCAAAGAGAGAGAATAAGACATATAGCTACTAGCTATGGACCCGTAGGTATGTGGTAAACTACTCACACATCATCGGAGGGTAGCATGGTTGATGTAGATTCCCTTCGTTTTCCAATCCTCCTCCGACGGAGTACCTGAAAAGGCCCCAAGATGGGATCTCACGGGAACAAAGACCTGCGGCGGTGGAAAAGTATTTTTGTTGATTGCTCTAGGGTTTCTGGGATATTAGAGAATACATAGGGCAAAGAGGCGGTGCATGGGAGTCACGGGGGGCCCACAAGCCTAGGGGCGCTCCCTAAGGTGTGCCCCTACGGTTTGTGGCCACCTCGTGGCTTTCCTAGCCCCTACTCCAAGTTGCGTAGGTGTGTTTTTGTCCAGAAAAAATCATCGCGAAAGTTTTAATCCGGTTGGACTCCGTTTGATATTCACTTTCTCCTAAACTCAAAAACAAGGAAAAAAACAGAAACTGGCACCGGACACTAGGTTAATAAGTTAGTCCCAAAAATAATATAAAATAAGATATTCCTGCATATAAAACATCCAAAGTTGATAATACAATAGCATGGAACAATAAAAAGTTATTGATACGTTGGAGACGTATCAAACCCTACTCCTACTTTGTGGTGGATTGCCTCGCGAGGAGGATGAGTAGGAACTAGTACAAGGATATGCAGTCTGGTGAGGGCTCAGGGCTCTATCTCTCTCTGGATCTGATCCTTCAATCCCCCCCTCTATGGTGGAGAGTGGCCAATATTTCTATTGGCTCGGTCCTCTTCCCTCATGGCTTAGGCGGGAAGGGACACCCCAACGACCAATTTAGAAGGGGGACAATAGTACATCCTATCCTGACAAAGGTTGTCTTCGTCTGCAAAGCTTCTGGTTGTGATGCACGGGTGGGCTCACTTATGACCTCCATCCAGCCGAGCCCGTGGTCTTGGTCTTGTTGCACCAGAATGGAAACCTTTGGGGGATTCCTTGGGAACCTGCGTACGTCCTTGCCTCCTTAGCACCAAAGAGAAAATTGTCCTTGCCTACGCCTGTTAGCGCCCTTCTGATCCTGTTCGTCATGGCCCACGTCACCTGCGCCTTGTGAGGCTGGGTGCCGAGCCTAGAGATGTCCGCCCCTCAGGAGGTGGCTTGGGAGACTGCTTCTTAGAAGGCCCTAGCATCATTCGCGTCACGAGACAGGAGGTCTCACGAGGGTATTGCTCATGAATTCTTGGTGCTGGGCCACGTCGGGCCGTCGACGGATCCACGTGCAGGGCCATAGGCACACGGGCCTGGATACCCCCAGTCCCAGAGCCCTGATAGTAGCCCCCGGTCCCACGGTGCGCTCAGCCTGGCTTTAAGGCGAAGGCAAAGAGGGACGGGGCGAAGCGATGCGGGCCCTAACCACCTGCGGTCTAGGCTCAACGCGTGGTGCATGACGGGGCGTGGGATGCCCCCACTACCCCATGAAGCCTCGACAACTGCCCGACTTTTAGAAAGTCTGGCACGCACCATGGAGCCATCATTTTAACGGAGGCGAAGGGGCGCCGACTGGCCTTCTCTGATTGCTTATAAAAGGACCGAGGGGGTAGAGCCCTCCGCCCATCTCTGTCTTCTCGCCTCTCCGTCTTCAAACCTTTGCGTCTGCAGCTATGGCGCTCATGAGGAGGTTCCCGCCCTCAAGAAGGGCAAGGCG
>LR738715.1:353530154-353547042 GCA_902687465.1 Secale cereale | reverse complement strand
AAGTCCAACCAAAAGCCAAAGCTTGGGGATGCCCCGGGAAGGCATCCCCTCTTTCGTCTTCGTCTATCGGTAACTTTACTCGATGCTATATTTATATTCACCACATAAATGTGTTTTGCTTGGAGCGTCATTTTGTTTTATTTTGTTTTGCTTGCTGTTTGAACAATATCCCAAGATATGCAATTCTCAAATGTTAGAGAGTCTTCACATAGTTATATAATTATTCAACTACTCATTGATCTTCACTTATATCTTTTGGAGTAGTTTTTTGGTTGCTCTAGTGCTTCACTTATATCTTTTTAGAGCACATCGGTGGTTTTATTTTGAAGAAATAGATGAACTCTCATGCTTGACTTATATTATTTTGATAGTCTTTTAGAACAGCATGGTAATGTGCTTTGGTTATAAAACTAGTCCTAATATGATAGGCATCCAAGTTGGGTATAGTAAAAACTTTCATATAAAGTGCATTGAATATTAGGAGAAGTTTGATACTTGATGATTGTTTTGAGATATGAGGATGGTGATATTAGAGTTATGCTAGCGGGGTAATTATGAATTCAATAAATACTTGTGTGAAAGTTTGTGATTCCCGTAGCATGCACGTATGGTGAACCGCTATGTGACCAAGTTAGAGCATGAGGTATTTATTGGTTGTCATCCTTTGTGTGGAGGTCGGGATCGCGCGATGGTTAACTCCTACCAACCCTTCCCCAAGGAGCATCCGTTGAATACTTTGTTTGGATGACTCTTTGATTTTTGCAATAAGTATATGAGTTCTTTATGACTAATGTTGAGTCCATTGATTATACACACTCTCAGCCTTCCACCATTGCCAGCCTCTCGTGTACCGCGCAACTTTCGCCGGTTCCTTACATCACCATACCCACCATATACCTTCCTCAAAACAGCCACCATACCTACCTATCATGGCATTTCCATAGCCATTCCGAGATATATTGCCATGCAACTTTCCACCGTTCCGTTATTATGACACGCTTCATATTGTCATATTGCCATGCATGATCGTGTAGTTGACATCGTATTTGTGGCAAAGCCACCATTCACAATTCATTCATACATCTCACTCTTGATTCATTGCATATCCCGGTACACCGCTGGAGGAATTCACATAGAGTCATATTTTGTTCTAGCCTCGAGTTCTAATCTTTGAGTTGTAAGTAAATAAAAGTGTGATGATCTTCATTATTTGAGCATTGTCCCGTGCGAGGAAACAAAAAACAAAAAAAAGAGAGAAAGGCCAAAAAAAGAGATGGCCCAAAAAAAGAGAGGGGGGCTAAAAAATAAAGAAAGAGAAAATCCCCTCCAAAAAAATAAAAAAAGAGAGAAGGGACAATGCTACTATCCTTTTCCACACTTGTGCTTCAAAGTAGCACCATAATCTTCATGATAGAGAGTCTCTTGTTTTGTCACTTTCATATACTAGTGGGAATTTTCATTATAGAACTTGGCTTGTATATTCCAATGATGGGCTTCCTCAAATGCCCTAGGTCTTCATGAGCAAGCAAGTTGGATGCACACCCACTTAGTTTCTTTTCATGAGCTTTCAATACACTTATATCTCTAGTGCATCCATTGCATGGAAATCCATACTCACTCACATTGATATCTATTGATGGGCATCTCCATAGCCCATTGATACGCCTAGTTGATGTGAGATTATCTTCTTCTTTTGTCTTCTCCACAACCACCACTCTATTCCACCTATAGTGTTATATCCATGGCTCACGCTCATGTATTGCGTGAAAGTTGAAAGGTTTGAAAGAATTAAAGTGTGACAATTGCTTGGCTGAAACCGGGGTTGTGCATGATATGAATATTTTGTGTGATGTAGAGGGAGCATAGCCAGAATATATGATTTTGTAGGGATAAGTTTGTTTGGCCATGTTATTTTGAGAAGACATGATTGCTTTGTTAGTATGCTTGAAGTATTATTATTCTTATGTCAATATAGACTTTTGTCGTGAATCTTTCGGATCTGAACATTCATGCCACAATAAAGAAAATTACATTAATAATTATGTTAGGTAGCATTCCACATCAAAAACTCTGTTTTTATCATTTACCTACTCGAGGACAAGCAGGAATTAAGCTTGGGGATGCTTGATATGTCTCCAACGTATCTATAATTTTTTATTGTTCCATGCGATTATATTATCCTTCTAGGATGTTTTATGGGCTTTTATATACACTTTATATGATTTTTGGGACTAACCTATTAACCCAGAGCCCAGTGCCAGTTTCTGTTTTTCTCTTGTTTTAGAATATCACAGAAAAGGAATATCAAACGGAGCCCAATTGACCTGAAACTCAACGGAAGACGTTTTTGGACCAGAAGAAGACCAAAGAGTACCGGAGAAGGACCAGAAAGTCCACGGGCTACCCACGAGGGTGGGGGCGTGCCCCCCTGGGAACGCCCCTGCCTCGTGGATAGCCCGGAGACCCCCTTTACTTGGCCCTGACTCCAACACCTCCTATATATACAGAAATCTCCGGAAAATAACGTAGATCGGGAGTTCCGCCGCCGAAAGCCTCTGTTGCCACCGGAAACCAATCTAGACCCGTTCATCCACCCTGTCGGAGGGGGAATCCCTCTCCTGTGGCCATCTTTATCATCCCGGCGCTCTCCATGACGAGGAGGGAGTAGTCCACCCTCGGGGCCGAGGTATGTACCATTAGCTATGTGTTTGTTCTCTTTCTCTCTCTCTCTCTCTCGCTCGTGTTCTTCAGATGGCACGATCTTGATGTATCGCGAGCTTTGCTATTATAGTTGGAACTTATGATGCTTTTCCCCCTCTACTCTCTTGTGATTAATTGAGTTTTCCCTTTGAAGTTATCTTATCAAATTGAGTCTTTATGGATTTGAGAACACTTGATGTATGTCTTGCATGTGCTTATCTGTGGTGACAATGGGATATCACGTGATCTACTTGATATATGTTTTATTGATCAACTTGCGGGTTCCGTGACCTTGGGAATATATGCATAGGGGTTGGCACATGTTTTCGTCTTGACTCTCCGATAGAAACTTTGGGGCACTCTTTGAAGTACTTTGTGTTGGTTGAATAGATGAATCTAAGATTGTGTGATGCATATCGTATAATCATGCCCACATATACTTGAGGTGAAAATGGAGTATCTAGGTGACATTAGGGTTTTGGTTGATTTGTGTCTTAAGGTGTTATTCTAGTACGAACTCTAGGATAGATCGAACGGAAAGAATAACTTCGTGTTACTTTACTATGGACTCTTGAATAGATTGATCGGAAAGAGTAACTTTGAGGTGGTTTCGTACCCTACCATAATCTCTTCGTTTGTTCTCCTCTATAAGTTACTTTGGAGTAACTCTTTGTTGTATGTTGAGGGATAGTTATATGATCCAGTTATGTTATTAGTGTTGAGAGAACTTGCACTAGTGAAATTATGAACCCTAGGCCTTGTTTCCTAGCATTGCACTACCGTTAATGCTCACTTTGACCACTTGCTACCTTGCTGTTTTTATATTTTTAGATTACAAAAACCTGTATCTACCATCCATATTGCACTTGTATCACCATCTCTTCGCCGAACTAGTGCACCTATACAATTTACCATTGTATTGGGTGTGTTGGGGACACAAGAGACTTTTTGTTATTTGGTTGCAAGGTTGTTTGAGAGAGACCATCTTCATCCTACGCCTCACACGGATTGATAAACCTCAGATCATCCACTTGAGGGAAATTTGCTACTGTCCTACAAAGCTCTGCACTTGGAGGCCCAGCAACGTCTACAAGAAGAAGGTTGCGTAGTAGACATCAAGCTCTTTTCTGGCGCCGTTGCTGGGGAGGTGAGTGCTTGAAGGTATATCTTTAGATCTTGCAATCGAATCTTTTTGTTTCTTGTTTTATCACTAGTTTGGTCTATAAAAGAAAATTACAAAAAATGGAATTAAGGTTACCTCATATGCTTCATCTTTTTAATATCTTTCATGAAAATGATGGGAAGGAAAATTGTGCCCAAGTACTAGAAGAAGAATTACATAGAATGCTTGGCATAAATATGCGAATGATGAGCATGATTGCAATGCTGTTAGTATGAATTCTTTGAATACCCATGAGGCTAATGATATGCAAAGCCACAAGCTTGGGGATGCTATGTTTGATGAAGATGATATGTTTAGTCCCCCAAGTTTTTATGAGCAAATTTATTATTATAAAAGCATGCCTCATAATTATAATGATTATTGTGATGACATGTATGCTGTAAAGATTAAAGATAACCATGAAACTTGTCATCATGATTTTAATTTTCAATTGGATTATGCTTCACATGATAGTAATTTTGTTGAATTTGCTTGTCCCACTACTATGAATGAGAATAATTTTGCTTATGTGGAGAGTAGTAAAATTTCAATGCAAGCAGATCATGAAAATAATGCTTTATGTGCTAGTTATATGGTTGAATTCATTCATGATGCTACTGAAAATTATTATGAGAGAGGATCATATGCTTCTACATATTGCAATAATACCAAGTTTCCTCTCTATATGCTTGAAGTTTTGAAGCTATGCTTGTTTTGCTTTCCTATGCTAGTTGATTATTGTTCCCATAAGTTGTTTGCTCACAAAATGCCTATGCATAGGAAGTGGGTTAGAATTAAATGTGCTAGTTATATGCTTCATGATGCTCCCTTTATGTTTCAATTCTTATCTTTCATATGAGCATCATAGAAATTATTGTGCCTAGCTAGGGGCGTTAAATGATAGCGCTTTGTCGGTGTACTAAAGTAGGGGTACCTTAGTATCCCGAACCTATGCACGGGCAGTTGCAGTGTCCCGCGGCAAGGCTCGCCAGGTGACCGCCAAGGTCCTCCGTGGTTCCTTTGAAGCCATTCAAGAAAAAAGTATTCAAGTCAAAGAGACAAGGCCCCGGCAAGAGGAGCTTGCCGGGAAGGACACTCAAAGCATAAGACCACTCAAGTCACAAGACCTGGGCAAGAGGAGCTTGCCGGGAAGGCCAATCAAGGCATCTCATGGAACTTGCCGCGACGCGCCACGCGTCCCGGCAAGGCCCAGTGAGCGACAATCTCCCAGAAGCAACAAGATAGCGACCGCGGCAAGCGCAAGCTTCCACTCGGTACCCGCGCTCCAACACATCCACCCATGTGTCGCTTTGGGACCATCCCAAGCGCACGTGGCGGAAGGCTGTGCAGTCTGGGGTACACGGTGGCAAGCAGCGATGACTAGGCTACCGTCGTGGCGGACGGTGGCGCCCCTGACGGCCACTTTTTGCACTGTTTGGGCGACGGCGACGGACATTTAATGCCCTTGTCCCCTGCCGTCAGGGTTAGGTATGGAACACTGTTCCAACTACCACCCTTTTTACATTCTTACCCCCATCTGTGTTGCCACCTGTCGGTGACCCCTTTGACCTATAAAAGGAGGCCCATGCGCAACGTAGAGGAGGTTCCAAACATCGATCATTCCCACGCTCGGTCTTGCTAGCGGTTAGAGTGTACTGTAGCTCTCCTCGCTCCCGAGCAAGAACGCAATACAAACCAAAGTAGGAGTAGGGTTTTACGCATCCGTGCGGCCCGAACCTGGGTAAACTGCTCGTGTGCTCGCCTCGATCCGCTCTTTGTGCGATCTCCGGCCCCTGCCGTACCGAAAAGGGGCTCCGGTCCCATAGGTGTTCGTGGGCGATCAGTTTCCCCGACATCTTTGGCGCACCATGTAGGGGGGTGCGTCGAGGTTGTGTGAACCCGATCCGGCGTCACACGAGCTAGATCTCCATCATCTTCGTCAACATGGCGCCGAAGAAGAAGGCTTCGGAGGCAGCAGGCACGTCCGCGTCGATCCCGCCACCGCCGGAGCCAACGGCTGGTGGGGTAGACGCCGGCGGAAGAACGGACGTCGACGAGGGAACCCACGGTGCCGCCAAGTCCAAAGACAAGGCCGCGCTGCCCATCGGCGGCGTAGCCGGCTCCCACGACGACCGGGCGCACTCCAAGACCTCGGCGTCCGTGCATGCACCGCGCCCATCTCAGGAGGCGTGAGATCGGCAGCGTCGTGGTACTCAAGGTACCATACGCTTGCTGGGCCAGGGTCAAGCTGGCGGATCTCGGGACACTCAAGGCCAGCATGCACACCAACATGCCGGCACAAGCAAGGCACGGTCGCTGGGACGGGATGCTGCTCCTTCTAACGTAGTTAGAAGTCCGAGCATATCCCGCTCCTCACACCGATCGCCACCGCTACCCGACTCCAGCAGAAGCTCTAGCACGAGCTCAACTGCTCCTAGATTTCCCTCCAGCGGCAGACAAGGCCGACAGCTGGAGGGCCACCATCCAGAGTCTCATCGCCTTTGCCAATGGCGACACTCCGCAGCAGCCGAGCACGTCGCGGCCGCGGCAAGTCAGCGAGGCGCGGGCCGATGGCGACAAGACCGCTGGGGGTGCAACCACCGTGCACTCTCCGCCCCGAAGGCCAAGATCGCCGGCTCGCTGGATCAACATCGACGACGGCTCCACTTCATCATCCGATCCACGAGCTCGCCGCGATCAGCGCCAAGTTCTCGACGATCGACAACAAGAGGACGCTCGGACCCGCATCGAGCGCCGAAGAGAAGCGCGGCTTCAATCAGACCAACGCGCTGGGCCCGCTGTCGACATGCATGCGCCAGGGGGACCAGGCGTCTTTCCGTACGCGGTAGGTTGTCCTGCGTTCACTCGTGAGCTGCGGCAAGTCCAGTGGCCCAGCATGAAAAATTTCAAGCCAGACGTGCCGGAGAAGTACGACGGCAAGACGCACCCGTCGGAGTTCCTCAGCATCTACACCATCGCGATGCAAGTTGCTGGGGGCGGGACGACAAGATCCTTGCCAACTACTTCCCTCTTGTACTCAAACCCAACGTCAGGTCCTAGCTCATGCACTTGCCGGACAACTCCATTTCTTCTTGGGCCGACCTGTGCCATCAGTTTGTCGGCGCCTTCACAGGCGGCCACAAACCTCATGGCCAGGAGAGTGACCTACACCTGCTCGCCCAGAAGGAAGGAGAACCTCTGCGCAAGTATATCCAGAGATTCAGCCGTGTGCAGCACATCATCCCAGACGTCCACCCTGCCGCGGTCATCAGCGTGTTCCATCAGAACGTGCGTAACCGCAGGATGAGGGAGGAGATGGCGATGTGCAAGATCAGGGACGTCAGCGAGCTGTACGCCCTGGCCGACAAGTGTGCACATGCTGAAGAGGGGAGGAAACTCCCCAGAGAGGATACGGGAGCCGGAGGATCAGACAGCGAGGATGCCGCCCCGGCAAAGAAAAACCGGCGGCGGAACAACAGAAAGAAGAAGAACAAGGAAGTGCTAGTCGTTGAGCAGTCCGGCAAGGAGGCTGGCGCAGCCCAAGTTGGTAGCTCCGGCAAGGAGACTGCCGCATGCACCAACTGCCAGGCTGTGGCGGCCGTCGACAAGCAGGACGGCACCGACAAGCAGTATTGCAAGATCCACCGCACCAAGGGCCACGATCTCCAGAACTGCAAAAGGGTCGAGCAGCTTGTCGAGCAGCAGAAAGCTGAGTACGAGCGGCACGACAAGGAGAAGGCCCAAGGGGGTGATGGAGGGTCCGGCAAGAAGCGGCCATTCAACGGCCGGGGAGGACGCCGCGGCAAGGCCAAGCAGCGGCAAGGAGACAGACCTCCCCGCGGCCGCGACAAGGATGAAGATGACGAAGACAACGAAGACTTGGACGATGCGGAGAACAGGGAGCAGGAGTTCCAGAAAGCCACAGAAGTTTTGTGCGTTGACGGTGGTGCTTCTCTGCATACTTCTCACCGCCAACTCAAGCAATGGGTGCGGGAAGTGAATGCGGCAGAACCACCCGTCGAGTCGCGCAACTTTTGAAGTGGTCCAGCACGCCTATCATCTTTCACATTGAGGACCACCCTGATCGCACAACTGCTGTCGGGTGCTTGCCGATGTTTGTTTCGCCAACTATCCGCAACCTCAAGGTCACCAAGATGTTAGTTGACGGCGGGGCAGGCCTGAACCTAATCTCCTCTACTGTGATCCAGAAACTCCAAATCCCCGACAGCGAGCTCGAAGAAACCGGCACATTCCAAGGGATCAACCCGGGGAGGAGCAAGCCGAAGGGGAAGATCACGCTGCCAGTAACATTTGACAGCGAGCTGAACTTCAGGACTGAGAGGGTTACGTTCGACGTTGCCGATTTCCCATTGCCTTACAATGGGATACTTGGCCGTCCAGCGCTCGCCAAGTTCATGGTAGCCTCGCACTACGCTTACAACATGCTCAAGATGCCCGGCCCGATAAGCGTCATCTCTGTCCATGGCGACAAGAAAGATGCCCTTATCTGCGCCGACTAGATCTACCGGGAAGCAGCAGCCACATCAGAACACAAGACACTTGCCGCTGAAGCTCCCGGGGGGAAGAAGAAGACCAAGTCCGGCAAGAGCTCTGGGTCCCACTCCGGAAAGCGCACCTCTTCGGAGTGCTGCGCTACCGTCGAGGACGCACCATCGAGCTCCACCGGCAAGTGTAAGAAGACGATGGCAGCTCCGCCAGATACCAAGAAGGTGCCCGCCAAAGAGGACGGCACTGGTGGTACTTTCACCATCAGTGCCACGCTTGACCGCAAATAGGAAAACGCGCTCGTCGTTTTCCTGCGGGCGAACGTCGACGTGTTTGCATGGCAACCGTCTGACATCCCCGGTGTTCCCAGGAAAGTGATTGAGCACAAGCTTGCCGTCTGTCCTCACGCGCGGCCCGTCAAGCAAAACGTTAGGAAACAAGCAGTGGAGCGCCAAGAGTTCATAGCAGAAGAAATCAAGAAGTTGGAAGTAGCAGGCCTTGTCAAAGGCGTGCTCCATCCTACGTGGTTGGCCAATCCTGTTGTCGTGCGTAAGGCAAACGGGAAATGGAGGCTTTGTATCGACTTCACCGATGTGAATAAAGCTTGTCCCAAAGACCCATTTCCCTTGCCGCACATTGACCAGATTGTTGACTCCACGGCTAGATGTGATCTGCTTTCATTTCTTGACGCATACTCAGGATACCACCAAATCTTTATGGCAGAAGAGGATGAAGAGAAGACCGCATTCATCACTCCATGTGGCACCTACTGTTTCATACGCATGCCTTTCGGATTGAAGAATGCTAGTTCAACATTTGCAAGAGTTGTCCATACAGGTTTTGAGCCACAAATTCACAGGAATGTAGAGGCATACATGGATGACATAGTGGTCAAGAGCAAGGACAGGGCTACTCTGGTCCAAGATTTAGATGAAACCTTTGCGAATTTGCGCAAGATCCAGCTCAAGCTTAATCCCGAGAAGTGCGTGTTTGGAGTCCCTTCCGGCAAGCTTCTCGGGTTCTTCGTGTCTCAGAGGGGGATTGAAGCCAATCCCGACAAGATCAAGGCCATCGAGCAGATCAAAGCACCCAAGCGCGTCAAGGATGTACGGAGACTTGCCGGCTGCGTGGCTGCTCTCAGCAGGTTTATCTCTAAGTCAGCAGAGCGCGCCCTGTCATTTTTCAAAATTTTGAAAAAGGCAGGTCCAATGAAATGGACTCCGGAAGTGGAGGCAGCGCTGCAAGACTTGAAGAGATACCTGTCCTCCACTCCAATACTTGTCGCACCTAAACCACAAGAGAAGTTGCTGTTGTACCTAGCGGCAACCAATCAAGTGGTTAGTGCTGCGTTAGTAGCGGAGAGGGAGGCAGATGATGAGCTAGCAACTATGGCAAGCACGTCCAGCGACAAGCAGGGGGTTTCTCCGACAAGCTCTGGTCCCGGCAAGGATGAATCTGCGCAGATGCAAGAGGAGATACGGAAGAAGATGGTGCAGCGCCCAGTTTACTTTGTCAGCTCCCTTCTGCAGGGGGCAAGGTCATGGTACTCTGGCGTGCAGAAGCTGCTTTTCGGCCTTCTTATGGCCTCGAGAAAGTTGCGCCATTACTTCCAAGCACATGAGATAACAGTTGTCACTCGCTTTCCGCTGAAGAGGATACTGCAAAATCCAGAAGCGACAGGCAGGATTGTTGTGTGGGCACTCGAACTGTCAAGCTTTGGCCTCAAGTTTGAAAGCACTTCAACTATCCAAAGCAGAGCATTGGCAGAGTTTATAGCAGAGTGGACGCCAACACCAGACGAAGAAATCCCAGAGACGAGCATCCCCGTCAAGGAAGCAAGCAAATAGTGCATAATGTACTTTGATGGTGCCTTCTCGCTGCAAGGCGCCGGTGCCTGCGTGCTGCTTGTCGCACCCACCAGAGAGAACCTCAAGTACATCGTCCAGATGCACTTTCCCAAGGAGCAAGCAACGAACAATACTGCAGAGTATGAAGGTTTGCTTGCGGGTCTTAGGATCGCGGCAGACCTTGGGATCAAGAAGCTGATTGTAAAGGGTGACTCGCAGCTTGTCGTCCGCCAAGTGAACAAGAACTACCAGAGTCCGTTGATGGAAGCTTACGTCGACGAAGTGAGAAAGCTTGAAGAACACTTTGACGTCCTAAAGATGGAGCATGTTCCAAGAGCTCAAAACGACATCGCAGAAGGCCTGTCAAAGTGCGCCGCACTTAAGTTACCTGTGGAACCAGGGATCTTTGTGCTCGAGCTGACTCAACCATCTGTAACACCATCAACTGGACAGACCAAGAAGAGGAAGTTGGTTTCTGGTGACTATTTTCCGGCAGAGCTTCCCGAAGCCGCCGCCAAGAAAGTCCCCAAGATCAATGCCGAAAATGCTGAGGAGCAGTCTGCTCCTGCAAGCCCTAGGGTTTGTACAGTTGAAGCAGACGCTCCCGACAAGTTTTGCTCCGGCAAGCTTGCCGGGGAATGCCAGGCTCCGGCTGAGCCGCAGGTTCTTGACGTAGAAGCGGACGTTCCCGCAGCAGCACAAGTGCCTTTAGTCCTTGTTGTTGAGCCACAAGCTCCAGCATGGGCACAGCAGATTGTCCGTTTCCTTCAGACAGGAGAACTTCCCGAAGAGCAAGAAGAAGCGGAAAGAGTAGCCCGGCAGTCAAGTATGTACCAGTTTGTAGATAACACACTGTGCAGGAGAAGACTCAACGGTGTGAAATTGAAGTGTATTCCCCGGGAAGATGGACACAAGCTGTTGGCAGAGATACATGGAGGCATATGTGGTCACGACATTGGCGCAAGAGCACTTGTCGGCAAAGCTTTCCGGCAAGGTTTCTTTTGGCCGATAGCCCTCCAGGATGCAACTGCACAAGTAACCAAGTCTGAAGCGTGCCAGTTTCATTCCAAGCAAATACTTCAACCAGCTCAAGCTCTCCAGACGATCCCTTTATCCTGGCCATTTTTGGTCTGGGGGCTCGACATCCTCGGCCCCTTTCCCCGCACAGCCGGGGGCTTTGAGTACTTGTACGTTGCAATCGACAAGTTCACAAAGTGGCCGAAAGTGGAGCAAGTGAGAAAGGTGACCGCACAGTCAGCAGTCAAGTTCTTCAGGTCGATTGTTTGCCGTTTCGGGATTCCTAACAGGATCATCACCGATAACGGTACGCAATTCACGAGCCGCACCTTCATGCAGTACGTCCAAGATCTTGGCGCCAAGGTCTGCTTTGCTTCCGTTGCTCACCCGAGAAGCAACGGTCAAGCGGAGAGGGCAAATGCTGAAGTGCTGCGTGGCCTCAAGACCAGAACTTTCGACAGGCTGCACAAGTGCGGAAGAAACTGGATCGAGGAGCTGCCGGTGGTTCTTTGGTCGATCAGGATGACGCCAAATCGAGCCACTGGACAGACACCCTTTGCTTTGGTCTATGGAGCAGAGGCAGTTCTCCCCACGGAACTCGTATACGGGTGGCCTCGATTGCTCGCTTATGATGAGCTCGAGCAAGAGCAGCTGCGACAAGATGACGCGCTGCTCCTTGAGGAAGACCGTCTTCAGGCTGCTGTTCGAGCTGCTCGCTACCAGCAAGCTTGGCGCCGCTACCATAGCAGCAAAGTTAATGCCAGAAGTCTCGAGGAAGGTGACCTTGTTCTTCGGCGCGTTCAGTCCGCCAAGAATTCCAACAAGTTGACGCCGAAGTGGGAAGGCCCTTATCGGGTGAAATGAGTCACAAGGCCTGGCGCTGTCCGCCTTGAGACCGAGGATGGCTTTCCGGTGAGCAATTCCTGGAACATTGTGCATCTTCGTAAGTTTTACCCATAAGGCGCGGTTGTCGTGATCCGCTCCGGCAACCACCCTTTGTACAAGTCTTGCCGCTGTCGCATGTAATCCTTTGTACAAAGCCGAGCGCAGACCCCGTGCATCAGTAAAGCTCATGTGCCCCGCACATCTTGTCATTTCATGCTTTCTATTTTCTTGCATGTATAATCTGACACTTTGTGCAGCACCAACCCCCGGTAAGCCATAACGAGCCCAAAGGCTCCATATTTGTATTTTCTCTCCCTTCTTTTTTCTCAAGCAAAAGAAGGTTCCCTCGCGCACAAGTTTGCCGGGGGGAGGAAGATAGTGGTATGGACCAAGCGCCGTTCAAGAAAGCCTTGCCTTGCCGGGAAGCAGACAACACAAAAGCTAAGTTGCCAAAGTTTGAGCAATCAAATTTTTAATTGTTTAAGTTATCTTCCTTGAACGACCACACTTTGTATGGAAAACCTGTGCGCGGAGGAACCAGCTCGTGGCTAGCCGCGCCCTTACTTTGTTTCGAGCACGCTCAACGATGTAAGTGTGCTGCGACTAGTGTCGCGCCCTTACTTCGTTTTCGAGCTCGCTCAACAACTTAAGCATGCTGCGACTAGCTGCGACAAGGTTTCTTGTCGGTAACAGCACCGCCAGCAGGGTGCTGAAGTTCCGCACTCAGCGCTCGCGGCAAAGGTGCCAACAACGGCATGTTCCCTGAAAGCGTAGGGTGATAACATACAAAGCAAAGGAGTCAAGTAAAGGAAATAACATTGCATCCAATACCCAAAATAGAGTTATATTGCAAGATAGCTTGTCGCAGCTCTAACAGACTTTTCTCCTAACATAACTAGCAGCGACAAGGAAAGAAGAAAAATGGGCGGGCTTAGTCCGCGTGGTCGCCTTCAACTCTCTTAATCCCGCCCACCTTGTCCACGATGGGTGCGACAAGGGCCTTGAGCGCGTCTAGATCGGCGTCCGACGGCAAGCTCCTGGGGACGTTGGTGAGGTTGAGGCCCGGATTGCGGAAGGCCACCTTCATCAACACCTTCTGCAGGGCTCCCGCGCAGAGCCTGCGCGACTCGTCAGCCAGCTGCTTTGGGATCTTCTCCTGGAGTTGCTGGAGGACCGTCGCCACGCCCCTGAAGAATAAAGTAAGTTTGGCGCTGGGGTGGAGGTTCTCATCGGTGGAGTACCCGAGATACTCCGCCCCCAGCTGCTCCAACTCCTTATCGATGTCTGCGGCGGCGTTGACAAGGCCCTCCGTCCAGTGCTCGACGGTCTGCCTAAAGTTGTTCTGGGAGATGGCAGCACTCTCCAGCAACGCCTTCTCGGCCCTAACCTCCTCCTTCAGGGCCGCCTCCCGCTCCTTGGCACCGTCCAGCGTCTCGGTCAGAGTGGCTAGCTTCAGCTCGAGGTTGGCGTTGGAGTCCTTGGCGGCGGTGAGCTCCTTGCCCTTCTCGGCGAGACGAACCTGCAGCTTCGAGTGGCTGTGGGCGTCCTTCTCGCGCTCAAGCTTGAGCGCGGCAACCTCCTTGCCGCTCGCCTTGAGGTCGGCCTCCAGCTGCGCCACTCTCCTCTCCAACTCCTTCTTGGCAGTCTCGGCAGCTGCGGCGGCATCCTTTGCCTCCTGGAGGGCCCCGCCAAGTGATTGCTCGCGCGCGGCAAGCTCATCCTCGTGGCTGTCGAGGTTGACCTTCCACTGTGCCAGCTCGCCTTCTCTCTTGGACAGCTCCTCGGCGGCAAGCCGCTGCTGCTCCTCCACTTCGGCCTTCTTGAGAATGAAGGCCTGCTGCGCCTCGGCAAGTTCCTCCCGCTCCTCCGCCAAGGACCGGAGAGCTGCTTGGTTGATGGCCCGGAGCTCCTCCGTGCGCTTCTCGATATCAGCTCCCGCCTTTGCGGCAAGAGCCTCGCGGGACTCCAGCTTGGCTTGCCGGGCGCGGTAAAGCGACAGCAGCCTGCGCAGCAGCCATTCCTCCTCAGGCTCGCTGCTGCTGCTCGGCGCGTCGACAAGCTTCAGCCCGGCGGAGGCAAGCACCTCCCCGTCGAAGACCCCTACCTCGACCGGCGCCCTGGACATGGACGCCCAAGGGAGCTGGATGAAGACGTCGTCGCCGGCCTTTAGGTAGGCGCCTGGCTCGGGCTCGTCGGGGCTGGGGGCTGCGGCGGCGGCGGAGGGCTCGGCGGTCGGTGTAGCGCCTGGCGCTCCTGCGGCCTCAGGGCCGTCAGTGCGATCGCCAGCCCCTTCGCCGGCTGCTGCGGCGGCAGCCTTGGCGGACTCTGCGCCGGCGGGATCGTCTGCGCCAACCGTTTCTTCGGCGACGGCGGCGTCGTCAGCAACGACCTCCTTCTCCATTGGCTCAGCTACGGATGGGTCTGACGAAGGAAAAGGAAAGACAATAAGTCAAGCAAATATCCAAAAAAGAAGAATCTAAAGAAGAAAAGTCCAAGGGATTACCTGCGCGGGCCGGCTCCTCGGTGAGGTTCCTTGTCGGGGAGCTCTCCCTCGGCGGCGTGGTTGTAGCCCCCGCCGGCGGAGGGCCGCTGGTGCTACCCCTCGCCGGAGAACTCGCCCTTGGCGGAGTACTCGCCCTTGGCGGGGTATTCGCCCTTGGCGGAGAGCTCGTCCTTGGTGGAGGACTCTCCCTTGCCGGAGAGCTTCCCCTTGGCGGTGTGGTCGAAGCCTGCGGCACGTCGGGGATGGTCTCCTGGCGCTCCTGGTGTTGCTGCTCTGCTCATACACGAATCAACGAACAAGACGTCAGCAAAGCAGAAGCGCCCACGCGTGCCTAACAGCACAAGATGAACCACACTTACGCTGGGGGCTGCGCTGGGGGCTGCGCTGAAGATCAGTCGCCGGGTCCGGCAAGCTTGTCTCAGGCACACCCCCTGCCGTCGCGGCGGGCTCGTCCTCGATGACAATTACCGGGGCCTTCGCTCTCTTTGCCGCCCTCTGGGCCAGAGTCCTGAAAAAGAAGAACAGGTTCAGAGTGAGGCAACAGAGATACAAGACAAGACAACAGAAAATCAAAGAAATAAAAGAATTGCAAAGACTTACTCTTCTTCCTCCTCGTCGGAGCTGAGCGCAGAGAAGTCAAAATCTGGCTCACGCGTCCCGGCGCGAGGAGGCGGAGGAGTGGGCTCCCTCGGCCGCTTAGCGAGAGCAGGGGCGGTGGTCTGAGAAGACCCCGCTCCGGTTGCCGCTGAGGCACGAGGGGCGGTTGGAGCAGAGGCGCCAGTCCGGGAAGATCCCGCTCCAGTTGCCGCGGAAGCGCGAGGTGCCCCCATGGCGGCCTTGCTTGCCGCGGTGGCGCGTGTCGCGCGGCGCGGCGGCTGTTGGCTCGTCTGCCGCTCCATCACGTCCCCGACCTTGCAGAGACGTCTTCTTGGTGGAGCTGGAGGGTCTGCTGGTGGTGGCGAACTGCCCGAAGACGAGGAGGAAGAGGAGTCGATCTCCAGCGAACCGCTCGCATCCTCGGCGGGCCCACTCGACCCGACGCCCTGCTCGGCAGGCCCGCTCGACCCGACGCCCTGCTCGGCGGGCTCACTCGCCTTGGCGATTTGCCCGGCAAGCTTCCCCGCGTTGAGAAACTCTTCTCGCTCGGCGAGGCTTGTCGCCTCCGCTGCCTCCGCCTCCTCCACAGTGTACCCAAACTCGCCCGCGGCTGCGGCTACCGCCGCCTCTTCCAGCCTGGTGGCGATGTACGCCATCTCCTGGTCGGTGGTGTCCCGGGTGAGGCCCTTCTTCTCGTCGTAGTTAATTGGCGTTTCTTCCAAGTTGTCGAAGAATGCCTGCATAGCTTCGTCGGTAGGCTCTTGCCAAGTGGGGTCGATCCCGTGCGAATCGCACAGCGGCATCATTGCACGGATGCGGCTGAGCGCATAGCTGTTGCACAGCGGGACGACGCCTTGCGGCAACCTGAAGTGCTCGGGATGGTCGAGGTCGTACTTGAACAATTCCTGAAGCATCCCGTTGAGCTCCAAGACCGTGAAGTTCCAATTGAGGCCCGGGCGCAGCCTCATGATATCTGCCGCGTTCTCGTAACTCCCAGGCGGGCCTCTTCCTCTCCTGCAGGGGGCGATGCGGCGGCGGAGAAAGTCTGCGCCAACTGCGCCTACAGTCAGCCCGGCAAGCCTAAGGCGAAGGATCCGGGTTGTGGCAATCTTCAATCTACTATCTTCCGGGGCCAAGTCAATCCAGTTGTTTCCGCGTACTACTGGGGCTTGGCGCCGGGAGGTGAATGACTGCGGGTTCTCCTCTACGATCCAAAACCAATTGGCTCTCCACTCATCCCACTTGCCACGGAGCTCTCCCAATAAGTAAGCTTCCTTCTTGAGGGTCCTAGAGATCCAAGAGATTCCGCCAGATAGAGGCTCTCCCCTCTCAACTCGGGGCGTGATGTAGTGGCGGAAAAGAGCTACATTGGGGAAGACTCCGATGAAGTTCTCGCAGAGTTGTGCAAAAACGGCCATCGTCAGAACGGCGTTGGGGGTGAAGTCAAGGAGGTGGAACCCGTAGGTGTTCATGATGTCGCAGAAGAATTCGGAGAAGGGCGGGCAGAGCCCGCAGTAGAAGAACAGGGCAAAGAATGTGTAGCCAGTCGGGAACATCTCGCAGGCTATGGCAGGGAATACCTTGGTGCGCGGATGCGCCCGCGTCTCCGTCGACCAGATTAGGTAGAATTCATCCCTCAACTTCTGCGCGGTAAGCATGGGGGGGGGGGGG
>LR738715.1:353460360-353530084 GCA_902687465.1 Secale cereale | reverse complement strand
GGGGGGGGGAAGACGGCCCGCTTCTTTCGCATCGCTGCGAGCCGCAACGCCTCGGCCGACTTCGCGGACTTCCCCTTCTCGCCTTTCGGAGCCATGGCGGAGGCGACGAGGGAGGTCGACGCCGCTGGTTGTGCTGGTGGCGGCGGAGGGGGCGGAGCGCTGCTCTCTTTCGGCCTTCGGGAAGAAGGGGAGCGGCGGAAGTTTTTGAGGATTGAAGAAGCAACGGGCGAATAGACGAACTGCCCCTGTCCCCCCTGCTTTTAGGGGGGAGGGGGCGGACGTTCCGCATTTCCGATTAAAGAACAGCCCACAATCTCTCCCATGACGCCACGATTGACGTGTGCCGTTAGGGGAGGGCGCGGTGGATACGGAGTGAGATACGGCGTGCCGCAGGCCGCGTGTGCCCGTGCACTGTTTTGGGCCTGGCCCAACAGCGCTCGGCACCGTGTATGGCCCAGGCCCGGGGGCTCCTGTCGGTGTACTAAAGTAGGGGTACCTTAGTATCCCGAACCTGTGCACGGGCAGTTGCAGCATCCCGCGGCAAGGCTCGCCAGGCAACCGCCAAGGTCCTCCGTGGTTCCTTTGAAGCCATTCAAGAACAAAGTATTCAAGTCAAAGAGACAAGGCCCCGGCAAGAGGAGCTTGCCGGGAAGGACACTCAAAGCATAAGACCACTCAAGGCACAAGACCCGGGCAAGAGGAGCTTGCCGGGAAGGCCAATCAAGGCATCTCAAGGAACTTGCCGTGACGCGCCACGCGTCCCGGCAAGGCCCGGTGAGCGACAAGCTCCCGGAAGCAACAAGATAGCGACCGCGGCAAGGCGCTTGCCGCGGCAAGCTTCCACTCGGTACCCGCGCTCCAGCACATCCACCCACGTGTCGCTCTGGGACCATCCCAGGAGCACATGGCGGAAGGTTGTGCAGCCTGGGGTACACGGTGGCAAGCAGCGATGACTAGGCTACCGTCGTGGCGGACGGTGGCGCCCCTGACGGCCACTTTTTGCACTGTTTGGGCGATGGCGACGGGCATTTAATGCCCTTGTCCCCTGCCGTCAGGGTTAGGTATGGAACACTGTTCCAACTACCACCCTTTTTATATTCCTACCCCCATCTGTGTTGCCACCTTTCGGTGTCCCCTTTGACCTATAAAACGAGGCCCATGCGCAACGTAGAGGAGGTTCCGAACATCGATCATTCCCACGCTCGGTCTTGCTAGCGGTTAGAGTGTACTGTAGCTCTCCTCGCTCCGGAGTAAGAACGCAATACAAACCAAAGCAGGAGTAGGGTTTTATGCATCCGTGCGGCCCGAACCTGGGTAAACCGCTCGTGTGCTCGCCTCGATCCGCTCTTTGTGCGATCTCCGCCCCCTGCCGTACCGAAAAGGGGCTCCGGTCCCATAGGTGTTCGTGGGCGATCAGTTTCCCCGACACGCTTGTTGGGCGGAAACCCAATTTTATTTTCTTTGCTTTTGCTTCTGTTTAGGAATAAACATTGCATCTAGCTTCTGTTTAGATGTGGTTTTGTTTTTTGATTAGTGTTTGTGTCAAGTAAAACCTTTGGGAAGACTTGTGTGAAGTTTATGCGATAATGCTGTAAAAAACAGAAACTTTAGCGCTCATGAGATTGGCTACCATTTTTTACTGGAGAGTGCTTTTTAGTTGATTTTTTTTTCATATGATTAATAGAAAAATTCCTCACGTCCACCAATTTATTTCAGAATTTTTAGAGTTACAGAAGTATTCGAAATTTACAGATTGCTACAGACTATTCTGTTTTTGACAGATTCTGTTTTCGTGTGTTGTTTGCTTATTTTGATGAATCTATGAGTAGTATCAGAGGGTATGAACCATAAAGGACTTGTAATACAGTGGATATTACACCATTATGAATTTAGAATGAGTTCACAACAGTACCTAAGTGGTGGTTTTATTTTCTTATACTAACGGAGCTTACGAGTTTTCTGTTGAGTTTTGTGTTGTGAAGTTTTCAAGTTTTGGGTAAAGATTCGAAGGACTATGTAATAAAGAGTGGTAAGAGCCTAAGATTGGGGATGCCCAAGGCAACCCAAGGTAAAATTCAAGGCCAACCTAAAGCCAAAGCTTGGGGATGCCCCGAGAAGGCATCCCCTCTTTCGTCTTCGTCTATCGGTAACTTTACTCGATGCTATATTTCTATTCACCACATGATATGTGTTTTGCTTGGAGCGTCATTTTGTTTTATTTTGTTTTGTTTGTTGTTTGAACAATATCCCAAGATATGCAATTCTCAAATGATAGAGAGTCTTCACATAGTTACATAATTATTCAACTACTCATTGATCTTCACTTATATCTTTTGGAGTAGTTTGTTGGTTGCTCTAGTGCTTCACTTATATCTCTTTAGAGCACATCGGTGGTTTTATTTTGAAGAAATAGATGAACTCTCATGCTTGACTTATATTATTTTGAGAGTCTTTTAGAACAGCATGGTAATGTGCTTTGGTTATAAAACTAGTCCTAATATGATAGGCATCCAAGTTGGGTATAGTAAAAACTTTCATATAAAGTGCATTGAATATTAGGAGAAGTTTGATACTTGATGATTGTTTTGAGATATGACGATGGTGATATTAGAGTTATGCTAGCGGGGTAATTATGAATTCAATAAATACTTGTGTTAAAGTTTGTGATTCCTGTAGCATGCACGTATGGTGAACCGCTATGTGACCAAGTAAGAGCATGAGGTATTTATTGGTTGTCATCCTTTGTGTGGAGGTCGGGATCGCGCGATGGTTAACTCCTACCAACCCTTCCCCAAGGAGAATGCGTTGAATACTTTGTTTGGATGACTCTTTGATTTTTGCAATAAGTATATGAGTTCTTTATGACTAATGTTGAGTCCATTAATTATACACACTCTCAGCCTTCCACCATTGCTAGCCTCTCGTGTACCGCAGCTTTCGCCGGTTCCTTACATCACCATACCCACCATATACCTTCCTCAAAACAGCCACCATACCTACCTATCATGGCATTTCCATAGCCATTCCGAGATATATTGCCATGCAACTTTCCACCGTTCCGTTATTATGACACGCTTCATATTGTCATATTGCCATGCATGATCGTGTAGTTGACATCGTATTTGTGGTAAAGCCACCATTCACAATTCATTCATACATCTCACTCTTGATTCATTGCATATCCCGGTACACCGCCGGAGGAATTCACATAGAGTCATATTTTGTTCTAGCTTCGAGTTCTAATCTTTGAGTTGTAAGTAAATAAAAGTGTGATGATCTTCATTATTTGAGCACTGTCCCGTGCGAGGAAACAATAAACAAAAAAAGAGAGAAAGGCCAAAAAAAGAGATGGCCCAAAAAAAAGAGGGGGGCTAAAAAAGAAAGAAAGAGAAAATCCCCTCCAAAAAAAAGAGCGAAGGGACAATGCTACTATCCTTTTCCACACTTGTGCTTCAAAGTAGCACCATAATCTTCATGATAGAGAGTCTCTTGTTTTGTCACTTTCATATACTAGTGGGAATTTTCATTATAGAACTTGGCTTGTATATTCCAACGATGGGCTTCCTCAAATGCCCTAGGTCTTCATGAGCAAGCAAGTTGGATGCACAACCACTTAGTTTCTTTTCATGAGCTTTCAATACACTTATATCTCTAGTGCATCCATTGCATGGAAATCCATACTCACCCACATTGATATCTATTGATGGGCATCTCCATAGCCCATTGATACGCCTAGTTGATGTGAGATTATCTTCTTCTTTTGTCTTCTCCACAACCACCACTCTATTCCACCTATAGTGCTATATCCATGGCTCACGCTCATGTATTGCGTGAAAGTTGAAAGGTTTGAAAGAATTAAAGTGTGAAACAATTGCTTGGCTGAAACCGGGGTTGTGCATGATATGAATATTTTGTGTGATGTAGTGGGAGCATAGCCAGACTATATGATTTTGTAGGGATAAGTTTGTTTGGCCATGTTATTTTGAGAAGACATGATTGCTTTGTTAGTATGCTTGAAGTATTATTATTCTTATGTCAATATAGACTTTTGTCGTGAATCTTTCGGATCTGAACATTCATGCCACAATAAAGAAAATTACATTAATAATTATGTTAGGTAGCATTCCACATCAAAAACTCTGTTTTTATCATTTACCTACTCGAGGACAAGCAGGAATTAAGCTTGGGGATGCTTGATACGTCTCCAATGTATCTATAATTTTTGATTGTTCCATGCGATTATATTATCCTTCTAGGATGTTTTATGGGCTTTTATATACACTTTATATGATTTTTGGGACTAACCTATTAACCCAGAGCCCAGTGCCAGTTTCTGTTTTTCTCTTGTTTTAGAATATCACAGAAAAGGAATATCAAACGGAGCTCAATTGACCTGAAACTCAACGGAAGACGTTTTTGGACCAGAAGAAGACCAGAGATTACCGGAGAAGGACCAGAAGGTACACGGGCTGCCCACGAGGGTGGGGGCGTGCCCCCTGGGAACGCCCCTGCCTCGTGGATAGCCCGGAGACCCCCTTTACTTGGCCCTGACTCCAACACCTCCTATATATACAGAAATCTCCGGAAAATAACATAGATCGGGAGTTCCACCGCCGAAAGCCTCTATTGCCACCGAAAACCAATCTAGACCCGTTCATGCACCCTGTCGGAGGGGGAATCCCTCTCCTGTGGTCATCTTTATCATCCCGGCGCTCTCCATGACGAGGAGGGAGTAGTCCACCCTCGGGGCTGAGGTACGTACTATTAGCTATGTGTTTGATCGCTCTCTCTCTCTCTCTCTCTCGTGTTCTTCAGATGGCACGATCTTGATGTATCGCGAGCTTTGCTATTATAGTTGGATCTTATGATGCTTCTCCCCCTCTACTCTCTTGTGATGAATTGAGTTTTCCCTTTGAAGTTATCTGATCAAATTGAGTCTTTATGGATTTGAGAACACTTGATGTATGTCTTGCATGTGCTTATCTGTGGTGACAATGGGATATCACGTGATCTACTTGATGTTTGTTTTGGTGATCAACTTGCGGGTTCCGTGACCTTGGGTATCTATGAATAGGGGTTGGCACATGTTTTCGTCTTGAATCTCCGGTAGAAACTTTGGGGCACTCTTTGAAATTATTTTACTACGGACTCTTGAATAGATCGGTCGAAAAGAATAACTTTGAGGTGGTTTCGTACCCTACCATAATCTCTTCATTTGTTCTCCGCTATTAGTTACTTTAGAGTGACTCTTTGTTGCATGTTGAGGGATAGTTATATGATCCAATTATGTTATTATTGTTGAGAAAATTTGCACTAGTGAAAGTATGAACCTTAGGCCTTGTTTCCTAGCATTGCACTACCGTTTATGTTCACTTTTACCACTTGCTACCTTGCTGTTTTATATTTTCAGATTGCAAAAACCTATTTCTACCATCCATATTGCACTTGTATCACCATCTCTTCGCCGAACTTGTGCACCTATACAATTTACCATTGTATTGGGTGTGTCGGGGACACAAGAGACTTTTTGTTATTTAGTTGCAGGGTTGTTTGAGAGAGACCATCTTCATCCTACGCCTCCCATGGATTGATAAACCTTAGGTCATCCACTTGAGGGAAATTTGCTATTGTTCTACAAACCTCTGCACTTGGAGGCCCAACAACGTCTGCAAGAAGAAGGTTGCATAGTAGAAATCAAGGCCATCAGACGCCTGCGATGCTACCCAAACAGCCACAGCCACACCTCCTCTAGCAATGATGGCCCCAGCGGCGGTGATGACATCCTCGGTAGTGAACTTTCCCTTGGCGGCGATCACGGCACCTCCAGCAGCGATGGCACCTCCCACGGGGAGGGTGGGAGCGACGACGACTATGACGAGCCGCCACGCCACCGCGTGAAGGTGGAGGACGACTCCTACTAGGCTCTAGTGACGTCGGAGCCGGAGCTTCTGGAGCAGCAGCCTCGGGGGGAAGTTTCTTTTGTAGTTTTAATCCTGCATAAGACAATCTATGGCCCCTGGGGGGTGTAAGGAACCGCGGCGCTCACCTTTATCTTAGAATCTCTAGCTTGAGTTTTTAAGTTATTGCAGTGTTTCTGATCTAGGCTAAGCCCCCTTTTTGCTACGATCACATAGCAGTCTGCGTTGCGAGGACCCAGTCCCCAAGCAAGCCTCAGCTATCACTGGTATGCCAGGTCACGATGCCTAAGGCAAGGCGAGGAGTTGAGGGGCTCGAAGTCCGGTGAGAGCTCCTAATGCGTGATGGTCAAGAGGCCCCCCTTGACTCGCAAACTGTTCCCGATAGAAAAAGAGGTTTCTGCCCAGAAGGGGCCGCGAAAGTAATAGTATGGCGTTACTAGCAAGGCTCGTGCAAGGCGTGGAGGGGATGACTTATCTTTAGGTGCGGCGCGGGGCGCCCGAGGCCTGACGACATCTTGGCGATGTTGTCCTGAGGGTGCATTTCCTTGAATCCCGATTCCCTGCGTTCCTTTACCCTACAACAAGTCAACACGAATTCCGTGGTGGACGCGTGAGGGAATTTGATGTTCTTTGCGTTACAAGCGATGCCGAAGTAGCTGGGATGCGCCCCTCTCCCCGTGTCGCCTCGCGAGGTTCACCCCTCTTTTCTTTGCTTGCCAAAATGCTCTACGTCGTCAGGTCTCGGTCCTCGAGCGTGTCTCAGCGGCCGCTAGTATGTCAGGTCACGATGCATGGGACAAGGCCAGTGTGAGGGATCGAGAGCTAGTAGGGGCTCCTGAGGCGCAATGCTCAAGGACTCCACTTTTAACGTGCAAACAACTTGCTCGGAACGGAAAGGCTTGTCGTGCGAGAGTTGGAGGGGAGGGACCTTGGCCAATGATAACTGCAGCGCATAAGAAATTTGTACTTAGCTTTCTGCAGACCAACCCGCTGCCTGATCAGGCTGACTCTTCTGAGTCTTTGCGTCCTCTCAAAGCTCATGTGTATTGACAGATTACGAGGCACAAAGGGTGAAGCGCGCTTGCTTATCTTCTCATGATTGTTATGTGAGAGGAGGAGGCACCAAGGACCTGATGAGGTGACGTGCACGAGGCTGACCCGCGAGCCATAGCTCGATCGCGTAGATTTACCAACACTGTAGGGATGGAACCAAGCACAGACGCCGTGCTAATAGCCCCCTCTCATGGGACACTCAGGAGGAGAGCTGCCAATGCGCGAGGCCCGTGGGGTGATGCCTCCGGAGGCGGCGCGGTTTCAAGCACGTAGTTAATGGACATAACAACTCATAAAAGCATAATTGGTTCCTGATACATGAGAAAAACGATACGGCTGCAGGGGCAAGCCCTGACAGCTTGAGGATAATGCAGCTCGTGGGGCACCCTTAATTGAGCAAACCTAAAAGTCACCTAGCAATGCAGCCGTAGGGTTGTCGAGAGAGTCAATGTAGCACGCCGCTGGGGTTTGCTCCTCATGAATCAGGTGGCTCTTGAGGCTCGGGAGGCTCAGGAGGTGCTAGGGCCTCGTGGGACGCTGATGTTTACCGTGCAACCTTTCTTCTTGTAGACTCGCGTTGGGCCTCCAAGCTGAGAGTTTTGTAGGACAGTAGCAATTTTCCCTCAAGTGGATGACCTAAGGTTTATCAATCCGTCGGAGGCGTAGGATGAAGACGGTCTCTCTCAAGCAACCTTCCAATCAAATACAAGAAATCCCTTGTGTCCCCATCATACCCAATACAATGGTAAATTGTTTAGGTGCACTAGTTCGGTGAAGAGATGGTGATACAAGTGTAATATGGATAGTAGATATAGGTTTTGGTAATATAAAAATACAAAAACAGAAAGTTAGCAAGTAGGAAATGTAAGTAAAAATGGTATTGCAATGCTTGGAAACAAGGCCTAGAGTTCATATTTTCACTAGCACAAAATCTCTCAACAATTATAACATAACTGGATCATATAACAATCCCTCAACACACAACAAAGAATCACTCCAAAGTTCCTATTGTGGAGAACATAAGATGAAATTGCTTGTAGGGTACGAAACCACCTCAAAGTTATTCTTTCTGATCGATTTGTTGGGCTATTCCTACTAGTGTCACAAACAGCGCTAGAGTCTGTACGAAAATAACACCACATACCACACATCAGTCAACCCTAATGTCACCTAGATACTCCAATGTCACCACAAGTATTCGTGAATCAATTATATAATATGCATCACACAATTTCAGATTCATAATATTCAATCCAACACAAAGAACTTCAATAGTACCCCAAGATTTCTATAGGAGAAAGGAATGTGAATACGCGTACGAACCCCAATGCATAGATTACCCCAATGTCACCAAGGGAATGCACAAGTTGATAACCAAAACATACATCAAGTGGATCAATAGAACATCCCATTGTCACCACGGATATCCCATCGCAACACATAAATCAAGTGCTATCACATCCAAAGAATCAATCCGACATATCAAAACCTCGAAGGAAAATACTCAATTCATCACAAGGTACAGAGGGAAGAACACCATAAGATCCAACTATAATATCAAAGCTCGCGGTAAATCAAGATCATGCCAAATCAAGAACACGAGAGAGAGAGAGAGAGATAATTAGAACACATAGCTATCGGTACAAACCCTCAGCCCCAAAGGTGGACTACTCCCTCCTCATCATGGTAGCCGTCGGGATGATGAAGTTGGCCTCCGGTGATGATTTCCCCCTCCGACAGGGTGCCTAAGCAAGGTCCCGATTCGTTTTCTATGGCTACAGAGGCTTGCAGCAGCGGAACTTCTGATCTAGGTTTCTTTCTCGGGGTTTCAGGATTTATAGGAATTTTTGGCGTCGGTCTCACGTTAGGGGGACATTCGAGGGGCCCACAAGCCATAGGGGCGCCCCCTTGGGGTAGGGCGCGCCCCTAGCTTGTGGCCTCCTCGACCACTTCCTGGCGTAGCTTCGATGCTCCGTGGGTCTCTTTTGGCCCATAAAAAATCACCATAAATTTTTAGCCCATTCCGAGAAGTTTTATTTCTGCACCAAAAATAGCACGATGGTAGTTCTGCTGGAAACAATGTCAGTCCGGGTTAGTTCTAATAAAATCATACCAAACCATATAAAATTGTTGTAAACATGGCATGCATACTTCATAAATTATAGGTATGTTGGAGACGTATCAAATGCCAGCGCCAGGCGTCGGGCCTCATGAGACGCAAAAGTGAGCTGCGCAAACCGCAGGTATGTGGCACCCATGTTGAGCAGGCTGAAGGGCATGCAGATGTAGTTGCAGGGGTAGCCCCCACTTCGGCCAACACATGATAGCCAAAGGGGTCTTGAGAAGCGGCTCTGTTGAGGCCTGGGATGTTGACGCAGACGCGCAGCCCATCGTCCGCTCCGGGGCGGCAGCTGCACTGGCAGGACGCACCGGACGGTCCTCGCTCATGGGGGTGTGCATCAAAGCACGCCTCCAAGTGGTGCCCGATCACTGCCCTCGTCACACTGGTCAGGTCAAAGGCTCTCTAGACGGAAGCCCCGAGCCTGTCCTTAGGGAGGCACCGGGCACGCCTTCCTATGCAGGAGGGAGAGGCGCCCGGGGGATAGGCATGGAGCATGAGGCGGCATCAGCAGACTTCTTTGTGTCAGGACGGCTCTTAGGGAGGAGCTGCTAATTCTTGGCATTTTTTAGCGTGGCGTCACGCTCGCCGTCAGAGTTTTCACCCGCTGCGGCCCGGTAGGCGTGCTTAAGGGAGCAGACCGCATCCTTCTCATCACAAGCGACAGTGATGATGCCGCTGCACCCAGGCATCTTGAGGACGTTGTAGCCATGGTGAGTGGCTGCCATGAACTTGGCGAGAGCATGGTGCCCCAGGCTGGCGTTGTACGAGGGGCCACGTCGAAGTCGACCAGCTCTATATGGTCGTTGTCGTGCTTGCTGAAAGTGACAAGGAGGCACACCTACTCCAAGGGAATGGTGGAACCGTCGGTTACCCCAAAGAACAGCTTGGTGGGCATGAGCTAATCATATGGCACCTGCAGCGTCTTGAAGGTCTCAGCAGAGAGCACATTGAGGCCAGCCGTCGTCGATGAGGGTCTTGGTGACTGCCACATTGTTGATGGCGGGCGTGCACAACATGGGGAGCGCGCCGGTAGTGGCTGAGCATCTGAGGTCATACCTGGAGTCGAATGTGATGGCGTACTACGACCACCTGAGGGGACACACAGCCTCAAGCTTTGGGAGAGCCTCGTACACCTCGCAAGAGAATTTCTTGAAGACGTGGTTCAAAGTGGGCGCCTGAGCTCCGCCAAGGATGCAGGCAACAACTCAAGGCTCCTGGTAGCTCGCAGCTCCGTCATCTTGCTGGTTGTCATCATTCCTCCTGGGTGGCAGCGGCAGAGGGGGAGGCCAATGTCGCCCTGTGGGCGGGCCTCGCGAGGCTGATCACGCCAGGCGCCGTACCAAGGCTAATCCCGCCAGCCACCCTCGCGAGGCTGGTCGCACTAGCCCTGATGAGGGTTGCGGTTGTCCCAACGGTTTCTGATGTCTACTACACAACCTTCTTATTATAGACTCGTGTTGGGCCTCAAAGCGCAGAGTTTTCTAGGACATTAGCAATTTTCCCTCAAGTGGATGACCTAAGGTTTATCAATCCATGGGTGAGGGAGGCCTGGATTAAGGGGTCCTCAGGTGGCCGGATTGTTTACTATGGGCCGGACTGGTGGGCCATGAAGACTATCAATGAAGACTATCTCCCGTATCTGGATAGGACTCCCCGTGTGTAAAATAGCAAGTTTAGAGTCTGGGTGTAATACTTTCCTTCCTCTCCAAGGTGATGATGTACAACCCTAGGTTCCTTTGGTGCATATATAAACCGGAGGATTTAGTCCGTAGAGACAAGATATAGCAATCTCATAGGCTAGACTTCTAGGGTTTTAGCCATTACAATCTCGAGCTAGATCAACTCTTGTAATCATATTCACCAAGAATCAAGCAGGAAGTAGGGTATTACCTCGATCGAGAGGGCATGAACTTGGATAAACATCGTGTCCCTTGTCTCCTATTACCATCGATCCTCAGACGCATAGTTCGGGACCCCCTACCCAAGATCTGCCGGTTTTGACACTGATATTGGTGCTTTCATTGAGATTTCTACTATGACGTCGGCGGAAGGATCAATGGCTTGGTTCATCACCAACGACTCCACCATTGAGGGAGTTTTTCTCCCTGGCCAGTTCTTCATGTTCGGCGGCTTCGTACATCACGCCAACACTGAAGGCCACCTTGAGCAGGTTGACAGCTATGCCCCTGGTCATCAGATCAGGTTTAGAAGCTTAAACCATGTTGCTGATGTCCGTGGAGACTTGATCTTTGACGGATTCGCACCCATGGCATCTGCTCTCCGCCACCATGATGAACGTGACCTATATATGTCATCAGACCCCGTATAGGGGGTAACACCCACAACAGCTCCGTCCTTGGATATAGAGCCGGTCTCCGAGGATGGAAAGATTAACCCCGCCATGGAGATCTCAAGCTCAGCGGCACTTGAGCCGCACACAAGTATGCCCTTGAGCGGGACTTCCCTCATCGTAACTCTGGACTCGTTTCCATCTACAAGTTCCGAACTATCACGATATGCATCTTTTGGGCCCGATCGAGCGGCTGTTGCCAAACTCAGCCCTGCAGACATTTGAAAACGTGCCACACACATGCCTATAGATGAAGCGCTGGACTTACTGAAATTTCTCTCTCTAACGGAGGATTCACAGCCGAATTATGCCCATTTCGACCTGGGGGCTGAGGATAGGGGATTTTGTTCCCACCCACCACCCACTTGGTAGCTATGGTCGAGGACTTAACCGACCTATTAGATTACGCTTCCAAAGACATCGACGGGATGGACCACGATGCCTAAGCCGATCTAAGTACAAACCCGCCCGCAACTGAGCGGTGGACGGCTACTTCTACATATGACGTATATATGGTGGACACACCTCATGAAAAGGAGGGCGACAACGACACCAATCCAGAGCAGGACAAGCCCGTCGATGAACCACCCAAACACCAACGTCAGAAGCAAAGATCTCAATCTCATAAAGGAAAAAAGAGCAACACTGTCACTAACGACAATGACGATCCAGAACAAGCCGATGACACCGTGGAGCGAGCGATAGAGCAGGACGAATGGGAGGATGGCGAACATAGTCCAAATGAACCGCTAACCGATCACAGCGACGCGGATGACAGCAGCTATCGACCTGTCTCCGAAGAGGACATCAGTCTAGGAGACGAAGAATATATCATCCCAGAAGTGCCGCTCAAACAGAAGTGTTTTCAACAACAGCTCATTGCCACTGGAAGGAGCCTAAAAAAGCAGCAGCAATGGCTTAGAGCCGAACAGGATATGCTCAGTGACAGATGGAACGATGTGCTAGACGCCGAAGAACTATACGCCTCTAAAGGAGAAGCAAAGAGCTACCCTAAGCGGAAATTTCTGCCCCAATTCGACGACGAGGCCCTAACGCCAGTTCCACCGAAGTATGATCAGACCGATCAACCAGACCGACCACCCCATGGACGGGACAAAGCGGCCAGTAACGCCGTACACAAGCCCGCACCTCCTCACCTTAAAGGCAAGGATACAGTGGCTCAAGCCCATAAGTACGACCTAGGGCAGGACATGAATAAAAAGGCTGGCCAGATTAGATCCATCTACGGACCAAGGGAACGTACACACACATGGGGCGGTGGCTACCAAGCCAGACAGACCGGTCACATCCTAGTTCGGCGTCAACACCGAGCAACAATATCGTCCGAACTACACCACGAAATCGCAAAATACAGGGGGTGCCTCACACCCTCTGTGCTTCACCGATGAGGTGATGGATCATGAATTTCCAGAAGGGTTTAAACCGGTAAACATCGAGGCATATGACGGAACAACATATCCAGCTATATGGATAGAAGACTTTATTCTTCACATACACATGGATCGGGGTAATGATCTCCATGCCATTAAATACTTACCCCTCAAGCTGAAAGGGCCAGCTCAGCACTTGCTAAATCGCCTCCCGGAGAACTCTATCGGAAGCTGGAAAGAACTTGAGGATGCTTTCGGGCCAACTTTCAGGGGACTTATGTCCGGCCCCCGGATGCTGATGATTTAAGTCATATAATCTAGCAACCCGGGGAGACAGCCCGCAAACTTTGGAATCGGTTCTTAACTAAAAAGAACCAGATTGTAGACTGCCCGGACGCTAAAGCCTTAGCGGCATTCAAAAACAGTGTCCAGGATGAATGGCTAGCTAGACACCTCAGCCAGGAGAAGCCGAGAACAATGGCAGCCTTAACCACACTCATGACCCGCTTTTGCATGGGCGAGGACAGCTGGTTGGCTCGTAGCAACAATAGTACCAGCGATCCTGTCACATCTGAAGTTAGGGATGGCAATGGAAATCCATGATGTAATAAGAATCAGCGCTGAAACAACAATGGAAACACAGAGGATACAGCGGTAAATGCCGGATTCAGTGGGTCCAGGCCCAGTTAATGGAAGAAGCCATTTAAAGGCAACGTGGATAGCCCATCTAGCTTGGACAAGATACTAGACAGGTCCTGCCAAATCCATGGCACCCCTGACAAACCTGCAAATCACACCAACCGTAGTTGTTGGGTCTTCAAGCAGGCTGGCAAGCTAAACACCAAACACAAGGGAAAACGACCCCAAAGTGAAGCCGAGGATGAACCTCGCGAGCAGAAAAAAATTCCCCCAGAGGTAAAATAGTGAACATGATCTATGTCACCCACATCCCCAAAAGGGAGCGCAAATGCGCACTCTGGGATGTATACGCCATCGAGCCTGTTGCCCCCAGGTTCAACCCATGGTCGGCTTGTCGACCACCTTTGATCGTAGGGATCACCCAACAAGTATCCGTCACGGGGGTTCGGCTGCCTTAGTGCTCAACCCCGTAATAGATGGATACCATCTTACTCGGGTCCTTATGGACGGCGGCAGCAGTCTCAATCTGATATATCAGGACACTGCCCGCAAGGTGGGGATCGACCCGTCAAGAATTAAGCCTAGCAGCACTACCTTTAAAGGAGTGATTCTAGGCGTCGAAGCCCGCTGCACAGGTTCATTAACATTGGAAGTTGTATTCGGTTCCCCCGATAACTTCCGAAGCGAAGAGCTAATCTTCTACATAGCTCCATTCCGTAGTGGCTATCATGCACTACTTGGAAGAACGGCCTTTGCCCGCTTCAACGCAGTCCCACATTATGCCTACCTTAGGATCAAAATGCCTGGAGCGCATGGCGTTATCACGTTCAATGGAAATGTGGAGCGTTCCCTCCGTACGGAGGAAGACACTATGGCCCTAGCGGCCGAAGTCCAAAGCGGCCTATTTAGGCCGAACAGCTCATCAGTCGTCAAGGCCACGGATACGGCTAAATGTGCCCGGTCCGCACTAGAATGCGGCAGCTCAGAGGAACCGGAGCTCGACTAGCAGTTGTGCCCCGGCCGACTGCCCCATAAGGCAGCAGCTTACGTACCTCGCATACACAATTATGCACTTAAAATACCTTGGGCGGCGATAGGGGCATACATCACTTTGTTAGTCAATAGTCCAGCTTGACCCTATTCGGACTCTCGCACATATATTCTTCAGGTTCATTCAAAAATCTACATTGTTTACGGCCGAACAGGGTACTCTTTTCCTTCCTTTTTTTTCTTTTTTACAGGCGGCCATTACAACTCTCCTTCTCAAGGACAAATTACTATGGAGAAAAAGGCGCAGACGTGCAACAGGGCCACTGGTTGAAATTTCTTTCCCATAGATTAGGGCTCTGTGTAATCCTATTTACTCTTTTATTTTTTTATTTTTGTTGGCTTGTCGAATGCCCTAGGCTGTTATCGGCGTTATCTGTAAACTCACGGCTCGCCGTAGTAAACGGGATATAAAAGAGGCAGTTTGGTTCCAATTCGTTTGGGCTATTGTTTATTTTCACCACCTGTATTCTGTACCCCCAAGACAGATTGCCGCGTATGCCCTAATACCAGGACTTCATACTAGGGGCTGTATTCAGCCTGGCATGCCTACAAAAGTCCGAACACCTATAGGGAACTGTTCGGCATCCTGGATATTGCATTATATGCATCGGCTCTGAATAATGTCTTTGGTCAATAGTTGGGTTTCCCGGCTCCTGTGCTTCCTACCTTACATTTCGCATTGTTCGGCTAAGGGTAGTAAAGGGAGAACTACTACGATTGTACTTCTGGTTCTGCCGGTTAAGTACCTTAGTAGAGAAAGCCGAAAACTGACTGTCATGATGAAGCGAGTGCTCGTCAAGCGATTCGGTGACCTAGTGTTATACTATGATCGATAGCGATCCACTCCGTGTTATACGAGTGGCTGGTCTTCGCCCAGCCGCGTAAAAAAGGCACTATATTTCAAAAAGCCTGGTACGCACCAATGGCTATTAATTAGCCAACTAGTCAAGCTCCTATGGCTAAGTGAAAGCAATAAAGCCGCATAGTCTGGTTGCCTGGTTTGCTACGCAAACACCTCCTATACGGACCAAGATGCTGGATAAAGAGTGTTTCTGCATTTTACCGAACACCCCTGTAATATTTACATGGGGGCTGAAGCCGACGATTGGAAACTTTCAGATTTATATAAACAGCCGCACAGGAGGGAAAAGTCGCTCATTAATATAAAAGCGCACACTTTATATACATCGGCACATTGGCTTAGTCCATACAACCCGAATACAAATCACTCAAAGGCTATATCCTTTGAGCATTGTCCCTCTACAAGGCGGGCTCCTTCTAGGACATCATCAAAGTACCTTTCCGGTCGGCGATGATCCTTGCCTTCTAGGGGGCCATCAATGGCTATTTCTGTGGCCTTCATCTTCGCCCAATGCACCTTCATGCGGGCGAAGGCCATCCAAGCACCCTCTATGTGTTGGAAATATGCCCTAGAGGCAATAATAAATTGGTTATTATTATATTTCCTTGTTCAGGATAATTGTTTATTATCCATGCTAGAATTGTATTGATAGGAAACTCAGATACATGTGTGGATACATAGACAAACACCATGTCCCTAGTGAGCCTCTAGATGACTAGCTCGTTGATCAATAGATGGTTACGATTTCCTGACCATGGACATTGGATGTCATTGATAACGGGATCACATCATTAGGAGAATGATGTGATGGACAAGACCCAATCCTAAGCCTAGCACAGATCGTGTAGTTCGTATGCTAAAGCTTTTCTATATGTCAAGTATCTTTTCCTTAGACCATGAGATTGTGCAACTCTCGGATACCGTAGGAATGCTTTGGGTGTACCAAACGTCACAACGTAACTGGGTGGCTATAAAGGTGCACTACAGGTATCTCCGAAAGTGTCTGTTGGGTTGGCACGAATCGAGAGTGGGATTTGTCACTCCGTATGACGGAGAGGTATCTCTGGGCCCACTCGGTAGGACATCATCATCATGTGCACAATATGTGATCAAGGAGTTGATCACGGGATGATGTGTTACGGAACAAGTAAAGAGACTTTCCGGTAACGAGATTGAACAAGGTATCGGTATACCGACGATCGAATCTCGGGCAAGTACTATGTCAATAGACAAAGGGAATTGTATACGGGATTGATTGAATCCTTGACATCGTGGTTCATCCGATGAGATCATCGAGGAACATGTGGGAACCAACATGGGTATCCAGATCCCGCTGTTGGTTATTGGCCAGAGAGTTGTCTCGGTCATGTCTGCATGGTTCCCGAGCCCATAGGGTCTACACACTTAAGGTTCGATGACGCTAGGGTTATAGGGAAAGTATGTACGCGGTTACCAAATGTTGTTCGGAGTCCCGGATGAGATCCCGGACGTCACGAGGAGTTCCGGAATGGTCCGGAGGTAAAGATTTATATATGGGAAGTCATCATACGGTCACCGGAATAATTCGGGGGGTTGCCGGTAATGTACCGGGACCACCGAAGGGGTTCCGGGGGTCCACCGGGAGGGTTCACCTGCCCCGGAGGGCCCTATGGGCTGTATGTGGAGAGGGACCAGCCCCTTAGTGGGCTGGGTGCCTCTCCCCTAGGGCCCATGCGCCTAGGGTTGTGGGGGAAACCCTAAGGGGGGTGCCCCCCTTGCCTTGGGGGGCAAGGCAACCCCCCTGGCCGCCGCCCCCTCCTCAGATTGGATCTGAGGGGGCCGGCCCCCCTCTCCCTTGCCCCTATATATATGTGGGGGGTAGGAGGGCAGTTGCACCACAAGTTCTGGCGCAGCCCTCCCCCTCTCCCAAGTCCTTCTCCTCTCCCGCGGTGCTTGGCGAAGGCCTGCAGGATTCCCGCGCTCCTCCACCACCACCACGCCGTCGTGCTGCTGTTGGATGGAGTCTTCCCCAACCTCTCCCTCTCTCCTTGCAGGATCAAGGCGTGGGAGACGTCACCGGGCTGCACGTGTGTTGAACGCCGAGGCGCCGTTGTTCGGCGCTTAGATCGGAATCAACCGCGATCTGAATCGCAGCGAGTACGACTCCTTCATCTGCGTTCTTGCAACGCTTCTGCATTGCGATCTACAAGGGTATGTAGATGCACTCCACTCTCCTTTATGCTCGTTGCTAGATTACTCCATAGATAGATCTTGGTGATGCGTAAGAAATTTTTTGATTTTCTGCTACGATCCCCAACACTATGCAGGCCGAGCGCTTGACAGCATCGACCCATAGACTCGCATCGACTGGCCTCTTCACCAATCCGAAGTAATTACTCGGGATCGGATCAGCGAGGCATAGTCAGACTATCAAGTCCTTCATGGCCGAACTCGCCATGTTGTGCAGCTCGACCAGCTACTTCATTTGGTCGTTGAGGGGCACCGGATGATTGGGTGGAAAGAACTGCGACCAAAAAAGCTTCTCCGTGTTGTTTCCCTCTTGAGCTCGGAAGTATTGGGCGGCGTCAGCGATGCTCCTTGGGAGATCCGCAAACACGCCTGGAGAATACCACAATCGTGTCATCCCAAGATACCTCTGACCTCCGAAGATGCTCTGCAAGAGAAAAACCTTACTAGTTGCTATCTGACACGCTTGTTTAATCTCCTCCTGAGCACCGCGCGATGTCGTTCGCGCCTCCTTGCCAGCATTAACTGCCGTAGCGAGTTCGGCCACTTGCTCCAAATTCGCCTTCTCCAAGGTGTCGCATTTGCGAATTGCATCTTGGAGCTCGGCCTCAACTTCGGTCACCCGCGCCTCGTGCTGTTGACGTAGGGCCTTCTCAGCCTCCAGGTCGGCATCCGCTTTATCAGCGGCTGCCTTACTCACTCTGGCCTCCTCTTTGGCCGTGGCAAGTTCGCCCTTCAAAGCCTCGACCGCAGATGTGTCAGCTGTTTCACAAGAAGTATATGACATGTATTAGCTCATGTTCGGACATATAATGCGTCAAAATTCGGATTTCCTAAACCCGTATACCTTGCGTTTCGTCAAAACGCTTGTTGACGTGGTCAAGATCCTCATTGGCTAGTCTAAGTTTCTGATTTAGCTCGGAAACCTTTGCGGCATGGGCGGACGCCGTAACTAGCGCAGCCTGCTCAAGCACCAAATTCACAGTTCAGCTCTATCATTTGTTATAAACATGGATGCTTTGTCTGATTCTGTTCAGAATCAAACAAAGTATCAGGGGCTACTGGCTATATATATATTTATGTCTAAAAGAAAATAAAGGTTCTCTTTATAGAACATTACATTGCATACCTCAAAGCCTATTAGTAGGCTGTTGAAGGCTTCGGTCAGTCCGCCTTTGACGGACTAAATCTTCCTCGTGACTGCACTCATCAGAGTGCGGTGTTCCTCCACGATGGAAGCACTTTGCAGTGCTCCCTCCAGAGTGTTCGGCGCCTCCGGATTCACGGTAGGCGCCGCAGGAGCAGTCACACCCTTCCCCGTTATAGGGGGTTGGACCCTTGATTCCGAAGCCATACTGGACTCCGGAGAAGTGTTCGGCGGGGCCCCGGATTGTTTGTCCCCCCCGGACTTTAGTCTTCATGGGGACCGCTCCCCCCTGGTCGACCCTGGCTGAGGGATTGACCTCGGCCACTCTCACATCTGCCCCACTCCCACCTGCTGCAATAGGGGTAGTTGGTAGGGAGGATACTTCGGCATCCCCTACATTGGGCGACGAGCCCTGCGGTGGCGTACCGCTCTCCGTCTCTCCGGGCGCGAGGGAGTTCCCCGAGGACAGTGAAGCCACTGGGATGTCACGCGGAGGGTTATTGTAACATCCCAAAATTCTAAATTTTGGAATGTTATATTAAATAGATAGTTTTGATTGCTTGTGTGATGTGTTGTGTGAAATTGAGTGAAATTTCATACTTTTGAAACTTAAATGAGAGGGAATGAAATGACTTTCCCAAACTTTCACATTGGCATTTATTATCTCCGTGAATTCAAATTCATTTCATCACAAGACCCAAGAGTGAAGATGATATGACTTCTTCCATTTAATAAATGAAAAGGGTTTTGAAAAGATTTGAACTCCATTCTTGAAACATTTCAAATTCAGAAACTTTATGCAACTCAATGATTTTCCCAAGAGAAGATAAAATGACTTCTTCAAATTATAAGAAATATGAGTTGGAAGTTTAAAAGAAACAAACAGAAAGTCCCTTTTGAAATATTTTGAAACTCATTTTCAAATTTGAGATATTTGGTTTTTATTCAAATTATTTTTCTCCAAACATAAAATATATGGAAAATAGGGTAAAATGATTCCCTATAAGAGAAAATTGGAGAGGAATGATTTTGAAATAATTTTATTATTTTAAAATATTTTTATTTGGTTTTTAAATAAACCAGAAACACTCTTTGATTTATTTAAATTTTTGTGGATTTTATTTGGCTCTAGAAAAATGTTCATGTTGTAGGAAATCTTTTTCTGAAATTTTTGAAAGATAATATGCCTATATATAATTTTATTATATGTTTTTTATTTTATTTTGTGTCTGTTTTAAAAAATCAAATCAAACTGGGCCGGCCCAGCATCTCGTTAGACCGCGGCCCAGCCCGCCACCGCCATCCCCGCCGTCTCCGACGGGGACTCCTCCCCGGAGTCTGCCGCGCCGTCGGCTCTCCTACCCCCTCGCCCACGCCACCGCCTCCCCTCCCCTCCAATAAGAAGGCGCCGCCTCGGCCCCGTCTCTCTCCTCTCTACCTCGAGCTCCGACGCCGCCGCGCCCTCGCCTCAAGCCGCCGTCGGTTGCCGCCGCTGCCACCTCGCCAGCATGCCGCGCCAGTGCTCCTCGCACCTCGCCCTCGCCGTGCCAATGCCCTCGCCGTCTCGCGCCGCCGCTAGCTGTTGCCGGAGCCTCGCCGCCGACGCCCCTTCTCGCCGGAGTTCCGCCACCCCGGGTCCGCCCCGGTTAGCTTGACCCGATCCGCCGGCTGAAAACCCTATCCGCGGCCGATCCATCGCCGACCCGCCTGAACCGGTACAAACCGCCCGGTTCGTTGTTTTTTTTGTTTAAGTTTTCTTTTAGTTTATTTATTAAAAAACATATTTGTTTTTTTAGATTAGTTCTATTTAGAGATCATTCACTGTTTAGGTTTTTATAACGAACGTTCCTTAAATAGTCTTTCTTTTTCTGTTTATTTAAGTCAGGGACCTCTTTGTAGTATTTTTCTTTTACAGTTTAGTCCCTGATTTTCGAACCTTGACAACTTTTTAAACGTTAGTCCAAATCCAACGAAACAAACGCCCAATTCTTCGTTATGATACCCTCTGTCCAGATAACCAACTTAATCATATTTTTGAAAGTTTTAAAATTTGAATTCAAATAGATTTGAATTTAAACTTGTTTTTATCATAACAATCTTATAACTCCAATTTAGTTGATTCTTTTTGCAAATCGAAGCTCTTGACCTAAACTTTCTGATAAGGCCAAATTAGCTTAATTTTGGTACTATTAGAAATTGTTTTCTATTGCAAGAGTTATTTGCTTGGTTTTGAAGTTTTCTGAAGTGTTTCTTTGTTCTTTTTGATCTTCTGAATGATTGCTTATGTGTGGTTACTATTGATTGCTCATGATAGATTGATCGGAGTTTGACGAGTAGATCTATCACGAGTTATGAGTGTGAAGAATCTACATCAACAGTACAAGGAAAGTTCATACTTTGAACATACTTTCCAATATCCAGTTTTATTGCATTAGTTCTATCCTCAAAGATGGCATTAGTAGGGTTTGGAAACATGTGGTATTGTTGAGTAGTTTATGAGGTAGGAACCCAATGACTTGAGATTAACCCAGGGAATATACACTTTGTTACTTATTGCTTAGACATGCTCGTAGACGTGGATTGGTATGAGAGATTTCATGAAAGTTGTGAGTGCAATAATAACAACTAAGGGAATGTTTAAGGTGGTAACTTTCATACACCACTGGGTGGATTGGTTGGGGCACCTTGGGGATATACCAGTGGCTTGCCCGGACACCTGGGGATATACCAGTATTGTCCTAGGAGATCCCGGGGAAACCGTGTGATCATCCTATTGGAATGCCACCCAGGCTCAAAGGGATCATATGATATTTTCATTGCTAGAAACTTCCGTGTGCAGCCACAAGTCATTATGGGCTCTGGCATAGTTGAGTATGTTGTGTGAGCTCTTTCACTGGTGGACTAGCAGATGTAGGGGCAAAGTAGGTGTACCGGTCCATCCGGGGTAAAGAGTAAATGCTTCTTAAAGACTATGTCTCGGTCATCCGGTTCTCAAACACCATGCAGTGCGAGAAGTTAAACGGAGGCGATCAAGTCTTATGGGGAAAAGTGCACAAACCTCTGCAGAGTGTACAAACTATTCATGAGTAGCGGTGTCCACGGTTATGGACATCTTTGAGTATCTAGAAGTGGATAAATTTATTGATCTCAACACTTTATTTATTTAACTTGTTAGGTATTAATGACTATGGTAAACTTTGGGATTTGAGATGGGGGAACCTTCTCATTATTGCTTAATACAACTGAGTAGTAAATAAAATGTTATTCTTTTGTTGTAGGGAAAAACTAGCTTTATGCAAAATTAACCTTACGGCCTCCACCGGCCAAATATGCATGTAGTGCTAGATATTGTTCATCATTATTCTATGGTGTGAATTTGCCAGTACATTCAACGTACTGACCTACATGGCTGCAATTTCTCATGTTGCAGAAATTATCCGACGAGTAAGTGATACATTAGGGTTGCGATGTCTACACTCAACTTTGCCGTTGGTGTTGATGGCACTCCACAACCTTGTTGTTACTTCCGCTATGTTGATTGAGGTAATAGTATTTACGTTACTTTATACATGTGATTTACCTCTGTTATAAATCCTCGAGTACTGTGTGTGTCAGCATACCGATCCAGGGATGACACTTAAGCATAGAGACTTCGATCCATTTGGGTTGGGTGGCTACAACTATATAAAGGTAAAATACATGTCAGATGTTAAAAGAAAGAAAATCTTCCGAACATAGGCAGTTTTGAATACTTGCGATTCGGCCATGGGCTTGATCCTGGGTTAAACCCGATAACTGTGTTCGGACGATGAGTCCGAACTAATAGGAAGAGTTAGCTTCTTCCTGGGCGCGGTTGTGCCTGCATCAGTAGGGGCGCTCTTTTCCTCCCCTTGGCTAGGATAGGGGAGTCTTCTTTTTCTTCCTCATCCTCTTCTTATTCGGGAGAAAGTTGGGAGCCTGTTTCCTCGGACCTTATGTCTGTAGGGCCAGCGGAGCGGGGGTCGCTCTTGACCTCCTTGCACTTCTTCTTTGCCTTCTTCTTCGGCGCCCTGTACGGCGCCGGAATCAACATCAGCGTCACCTGAGGCGTCTCTGGGTCTTTTGGTAGGGGAGACGGACATCTGATCCGCTCCACCTTTTTCGTCCAGACCTGGATTGAACGCAAAAACTCTAGCTCCTGTTATAATTAAAATAGGAAGGGATATATGTTCGGCAGAAATATCAAATACCTCTGATGTAGTGAGCTCAGTGTTGAAGCCCTTGTTTTCAGTCTCCACCAGCCACCCCTGATACGTCTCCAACGTATCTATAATTTTTGATTGTTCCATGCTATTATTTATGAAGTCTTGGATGTTTAATGGGCTTTATCATTCACTTTCATATCATTTTTGGGACTAACCTACTAACCCAAAGGCCTAGTCCAGATTGCTGTTTTTTGCCTATTTCAGGGTTTTGCAGAAAAAGAATATCAAACGGAGTCCAAACGGAATGAAACCTTCACGAGAGATATTTTTGGAGAAAATCACGCCCACGAAGCTTGAGAACCACGTTAGAGGATCGAGGAGCCGCCCTCGAGGGTGGGGGGTGCGCCCCCCTTCCCAGGGCACGCCCCCTGCCTCGAGCCCTCCTCGTGTGGCCCCTGGTGCCCTCCGTCTTCCTATATAAGTCCACGTACCCCAGAAACTCCGTACACAGAGAGAAAACCCTAATTCCAATGTCATAGCTTCTATTCCCATGGAGAGCCCATCTTAGAGCCTGTTCCGGAGTTCCACCGGAGGGGGATCCATCACAGAGGCCTTCACCATCATCATCATCGCCCTCACCATGAGTTGTGAGTAGTTTACCACAGACCTTCGGGTCTATAGCTAGTATCTAGATGGCTTCTTCTCTCTCTTTGGATCTCAATACAAAGTTCTCCTCGGTCTTTAAGGAGATCTATTCGATGTAATCTCTTTTTGCGGTGTGTTTGTCGACATCCGATGAATTGTGAGTTTATGATCAAGGTTATCTATGAAACATATTTGGTTCTTCTTTGAAATTTTTATGTGTGCTCATAATATCCTTGCAAGTCTCTTCGAATTATTGGTTTCGTTTGGCCTACTTGATCTATAGTTCTTGCAATGGGAGAAGTGCTTGGCTTTGGGTTCAATCTTGCGGTGTCCTTTCCCAGTGACTGTAGGGGCAGCAAGGCACGTATTTTATTGTTGCCATCGAGGATAAAAAGATGGGGTTTTCATCATATTGCTTGAGTTTATCCCTCTACATCATGTCATCTTGCTTAAGGCGTTACTCTGTTTGTATGAACTCAATACACTAGATGCATGTTGGATAGCGGTCGATGTGTGGAGTAATAGTAGTAGATGCAGGCAGGAGTCGGTCTACTTGTCTCGGACGTGATGCCTATATACAATGATCATGCCTAGATAGTCTCATAATTATTCGCTTTTCTATCAATTGCTCGACAGTAATTTGTTTACCCACCGTAGAATATCGCTATCATGAGAGATGCCACTAGAGAAAACTATGGCCCCCAGGTCTATTCTCAACATATCAATCTACATCAACTTTACTTTTACCGCTTTTATTTTGTTGTTTTATTAAACTAAAAATACCAAAAATATCAACTATCATCTCTATCAGATCTCACTCTCGTAAGTGACCGTAAAGGGATTGACAACCCCTTATCGCGTTGGCTGCGAAGTTCTTATTTGTTTGTGCAGGTGCGAGGGACTGGCGCGTGGTCTCCTACTGGATTGATACCTTGGTTCTCAAAAACTGAGGGAAATACTTACGCTATTGTGCTGCATCTCCCTTTCCTCTTCGAGGGAATACAACGCAAGATCAAGAGGTAGCAACCCATTTTGGGCCTTGAAGAGGTGCTTCCAGATGTCGTCGTGCGTAGAGCCGAAGAGCCGCTTCAAGGGCCAGGGCCCCTCCGGATTGAACTCCCATAGATAGGAGCCCCGGTGTTGGCAAGGGAGGATGAGACGGGCAAGAATTAGCTAGACCACATTAGTGAGCTGGGTGCCCTTGGACATCATATCGGAGATGCATTTTTGGAGGGCTAGCACCTCCGTCTGGGATCCCCAATTCGGACCCTTATCGGTCTAGGAGGTTAGCCTCTCCGGGGGTCCAGATCTGAATGCAGGAGCGGCCGCTCACTTGGTGTCGCGGGGCTCTGTGATATAAAACCACTCCTGCTGCCAAATCTTGTTCATCTCCACGAACGCCCCCTTTGGCAAGGTAGCATTGGGGAGTTTGCTTATCATAGCACCTACGCACTCAACATGCTGCCCGTCGACCACCTTCGGCTTTAGATTGAAGGTTTTGAGCCAGAGGCCGAAATGTGGGGGATTCGGAGGAATGCTTCACACACCACTATAAAAGCGGATATGTGAAGGATTGAATTCGGGGCTAGATCATGTAAATCTAGCCCGTAGAAGAATAGAAGGCCCCGTACAAAGGGGTGAAGGGGAAATCCCAGCCCTCGAATTAAGTGCGAGAGGAACACAACCCTCTCACCCGCCTTAGGGATGGTGATCACTTGGTCCTTTTTGGGGACCCGATTCGCCACACATCGGCTAGATAGCCCGCGCTTCGGAGGCTCTTCACGGTCTTCTTCATCATCAAAGATGCCTCCCACTTACCCTTGGAGCCGGAATCAGCCATTGCTGGATACGGCGGCGGTGGTGGAGGAGTTGAGGATTGAGGGCCCAAGAGATGTGGATGCTGGAGGCTGAGGAGATTGGAATGCTAGGGCTTGAGGAGAGCGTGGGGATAAAGGGTAAAACTTTGGATCCTTTTATAAGCGGTGAATGCTAAATGCCCCCCACACCAGCCGTAAACCTTGCCGGTTCCCAACGAGGTCGTGCATAAGGCGCGGTTAAGATGCTCACGTCACGTTGATAAGGATCCCATAATAAGCGGGCACGATCTCTGTGGTGATAAGACGTGCCAATGAGGGTATACCTCGAAACGCAAAACCAGGGCCAAGAAAACGGTTCGATATGGGTTAAAGGCACAGACGTGACGCTTCGCTGAAAGGTTGTCAGTAAAGACACAATATCTGTTTTTTGATACCTTACCTTCAAGGCAGATGGTTGTACTAACCATGCAGATCCGGGCACAATACCTTTTGTAGGGAATATTTCTTCAATATGTTCGGGAGGAGGAACCCACCTTGCAATGCCGAACACAGTGCGTCAGCCGATCTCGTCGTCATCGAAGACTGGTTTAGGGGCTACTGAGGGAGTCCTGGATTAAGGGGTCCTCGGGTGGCCGGATAGTTTACTATGGGCCGGACTGGTGGGCCATGAAGATTATCGATGAAGACTATCTCCCGTATATGGATAGGACTCCCCGTGTGTAAAATAGCAAGTTTAGAGTCCGGGTCTAATACTTTCCTTCCTCTACAAGGTGATCATGTACAACCCTAGGTTCCTCCGGTGCATATATAAACCGGAGGGTTTAGTCCGTAGAGACAAGATATAGCAATCTCATAGGTTAGATTGCTAGGGTTTTAGCCATTACGATCTCGATGTAGATCAACTCTTGTAATCATATTCATCAAGATCAATCAAGCAGGAAGTAGGGCATTACCTCGATCGAGAGGGCCTGAACCTGGGTAAACATCGTGTCCCTTGTCTCCTATTACCATCGTTCCTCAGACACATAGTTCGCGACCCCCTACCTGAGATCTGCCGGTTTTGACACCAACAATGGGAGGCGTAGGATGTAGATGGTCTCTCTCAAACAACCTTGCAACCAAATAACAAAGAGTCTCTGGTCTCCCCAACACACCCAATACAATGGTAAATTGTATAAGTGCACAAGTTCGGCAAAGATATGGTGATACAAGTGTAATATGAATGGTAGATATAGGTTTTTGTAATCTGAAAATATAAAAACAGCAAGGTAACTAGTAGTAAAACAGGGCACAAACGGTATTGCAATGCTTGAAAACAAGGCCTAGGGTTCATACTTTCACTAGTGCAAGTTTCATACTTTCACTAGTTCAAGTTCTCTCAACAATGATCACATAATGGGATCATATAACAATCCCTCAACGTGCAACGAAGAATCACTCAAAAGTTCCTATCGCAGAGAACATAAGAAGAAATTGCTTGTAGGGTACGAAACCACCTCAAAGTTATTATTTCTGATTAATCTATTGGGAAATTCCTATAAGTGTCACAAACAGCCCTAGAGTTCGTACTAGAATAACACCACATAACATGCATCAGCCAACCCTAATTTCACCTAGATACTCCTATTTCACCACAAGTATCCGTGGGCTAATTATACCATGTGCATCACACAATTTCAGATCCATAATATTCAATCCAACACAAATAACTTCAAAAGCATCCCGAGATTTCTGTCGGAGAAAATAATATGAAAACGCGTTCCAACCCCTATGCATAGATTACCCCAATGTCACCACAGGAATCCACAAATTGATAACCAAAACATACATCAAGTGGATCAACAGAACATTCCATTGCCACCACGGACATCCTATCACAAGACATACATCAAGTGCTCTCACATCCAAAGATTCAATCTAACATAACAAAACCTCAAAGGAAAAGACTCAATTCATCACAAGGTAGAGAGGGGGAGAAACACCATATGATTCAACTACAGTAACAAAGCTCGCGGTACATCAAGACCGTGCCAAATCAAGAACATGAGAGAGAGATCAAACACATAGCTACTGGTACATACCCCCAGCCACGAGGGTAAACTACTCCCTCCTCGTCATGGAGACCGCCGGGATGATGGAGATGGCCACCGGTAATGGTTTCCCCCTTCGGCAGGGTGCTGGAACGGGCTCCCGATTGGTTTTTCGTAGCTACAGAGGCTTGCGGAGGCGGAACTCCCGATCTAGGTTTATTTCTAGAGGTTATGGGATTTATAGGAGGTGCTGGGGGTCGGGGACAAGTCAGGGGGACCCACAAGGCGACGACAAGGTAGGGGGCGCGCCCCCACCCTTGTCGCTGCCTCGTGGCTCTTCTGGTCCATCTCCGGCACTATGTGGGCTTCTTTTGTTACATAAAAAATCATCGTAAAGTTTCAACTTGATTGGACTCCGTTTGGTGTTCCTTTTCTGTAAAACTCAAAAACAAGGAAAAAACAGAAACTTGCACTGGGCTCTAGGGTAATAGGTTAGTCCCAAAAATAATATAAAACAACATAATAATGCATATAAAACATCCAAATTAGATAATATAATAGCATGGAACAATCAAAAATTATAGATACGTTGGAGACATATCAAGCATCCCCAAGCTTAATTCATGCTCGTCCTCGAGTAGGTAAATGATAAAAACAGAAATTTTTGATGTGGAATGCTACCTAACATATTTGTCAATGTAATTCTTCTTTATTAAGGCATGAATGTTCATATCGATAAGACTCAAAATAAAAGTTTATCAATACCAAAACAATAATACTTCAAGCATACTAAAAGCAATCTATGAAGCTTCAAAATTAACATGGCTAAAGAAAATTATCCCTACAAAATCATATAGTCTTTTATGCTCACACAAAGTATAAATCATGCCTATCCTGGTGTCAGCCAAGCAATTGTTTTCATACTTTTACATTCTTAACCTTTTTTAACTCTTCATGCAATACATGAGCTTGAGCCATGGGCATAGCACTATGGGTGGAATAGAAGGTGGTGATAGACAAAAGGAGGGAGAAAGTCTCACATCAACTAGGCAAATCAATGGACTAAGGATATGTCCATCAATTGCTATCAATGTGAGTGAGTAGGGATTGCCATGTAACGAATGCACTAGAGCTATAAGTGTATGAAAGCTCGAAAGAAAACTAAGTGGGTGTGCACCAACTTGCTTGCTCATGAAGACCTAGGGCATTTGAGGAAGCCCATCGTTGGAATATACAAGCCAAGTTATATAATGAAAAATTCCCACTAGTATATGAAAGTGACAACATAGGAGACTCTCTATCATGAAGAGCATGGTGCTACTTTGAAGCACAAGTGTGGAAAAGGATTTTAACATTGTCCCTTCTCTCTTTTTCTCTCATTTTCTTAGGCTCCTCTTTTTTTGGAGACCCTTTTCTCTTTTTCTGGAGACTCTTTCGGCCTCTTTATTCATAACCTCACATGGGACAATGTTCTAATAATGATGAACATCACACTTTTATTTACTTACAACTCGATACTAGAACAAAGATATGACTCTATATGGATGCCTCCAGCGGTGTACCGGGATGTGCAATGATCAAGAGTGACATGTATAAAAAATATGAACGGTGGCTTTGCCACAAATACTATGTCAACTACATGATCATGCAAAGCAATATGACAATGATGATGCGTGTCATAATAAATGGAACGGTGGAGTTACATGGCAATATATCTCGGAATGGCTATTGAAATGCCATGATACGTAGGTATGGTGTTTGTTTCGAGGAAGGGTATAAGGTGGTTTGATGCACCGGCGAAGGTTGCACGACACTAGAGTGGCTAGCAAGTTGGAAGGGTGAGAATGCGCATAATCCATGGACTCAACATTAGTCATCAAGAACTCACATACTTATTGCGAAAAATCTATTAGCCCTCGAAGCAAAGTACTACGACGCATGCTCCTAGGTGGGAGGTTGGTTGGAGTTAACCATCGCATGCCCCCGACCTTCACGCAAAGATAAACAATCAAGATATAATGCGCTCCAATTTGGTTACATAGTTAGGAGACCATACGTGCAAGCTACGCGAATCACAAACCTTAACACAATTATTTCTTTAACCTCACAAACTACCACTAGCGTGACTCTAACATTACCATCTTAACATCTCAAAACAATTATAAGGAGTCAAACTTTTCATAGTATTCAATGCTCTATATATGAAAGTTTTTATTATATCTCCTTTGGATGCCTATCATATTAGGAATAAATTCATAACCCAAGCAAATTACCATGCTGTTTAGAGACTCTCAAAATAATATAAGTGAATCATGAGAGTTCATCAATTTCTATAAAATAAAACCACCTCTGTGCTATAAGAAGATATAAGTGAAGCACTAGACCAACTAACAAATTAGTCCAAAAAGATATAAGTGAAGATCAATGAGTAGTCAAATAATTAACTAGCTATGAGAAGACTCTCTCTCTCATAAATAAAATTTCAGATCTTAAGTTCTTTATTCAAACAGCAAGCACATCAAAATAAAATGGCATTGCAAAGATAGCACATATCATGTGAAGAAGCAAAAACTTAGGCTCAACCGATACTAACCGATAATTGTCGAAGAAGAAAGGAGGGATGCCTACCGGGGCATCCCCAAGCTTAGATGCTTGAGACTTATTGAAATATTAACATGGGATGACTTGGGCATCCCCAAGCTTGAACTTTTGTGTCTCCTTAATTCCTCTCATGTCGCGGTTTCCCTAAATCTCAGAAACTTCATCCACACAAAACTCAACAAGAACTCGTGAGATAAGTTAGTATAAATCTACTCAAAATCCTATCATTCCGTACTATAGAAAATCACTAAAATTATAATTTAACATTGCATACTAAATGCCTCTGCATATTTAATACTCCTATCCTCTAATAGAATCATGAAACATGCAAACATATGCGAACAATGCAAACATAACAGCAATCTGTCTAAACAGGATAGTATGTAAAGAGTGGAATTGTTCCCATACTTCCCTTGCTCTAAAAATTCTAAAAAATTACCACGATACAGAGAACTTATTCATGCTGACTTTGCAAAAATTTCAAGAATTTATCACGTTCTTACTATCCAAAAGAATTCAGACAATGATAGAAAACTTTCTGTTTTCAAACAACAACATAAAGACTTATAAAATAAACATGGTAAAGGCTATACTTGTCAATTTTATTGAAATAAAAGATACTCAACCTTAATCTAAATAACAACAAGCAAATGTAAACAAAAGAAAATCATGCTCCAAGCAATACTCATATCATGTGACGAATAAAAATATATCTCCAGGTGAGGTTACCGATAATGTTGAAGACGAAAGAAGGGATGCCTTCCGGGGCATCCCCAAGCTTAGTTGCTTGGATCTTCCTTGAATATTACCTTGGGGTGACTTGGGCATCCCCAAGATTAGTGTCTTTCCACTCCTTATTATCCTCATATCTATATCTCACCCAAAACTTGAAAACTTCAATCACACAAAACTTAAAGGAACTTCGTGAGATGCATTAGTATAATAAAGCAAATCATTCACTTGGGTATTGTCAAAGAAAAGATTCATAATTGTTCTCACACAATGCCTAATGTACCTTATCATTTCCACAATTTATATCACATAATATAAACTACGGAAACACTAAAACAAGCAAACTATGCATTGAAAATAGAATCTGTCAAAAACAGAACACTCTATAATCATCTGGAGAACCACCATACTTCTGCAACTCTAAAACTTCTGAACAATTAGGACAACGTAGACATTTTGTATATCAATCATGTGTAAACATTTCAGCTAATTATCACGTTCCAGTGATTTATTGAATTTTCTACCCTAGACGCAAAACTTTCTGTTTTTTCATAGAATCAAGTCAACTATCAACCACACTATCCCAAAGGCTTTACTTGGCACTTTATTGAAACAAAAGCAATAAAACATGATTACCACAGTAGCTTAATCATGTTAACACACAAAAATAGTAGGTAAAAGTATTGTGTTGTCTCCCAACAAGCGCTTTTCTTTAATGCCTTTTTAGCTAGGCATGACAATTTCAATGATGCTCATGTAAAGATAAGAATTGAAACATAAAAGAGAGCATCATGAATCACATTGCAAGCATATTTAAGTCTAACCCACTTCCTATGCATAGGGGTTTTGTGATCAAACATTTTATGGGAACAAGAATCAACTAGCATAGGAAGGCAAAACAAGCATGACTTCAAAACTTTCAACACATAGAGAGGAAACTTGATATTGTTGCAATACCTACAAGCATATGTTCCTCTCTCATAATAATTTTTAGTAGCATCGATAATGAATTCGACAATATAACCATCACATAAAGCATTGTTTTCATGATTCGTAAGTATAGAAATTTTACTACTCTCCACATAAGCAAAATTCTTCTCATTCATAGTAGTGGGAGGAGCAAAATCAACAAAATAACTATCATGAGATACTTGATTAAAATCATGATGACAAGTTTCATGGTTATTAGTATTCTTTATAACATAGGTATCATCACAATAGTCATCATAAATAGGAGGCATGCTTTCATAATAATAAATTTGTTCATCAAAACATGGGGGACTAAAAATATCATCTTCATCAAACATAGCATCCCCAAGCTTATGGCTTTGCATATCATTAGCATCATGGATATTCGAAGAATTCATACTAACAACATTGCAAACATGCTCATCATTCAAATATTTAGTGCCAAACATTTTATAGCATTCTTCTTCTATAAATTGAGCACAATTTTCCCTTCTATCATTTTCACGAAGGATATTATAGAGATGAATAAAATGAGGCAACCTCATTTCCATTTTTTAAGTTTTATTTTATAAGCCAAACTAGTGAATAAACAAGAAACAAAAAGATTCAATTGCAAGATCTAAAGATATACCTTCAAGCACTCACCTCTTAGGCAAATGGTGCCATAAAAGAGCTTGATGTCTACTACACAACCTTCTTCTTGTAGACTCATGTTGGGCCTCCAAGCGCTGAGTTTTGTAGGACAGTAGCAGTTTTCCCTCAAGTGGATGACCTAAGGTGTATCAATCCGTGGGAGGCGTAGGATGTCTCTCTCAAACAACCTGCAACCAAATAACAAAGAGTTTCTTGTGTCCCCAACACACCCAATACAATGGTAAATTGTATAGGTGCACTAGTTCGGCGAAGAGATGGTGATACAAGTGTAATATGGATGGTAGATATAGGTTTTTGTAATCTGAAAATAAGAAAACAGCAAGGTAACTAGTAGTAAAACGGGGCACAAACGGTATTGCAAAGCTTGAAAACAAGGCCCAGGGTTCATACTTTCACTAGTGCAAGTTCTCTCAACAATGATAACATAATTGGATCATATAACAATCCCTCAACGTGCAATGAAGAATCACTCCAGAGTTCCTATCGCGGACAACATCACATGAAATTGCTTGTAGGGTACAAAACCACCTCAAAGCTATTATTTATAATCAATCTATTGGGCTATTCCTATAAGTGTCACAAACATCCCTAGAGTTCGTACTAGAATAACACCACATAACACGCATCAATCAACTCTAATGTCTCCTAGATACTCCAATGTTGGTGCAACAGACCCTAGGCCCGTTGCCCCAAACTATGCAAAGGCTCGAGGGCAAGTTTCCAGCACCAAGTACTAGACCAAGACACGAAAAGATCAGCTCCATGAAGAATTAGCAGGCTGGTTGAGGAGATCAAGGCAACCAAGGTGCGAGACGCCACCAGAAGGGAAACCACCCTTGCCAGGCATACGAACCTGGCGGAGGGCCGGATTCGCCCGACAGCAAGTTACCAGAACCACCCCGGCAGGTTTGCCGGCGCATGCAGAGGTAAAACTCCACCACAGAGCAACGCCCATCACCAATCAGTGCGGTGTCAAGCTTTAAGGCGGCTTAGTGGCCACCCCCGGATACGTGGCAGTCATCTTCTACCACAACAACCACTAAATGACACCCGTCGAGAGATGTGTCAAGCAAACAAGAGCGCGGCTGGCAAGACGAGCCCGGCAAGGCTTGTCGGACAAGCTGTCATGTGACACTATGCGGTGCATTTAATGCACTCTGTCAGCTGCAGAGTTAGGTATGATAGCACTGTTTGCTATCTAATCAGTCTAAAAAGACTGATTTGCCGTTGTGGTGACCCTTAACCTATAAAAGGAGGCCCATGGCAATCATAGAAAAGTTTCGGCCATTCGAACCCACATAGACCATACGAGCGTCCACTCGCACCCCAAGGCAACCTTGCCGGGCAAGAGTGGCGTGTCCATTTTCCACCATTTCTACAATCAATCCACCAAAGCAGGAGTAGGGTTTTACGCCTCGCGGCGGCCCGAACCTGGGTAAAAATGCCCTGTGTGATCGCCGACGAACTGCTTGACGCTTCTCTGCTCTTTGTGCAACGTGCCTATCCCCTTGCCGAACCAAAAGGGACCTATGTCCAATAGGTGGCCATGGTTATACCCCGAGATCTTTGGCGCGCCAGTTTGGGGGATCACTTGTGTGAACCTGAGAGCATCAACAAGGCATCATCTTCATCGCCAAATTCATATTTTCTGGCTCCATCAACAATGGCGCATAAGAAGAAGTCCGGCGTTGCGGCCCATCCGTCGTCCTCAAGGGCCCCGCCGCCCTTGTCCACTGACGCTGCGGGGCGTGAGGAGGAGCACGGAAACACGAACGTGGCGAGAGACGCGGTCGACGTTGTCACCGCTTCTCCCGCAACATAAGTGGGAGACGGAAATGTCGGAGAAGAACAACATCAGCTACGCCCCGGTGGCGACGTCCCGCGTGGTACGGGCGGGGAAGTCCTCCCTTCTGCGCATCCTCGTCCAACCGACGGGCACATCATCGGCGATGCTGCTCGTTCTTGTAAGTGCATCTAGTTCCCCCCTAGTTGGTTTTGGAGTATTGACGACAAACGAGGTTGAGGGACTAACGTGTTTGTGAGAATTGCAGGATAACACATGTAATAGTCCCTCACAGATTCGGTTTAACTTCCAGAGATGACCCCTAAAAATATGTGAAGCCATTGAAGCCAATGGTGATGCGTGAAGACATTGACGTGAATATAATGACCCATGAAGACATTCATTGAAGACTATAGAACATGAAGACATAGTTTCTTTTGTAGTTCTTTTTATTCCTTCTTGAGTCATAGAAACCACCGTACTGTTAAGTGGAGTCCAAGTGAACATAGTCGAATGACTGAAGTGATGCTCAACCAAAACACCTATGTCTTCAGGCAAAGGAAAATGAGAGCAAATCTTATCCAGAGATGGATAAGTCAGCTTTACTTGGAGCTCAAGTAAAGCTACCACGTGTGTTCAAAATCTGACCGTTGGACACGTGTCAGTTCCTTAGTGACCAAAGGTCATTTCGAACATATCATGTCAGGTTGCCTCATGGCTATAAATAGCCCACCCCCTACACCATAAATTGGGTGCTGCTCAGAGTTAGTGCACGGACTTTTTTGTTTGAGACCAACCGACCTCCGAAGCCTTTGAGAGAAAAGATCCTTTTGAGGACAAAACCCAAAACACCCAAAGCCAAAGAGAGTTAAGCATCACTGAAGTATTTCTGTCTGTGTGACCTGAAGACTTGTTACACTTGAGGATTGTGCTTCCTCCAGCCGGTTAGGTGTCACGTTCAGAGCGTCCTAGAGTGACTGTGGACCGCCAGTGAACAAAGTCTATGAAGGTTCGAAAGTCTACCTTGAGAACTTACTAGAGTGATTGGGCGAGGACCATGTGTCCTTAGCTCAAGGGGAATACGGTGAGGACTGTGTGTCCGGTACTGTGTGTCCTCAGGTTTGAATACCTAGCCGCCCTAACCAGATGTATAGTTGAGACAACAACTGGAACTGGTCTACCCAATCCCTGTCTCCATCAAGCAATTGGTTCTATCCCTATTCTCTTTTACATTTCAGTTTGTCTTCGTGAAGCCATTACTCGTCTGCCAACTCTGTTTTTCTTCACTGTGTGACGACCACCATATGTTTAGCTTCATTTATATCTTCCATCTCGATCCATGTTATTTTTGTCTTCTGATGTGTAACATATAGGTTCATTTCTATCTTTTGTCTTCAAATCCCTCGTGCTTTGAAGACTTTCGTAAAAATCGCCTATTCACCCCCTCTAGTCGATAACTTGCACTTTCAATTGGTATCAGAGCAAGGTACTCGCTTGTTCTATGTGATTCGGTTTAACCACCTGGAGTTTTAGCTATGTCGACTCCAGGGATAATCAAAGTCTCCGCTGCGTGTCCTGTCTTTGATGGCACTGATTACCCCTACTGGAAGAATAAAATGCACATGCATCTTGAAGCTATTCACGTCGACCTCTAGTATGTCATCAAGAATGGCATTCCCAAGGCCGATGAAGGTGTCACTCCTGCTGATGTCAAGAAGTTCATTCAGCTGGACCCAACTGCTATGAATATCATCTGTGGTCATCTGACCAAAGGACAGTATGGCCGTGTGAGTGCTCTAGAAACATCGAAGCTAGTCTGGGACTAGCTCTCCAAGGTCAAAGAAGGAGTCTCAACCCAAAGAGACTCAAGGGTCAGTGTTCTTCGCAACCTCTTCAACCGCTTCAAGAGAAACGACAATGAGAATGTCCAGCTCACATTTGATCGCCTCATTGTCATTACCAATGAGCTTCATGCTCTTGGCGCCACTGAGATCACAAAGAATGAAATCGTCAAGACACTCCTGAGATCACTTGACAGCTCATTTGACACCCTAGCCCTGATGATTCAAGAACGTCCTGACTACAAGACTCTCGATTCGTCTCACATACTTGAAAGGCTCAACACACATGAGTTTCAGCTATCTGAGAAAAGAGACATCTATGGACTCAACTATGGCCGAACTCACGCCTTGAAGGAAAATGTTGTTTCCTCATCTGAAGAAGAATCTGACTGCAGTTCTGACGATCCTGAAGACATTGGCAGAGAACTAGCAATGCTTGTGAAAAAGTTTCAAAGGTTCTCTAGGAAGAAAAACTTCGGAAAGTCTTCAAGTTCCAGCTCAAGAAATGATGAAGCTTCCTCTCGTGACTACAAGAAGAGAACTTGCCACAAGTGCAAGAAACCTGGTCACTACATCTCTGAGTGTCCACTGTGGGACATTGAAAACAAGAAGAAGAAGAGCAAGGAATATGATTCTGATGACAAGAGGAAAAAGAAGTACTCAAAGTCTTCTTCCAAGTCTTCATCAAAGTCTTCATCACACTAGAGGAGCACGACTGGCAAGGCTCATGCTTTTGTTTGCAAAGAGATGGATTCAGAGGAGGAGTCTACTTGTGAGGAGGCAGAGGTGGAGTCTGAAGAGGAGTCCGATTCAGGCGTCACCAACCCAAGTGCCCAGGATGAAGATGACTCTACTCCCACCTTCTGCTTCATGGCACGTGGTGCCAAGGTAAACTCACGCGATGCTTACTTTCAAACCTCAAGTGAAGATGACTCTGATGGTGAATCCAAACCTAGCTACAAAACACTTGCTAAAATTGCTACTAAACAACATAAAGCTATGGAACATATTCAAAAACTGTTAGAAAAAAAGCGATGATATGTTGGACGCGGAAATGACTCGATCTCAGTCCTTAATTGAAGACATAAAAAATCTTCATGTTAAGTACGAGGAACTTGAAAGTCGTCATGAAACTCTCTCAACTACTCATGAAAAGCTTTCCTATGATTATTGTAACATCCCAAATTTTCAATTTGGCATGTTATACATAGATCATATTGCATATCATATTTTATTGCATTTGTGTGTTGCGATCCTCGAAATTCTAAGCAACTCAAGGACCCACGGAGAGAGAGTTGGGGATTTTACCGTTTTCGTATTTGAGTTTTCTCAAATACAGGTACGGGGATCATTTTGGTTTTAATTGTTTTTCTCTCCTAAAAATAATTTTTAGTAAAATATATGAGCGGAGATAATATGACTTCTCCAAAATAAAATAAATATTGGAGGAAAAATATTAAAATTACTTTTGGAATTTTATTCCGATTTATTTGTGATTTTATTTGCATAGGAAAAATATGAGTTTTTCAAAATTGCATTTAGGCCCGGGAAAAATGTTCGCTTTGTCCTAAATATTATTAGAGGACGGTGAAAATTTATTTCGGAATTTTTCGAGTCCGTTTAGTACTTTTTTCGCCTGTTTTAGTACGTCAGGACAGTTTTTTTTAAGTTAACCGACCTACTCGGTCCGTACCCGACTAGGACTCCTTAGCCCGGCAGGCCTTTATAAGGCCAAGGCCCGAGCCAGCCGCCGGCCCACCCCACGCATTAACCCTAGCGCCACCTGCCTCGAGCCCCGCGCCGCCGCCGCCGAGTCGCCACCGCCGCACCGCCGCCTCCGCGATGTTGCCGTCGCCGCCGCGCCGCACGCCACCGCCGCCGTGTCGCACTCCACCGCCACCGCCTTGCCCCGACTCCCCGTCGGAGAAGCCACCGCGGCCGAGGTAGGCACCGTAGCCGTTCTCGTCGCCGTCGCCATCGTTTTTTTTAAACTGATCAGTTTTTTTTCGGAACCCTAGATCTGTTTTTTAATAGATCGGTTTTTTTTGGTTTAGTTAAACAGCGGACGTTCGTCCATACGTTTGTTTTGACGAACGTTGTTCGCCCGTTAGTCACAGACAACAAACGTTCGTTCGTTAGCCTGGTCGGCTGTTTTTCTTTTTCAAGGTTTTTCTGCGATTATTTTCAATTGCGATTTCTGCCATGAACTTGTTTTTAGTTTTTCTTTTCCCTCGAAAGTCAGAATCAGGCGATTCAAGCGCCCAGATCTTCGTCTAGAAGCCCTCTTTCCGTTTAACCAACTTGGGTTTCGCTACTGTAAAATTTGACTTTAGCACAAACTAGTAAACGGATCTTGTTTCTTTCACAGTTTGAGTTTCGTTGCTCCGTTTGATTTGATTCATTTTGCAAACCAGAGTTCTTAAGTTGAACTTTCTGGTTAGATCCTATTATTTGGAGTTTTATCTGTTCATCTTTGCTTGATTGCTTATGTATGCTATTGTTTGCTTGTGATAGAATTCCCGGAGTGCGAAGCGTGCTACTACGAGTCCCTAAGTTTTGCGAATAATCAGCCAGGCAAGTAACACTTTGATCATACCCTTAATTACCCAATTTTTATGCATTAGATCAAACCTTCAAACATTGCATGAGTAGGATCTCTTAACTTGTGGGTCTGGGAAGTAGATTGAGGTAGAACCTATTACCTGCATTATTTTTAAACCCCTGGGAGTTACTTCTACGATATGCTTAGGTTGCCATGCTATGCTCGTAGACGTGGATTGGGTTTGAGAGTATACATGAAAGATGTGAGTTGTTAATTAATGGTTCAACTTAAGGTGGCTACTTTAATACACATCTAGGTGGATTGGTTGCAGGGCACCTGGAGAATCCAGTGTTGTCCAAGGAAATCCCGGAGGAACCGTGTGATGATCCTATGGAATGTCACCCAGGCTCAAAGGGATCATAAAACTATTCATGCTAGAAATTTCCATGTGCAACCACAATGCCATTATGGACTCTGGCATATTATGAGTTAGTTGTGTGAGCTCTTTCAGTGGTGGACTAGCAGATGTAGGGGAAAGTAGGTGTACCGGTCCACCCGGGGTAAAGAGTAAATGCTTCTGAAATACTGTGTGTCAGTCATCCGTTTCTCAAACACCATGCAGTGCAAGAAATCCAACGGAGGAGATGGAGTCTTGTGGGGAAAAGTGCACAAACCTCAGCAAATTGTACAAACTAATCATGATTAGCCGTGTCCCCAGTTATGGACATCTTGAGTGTCTGGTACTTGAATTATTGGTTGATCTCATCACTCTAAAACTAATTTTCTGGGTTAATGATGACTACTTTAATTGGGATCGAGTTGGAGGAACCTTCTCAATGATGTTTCAACTAACATCATAGTTAAAATAAAAGCTATTCCTTTGTTGTAGGAAAAAATTAGCTTTATGCGAAAATTTAACCTTAGAGCCTCCACCAGTCAAATATGCATATAGTATTAGCCTTTATTTCTATTACTTGCTCTATTGTGTTATCTTGCCAGCATATTCCATGTGCTGACCCGTTTAGGGCTGCAACATGTTACATTGCAGACTTTTCAGAAGAAGAGTAAGGTGCGCTAGGTCGTTTGTCATGCACTCAGCTATGCCGTTGGACTTGATGGACTCACTTATCTTCCAAGTCTTCCGTTGTTATAGTGTTAGATGGCCTTATGCCATATACTTTTGTAATAGGTTCTCTTTTGAGACATTCGATGTTATAAGTGTGTGATTGCCACTCTGTTATAAATCCTTCAAGTACTGTCTGTGTCAGCATTACCGATCCAGGGATGACACAGAACACAGAGACTCCGGTCCATTCGGATCGTGGTCGCTACAAGATGGTATCAAAGCACACGCTGACTATAGGACACGACCACTAAGATAAACCCTAGGTCACTCTTCTCTACTCATTTCTGACTCCTCTCCATTTTCTACTATTTGGGATGGTGGACCCAAGGAACAAGTTCACTCAACCAGATGAAGCTGGAGCAGATATCATGGAATCTTCCGCCGATCAAAATTTCTAGATGATCACCCTATGACTAGTAGTCTTCCCCCATTAAGTAGAATTTAGAGCCCTTTTGTAACGTTAGTTAGATCTTTTGTATGACCTTGCTTTAAATTGATTGGTGTGATATGAATGTGCTGGTCTCATGTTCATATGGGTAGTGAAATTTTCCCTTAGACCTCTTTTCTATTCTAATCTCTTCCCTCTACACCCATCAGATGCCTCCGAGACGTGAGCCCGGATTTCAGTTTGCCCTAGAGCTCACTCAGTTGATCCAGCAGCAGAACACCTTGATGCAACTTCATGTACAGAACAATCAGAAAATCAGAACAACAACAACAACAACCCCCCACCCCCACCACCCGTGGACAACCTAACACGTTTCCTAAGGTTGCAACCACCGGTGTTTTCTAGTAGCATTGAACCAATAGTTGCTGATGACTGGCTACGAAAGATTGGAAGGGATTTGACCACCGCAATTGCACGGATGCTAAGAAGGTGCATTTTTCCGCACATCAGTTGGCTGGACCAGCAGCAGCATGGTGGGAGAACTACACAGCCACTTTCCCTGTAGCCAATGTCACTTGGGATCAGTTTCAGCAAGCTTTTCGCACTGCCCATGTCTCAACTAGAGCCATGAGCATGAAGAAGCGAGAGTTTCGCAACTTGCGCCAAGGAAATCGTACTGTGGCTCAGTACGTAGATGAGTTTTGTACTTTATCTAGTTATGCCCCGGATGATGTGGCCACAAATGCCGCAAAGCAAGAGAAGTTTATGGAAGGGCTGAATGATGAGATGAGCATACAGTTGATGGTGGCAACCTTCAACAACTACCAGGAGTTGGTAGACAAGGCTCTTATGATTGAAGGGAAGGAGCAGCAGATTGAGAGCCGCAAGAGGAAGTATGGACAATGAAAGAATAATTCTGGATCCCAGCAGAAGCCCCGTTTCACCTCGAACCCGGGAGGATATACCCATAACCATGGAAGCCACATCCATAATGGAGGGAGTTCTGACAACCACAATGGCTCCAAGAATGGGAATGGGAATGGAGCAAGCAATAATCAGAACCGCTCCACTCCATCCATACCCGCCAAGAGGGATTTAGGTCACATTATCTGTTTCAAGTGCGGGAAGAATGGACACTACGCCACGGAGTGCCCTGAAGCTAAGAATGGGAATGGCAATGGAAGCGCCGGGAAGAAGCCCAATCCTTTCAACAAAGGACAGGTGAACCACGTGACCGTGGAGGAGGTTGAAAAGCAACCTGATGCAGTTGTCGGTAAGTTTTTGGTTGAGTCATTTACCGCAGTATTTCTTTTTGATACTAGTGCATCGTATTCATACATTTCAAGGGGATTCGTGAATAGATATAAGTTGCCCATCCAAGTCCATAAGACCCCCATGTTAGTAAGTTCCCTAGGAGCAGAGTATATAGCGCATCAAGGATGTTTTCAAGTACCATTGACCATTGGACGTCATGTTTTCCCCTCAGACCTGATAGTTTTGGAGTCACAAGGATCGTATGTGATACTAGGTATGAATTGGCTATCGATGTATGGAGGGAACATCGATTGTGCCAGTAAGTCTATTTTTCTTACCACCCCGGAGGGAAAAATGATCAACTATGTATCTAGGCATTCGCTTAGAAGGACATAAGTAAATTCTCTCTCGGGAGTTGTTCAGGAGGAAGTGCCCGTAGTAAGGGATTATCCAGATGTATTTCCAGAGGAGCTACAAGGCATGCCGTCGGATAGGGACATTGAGTTTTTGATTGAGGTATTGCCTAGCACCAGACCAATATCGAAGAGACCATACCGGATGCCAGCAAATGATCTGGAGGAGATCAAGAAGCAGATTAAGGAGTTATTGGAGAAAGGATTTATTCGATGAAGTTCATCACCTCGGGGAGCCCCAGTGCTTTTGGTAGAGAAGAAGGATGGATCTTTAAGGATGGTCGTTGATTACCGGGCACATAATGAAGTAACGATTAAGAATAAGTACCCAATGCCGATGATCAATGATTTGTTTAACCAACTTCAAGGTGCTAAAGTATTCTCCAAGATTGACCTACGATCAGGATACCACCAGTTGAAGATCCGAGAGAAGGATATACCTAAGACAACATTCACCACAAGGTATGGGCTATATGAGTATACGGTTATGTCATTTGGATTGACTAAAGCCCCTGCCTATTTCATGAGAATGATGAATAAGGTGTTCACGGAGTTCTTGGATAATTTTGTCGAGGTATTCATTGATGATATCTTGGTATACTCGAAGAACGAAGAGGAACACGAGGAGCATGTGTGTTTGGTTCTTGAGAAGCTCATAGAACATTAGTTGTATGCCAAGTTTAGAAAATGTGAGTTTTGGTTGATGGAAGTTGGATTCTTAGGACATGTTATATAAGGAGAAGGTATAGCAGTGGATCTTGTCAAGGTGTAGGCAGTCACTGAGTGGTTGGCACCCACTTCAGTTGGAGAAATCCGCAGTTTTCTTGGACTCGCGGGATATTATCGAAGATTCATAGAGAATTTCTCCAAAATTGCAAAGCCTATGACGACATTGTTGAAGGACACCAAGTTATATTGGACTGAAGAGTGCGAAGAAAGTTTCCAGGAGTTGAGGATGAACACGACACCTTGTGGTTTGAGGATCAAGTCTATGTTCCCAACAACACCGAGATTAGTAAGTTGATATTACCAGGAAGCACATGATTCACCATACTCGATACACCCCGGAAACACTAAGATGTATTTGGATTTGAAGGAACGGTTTTGGTGGACGGGAATGAAGACGGACATTGCGGAGTATGTGGCCGTATGTGATTTATGCCAGAGAGTGAAGGCAGAACATCAGAAGCCAGCAGGATTACTACAGCCTATGCCTATACCCAAATGGAAGTGGGATAAGCTTGGCATGGACTTTATCACCGGATTGCCCAGGACCAGATCGGGATATGACTCAATCTGGGTAGTAGTGGATCGCTTGACCAAAGTAGCCCACTTTATCCCCATGAAAAACCACGTATACCAGTGCAAAGTTGGCTAAGATATACATGACCGGGATCGTATGTTTGCACGGAGTTCCGAGGACCATCGTATCAGATAGAGGAACACAGTTCACGTCAAAGTTTTGGCATCAGCTACACCAGAATTTGGGAACGAGGCTGGAATTCAGTACAACTTTCCACCCGCAGACTGATGGACAGACCAAGAGAGTCAATCAGATTCTGTAGGACATGTTGAGAGCTTGTGCGCTAGATTATGGATCTAGTTGGGACGACAACTTTCCCTATGCGGAGTTCTCGTACAACAAGAGTTACCAGGCCAGTTTGAAGATGGCACTGTTCGAAGCATGGTACGGGAGGAGATGCCGAACGCTGTTAATGTGGGATGAAGTCGGAAACCATTAGTTGTTTGGACCAGATCTGATCAAAGAGTCAGAAGAGAAGGTTAAGCTGATTCGAGATAGACTGAAGGTACCTCAGTCCAGGCAGAACAGTTATGCAGACTCGAAGGGTAAGGAAGTAGTCTATGAAATCGGAGACAGAGCGTACCTAAGGGTGTCACCTCTGCGAGGAGTTAAACATTTTGGAGTTAAGGGAAAGTTAGCCCCGAGATTTGTGGGACCGTACCATGTTTTGGAACGCATGGGAGAGGTTGCCTACATGTTAGAGTTATCGGGAGGACTGTCAGGAGTTCACGGCGTGTTTCACGTTTCCCATCTTAAGAAGTGCCATGCGGAGATGGCCGATGTTCCCTTAAGAGACAAAGTGCCCCTGGAAGCAATTTAGTTGGATAGTGATCTAACTTATGAGGAGAAACCCGTCAAGATCCTCGAGTTTGCGAGCAGAGTCACCCGTAGCAAAGTTATCAAGTTTTGCAAAGTTCAGTGGAGTCACCACACCGAGGATGAAGCCACCTGGGAACGAGAGGATGATCTTCGCAAGGACCACCCACACCTATTCTCTAGCTAACCCGAATCTCGAGGGCGAGATTCATTCTGAGGGGGGTAGGTTTGTAACATCCCAAAATTTTAATTTGGAATGTTATACATAGATAATATTGCATCATATTTTATTGCATTTATGTGTTGCGATCCTCGAAATTCTAAGCAACTCAAGGACCCACGGAGAGAGAGTTGGGGATTTTACCGTTTTCGTATTTGAGTTTTCTCAAATACCGGTACGGGGGGGATCACTTTGGTTTTAATTGTTTTTCTCTCCTAAAAATATTTCTTAGGAAAATATATGAGCGGAGATAATATGACTTCTCCAAAATAAAATAAATATTGGAGGAAAAATATTAAAATCACTTTTGGAATTTTATTCGGATTTATTTGTGATTTTATTTGCATAGGAAAAATACGCGTTTTTCAAAATTGCATTTAGGTCCGGGAAAAATGTTAACTTTGTCCAAAATATTATTAGAGGACGGTGAAAACTTATTTCGGAATTTTTTGAGTCCATTTAGTATTTTCTTTTGTCTGTTTTAGTACGTCATGACTGTTTAAAAAAAGGCAACCGACCTAGTCGGGCCGTACCCGACTAGGACTCCTCAGCCCGGCCGGCCTTTATAAGGACGAGGCCCTAGCCAGCCGCCAGCCCACCCCGCGCCCTAACCCTAGCGCCGCCCGCCTCGATCCCCGCACCGCCGCCGCCGAGTCGCCGCCGCCGCCGCCGCACTCCGCCGCCGATGCCGCACAGCCACCGTGCTGCTGCCGCCGCCGCCGCGCCACACGCCACCACCGCCGCGCCGCTCCCCGCCGCCGCCGCCTTGCCCCGCCGGAGAAGCCGCTTCCGCCGAAGGAGCTACCGCCGCCGAGGTAGCCGCCGCCGCCATTCTCGTCACCGTTGTCGTCGTTTTTTTTAAAACCGATCGGTTTTTTTCCAAAACCCTAGATCTGTTTTTTTAATAGATCGGTTCGTTTTTTTGGTTTAGTTAAATAGCAGACGTTCGTCCGTACATTCGTTTTAACGAACGTTGTTCGCCCTTTAGTCACAGACAACGAACGTTCATTCGTTAGCATGTTCGTCCGTTTTTCCTTTTCAGGGTTTTTCCGCGATTATTTTCGATCGTGATTTCTGTCCTGAACTTGTTTTTAGTTTTTCTTTTCGCTCGAAAGTCGGAATCAGGCGATTCAAGCGCCTAGATCTTCGTCTCGAAGCCCTTTTTCCGTTTAAACAACTTGAACAAGGTTTTGCTACTGTAAAAGTTGACTTTAGAACAAACTAGTAAGCGGATCTTGTTTCTTTCGCGGTTTGAGTTTCGTTGCTCCGTTTGATTTGATTTTTTTTGCAAACCGGAGTTCATAAGTTGAACTTTCTGGTTAGATCTTCTTATTTGGAGTTTTAACTGTGCATCCATGCTTGATTGCTTATGTATGCTATTGTTTGCTTGCGATAGAATTCCCGGAGTGCGAAGCGTGCTACTACGAGTCCCTAGGTTTTGCAAATCATTAGCAAGGCAAGTAACACTTTGATCATACCCTTTATTACCCAGTGTTTATGCATTAGATCAAACCTTCCCACATTGCATGAGTAGGATCCCTTAACTTGTGGGTCTGGGAAGTAGATTGAGGTAGAACCTATTACCTGCATTATTTTCAAACCCCCGGGAGTTACTTCTACGATATGCTTAGGTTGCCATGCTATGCTCGTAGAAGTGGATTGGGTTTGAGAGTATTCATGACAGATGTGAGTTGTTAATTAATGGTTCAACTTAAGGTGGCTACTTTAATACACATCTGGGTGGATTGGTTGCAGGTCACCTGGAGAATCCAGTGTTGTCCTAGGAAATCCTGGAGGAACTGTGTGATTATCCTATGGAATGCCACCCAGGCTCAAAGGGATCATAAAACTATTCATGCTATAAACTTCTGTGTGCAGCCACAATGCCATTATGGGCTCTGGCATAGTATGAGCAAGTTGTGTGAGCTCTTTCAGTGGTGGACTAGCAGATGTAGGGGAAAGTATTGTACCTGTCCACCCAGGTTAAAGAGTAAATGCTTCTGAAAGACTGTGTCTCGGTCATCCGTTTCTCAAACACCATGCAGTACGAGAAATCCAATGGAGGAGATCGAGTCTTGTGGGGAAAAGTGCACAAACCTCTGCAGAGTGTACAAACTAATCATGATTAGCTGTGTCCCCGGTTATGGACATCTTGACTATCTGGTACTTGAATTATTGGTTGATCTCATCACTCTAAAAGGAGAGCGGCTCATGAAGATCTTCACAAGGAGAGCGAGTCACTTCGTGCTCAACAGATCAGTCCCGCTCAGGAAGGATTTGAACCACCATGTCCAAAATGCCTTGAGTGTGATAACGCTAACTCTGTTGCTGAATGTTCTACTGCTGCTACTGTCGCAATATCTTCAACTCCTCATGTGGTAACTAACCCCTCTAAGTAGGATACCACTACTATTGCTGATGAGAATGTCAGGTTAAAGTCATTGCTTGAAATAGGAACGTTCAAAAGTCTTAAAGGGCATTAGACACTTTGTGATGTCCTAAAGAAACAGATTCTTAACCGAAACCCTAGGAAAGAGGGTGTTGGGTTTGAAAGGAAAATGAATGTTGATGGTTCCTACTGGATGCCTGAGCAGTATCCCAAAACCACATGGGCTGCTCCAAAAGGTTCACCAATAGATCCATCCACTTTATCTAGCTTCACCTGTGCTAACCCAATCATTATTGATGAATCTTTTGATGCAAACTATAAACTGTTTAAGAATTAAAATGGTGAAGTGTTTGCCAGGTATATTGGTACTAACTGCAGGAATGGGCCACCAATGAAGAAGATTTAGGTGCCCAAAAGTTGTCTTGAGAATCTTCCTGTGAATGTCATCATGACACCACCTGGGAAGAAGACAAACCCCAGACCAAAGGCTTCATATGGTCCAAAGGCTTCATACAGACAGAGGACTCAACAAAGTCACCCTATTGCCAATGTTTTGTAGGGAAACCATACTCCGACCTATGAATATGAGCGTGTTTCATTAAACCGCTATGTTCACAAAACTAAGAACTTTTCTGCTTACCCATATGAGTATTATTCACGTCCTGCAAGGCTATTTGCTAGGGCTCCTAAGCCAAAATTATCAGATGCTGCACTTAGACTTATTGCTTCTAAGCCACCCCTAAACATGTGGGTGGTTAAGAAAAATTAACTTCTCTTGCAGGGAAGGGTCTCCAGCCAAAAATCATCTTCTGACGCCAATGCTGGGGACCTTAATCATCTTTTGGGACACAGGATCAAATGTCCAAATGGTTTAACCATGTATTTCGTCCCATGTTTTCTTGACAAGTTTCCTATCGTGACTAACCAAGATCTAAACTTCCATAACCCACCTGTTCATCAAATGTTTATGCTTCGCACTTCTCTTTGTGAAGACAATGTCGCAAACTGATCTGTAGGGTACTGCTTCGGAAGACACTGAATTGATAATTGATAGTGGATGTACCAACCACATGATTGGTGACCGACATCTTCTCATGGACTCAACTCTACGTCCTTCTCCCAAGAGTCACATCACATTCGCTGACACTGGTAAAGCAAGGTACTGGGACTTGGCAGAGTTGCTATCTCAAAGGATCAACACATGGGCAAAGTAATGCTTGTTGAATCACTTGGATACAACTTAATGTCAGTCTCCATGATGTGTGATCTAAATATGATTGTGATATTTGGAAAATATCGTTGCCTTGTGCTTATGGAATCTGACAAATCTCTAGTATTCGAAGGACATCGAAAAGGTGATTTATATATGGTAGATTTCTCTGCAGGACCAGAACTCGCGATGTGTCTTCTTGCAAAAGCTTCAGAGTGTTGGCTTTGGCATCGAAGACTTGGCCACGCTGGCATGAGGAACCTACACACTCTCGTCAAGAAGAAGCATGTCATAGGCATTGAGGGCGTCAAGTTCAAAAAGATCATCTATGTGGTGCCTGTGAAGCTGGAAAAATGACTAGGGCCAAGCATCCCTCGAAGACAATCATGACCACAACCCGTCCCTTCGAGCTGCTTCACATGGACTTATTTGGCCCCACTCACTACTCTACTCTCACTACTACTGCTTGCTTATATGGTTTCGTGATCGTTGATGACTACTCTAGATACACTTGGGTGCACATAATCCTGTTTAAGACTAAAGTGCAGGATGTCTTCAGATGCTTCGCAAATAGGGCCATGAAGAACTATGGCTTCAAGATCAAGCACATCAAAAGTGACAATGGAACTGAATTCAAGAACACTGGGCTCGACACCTATCTTGATACATTGGGCATTACACATGAGTTCTCACCTCCATACACACCTCAGCAGAATGGCATCATCGAGCGCAAGAACAGAACTCTCATTGAGATGGCACGCACTATGCTTGATGAATACAAGACACCAAGAAGATTCTGGCCTGAAGCCATTGTTACTACATGTCATATCATCAACAGAGTTTATCTTCACAAGTTCTTCAAGAAAACATCATATGAACTACTGACTGGTAAGAAGCCAAATGTCAGCTATTTCAGAGTCTTCGGTGCAAAGTGCTGGATCAAGGATCTGCATCACACTTCCAAATTTGCACCGAAAGCACATGAGGGTTTCCTTCTCGGTTACGGAAAGGACTCGCACATCTATCGGGTCTTTAATCTCTTTCACTATAAAGTGGTTGAAACCGTAGATGTGCGGTTCGATGAAACTAATGGCTCGCAAAGAGAGCACCTGTCAAATGTGCTAGATGAAGCCTCTCCAAGTGAATCTATCAAAAAAATGGGTACAGGCGAGATCATACCCACCGAGGAACCTACTGAAGAAGAAATCATCATCCCTCCACCCAACAATTTTTAAGACTATGCTCAGCCTGAAGCCAGCACTGAACATGAAGACAATCAACCGAATGTGCAAAGTCTTCGCCCAGCTCATCCTCTAGTCGCAAATGAAGTCCAAATTGAAAAGATTCTTGATGGCATCAATGCAACTAGTCCGCTCACTCTCTCAAAAGCAACTCAGCTAGCAAACTTCTGTGGTCACTCTGCATTTGTCTCAATATCTGAACCCAAGAAAGTTGATGAAGCCTTTAAGGAATCTGAATGGATTCAAGCAATGCAAGAAGAGCTTCAACAGTTTGAGCTGAATAATGTCTGGGAATTGGTAAAGCGCCCTGATCCACGGAAACATAACATCATTGGCACCAAATGGATCTACCACAATAAACAAGATGAAAATGGTCAAGTCGTCAGAAACAAGGCTCGTCTAGTTGCTCAAGGCTATACTCAAGTATAAGGGATTGACTTCGATGAAACCTTTGCTCCTGTTGCATGACTTGAAGCCATTAGTATACTGCTGGCATACGCCAACCATCATAAAATATTTATGTATCAAATGGATGTGAAGAGCGCATTCCTGAATGGGAAAATTGAAGAAGAAGTGTATGTTGCACAACCTCCAGGCTTTGAAGACCCAAAGCGTCCTGACATGGTTTACAAGCTAAACAAGGCACTGTATAGACTCAAACAAGCTCCTCGTGCATGGTATGACAAACTCAAAGACTTCTTGAAGAGTAAAGGCTTCAAACATGGATCATTGGATCCCACACTCTTCACGAAGACATATAATGGAGAACTGTTCGTATGTCAGATTTATGTGGATGACATAATCTTTGGACTCACTGACAAAAGATACAGGGATGAGTTTGGATTCATGATGCAAGAGCAATATCAGATGTCTATGATGGGTGAACTGAAGTTTTTCCTTGGTCTCCAAATTCGCCAACAGAAGAATGGCATCTTCATATCTCAAGAGAAATACCTCAAAGATTGCCTGAAGAAAATGAAGATTTCAAAGGGTACTCGACGCCAATGCCAACTAAAGGTCAATTGGGCTCCGACGATGTCACACCCTGCATTTTGTAACATGTTGTTTGTAACTTTGAAGCATGAAAATTTGGACCAGCAAATTTTTTTAGCATCATTTGGCTTTTATTTGGAATTGAGTTTTCTTCATTTGCTTTTTCATGTGCTCATTAAAGTCAACTATGATCTCTTGTAGATTTCATCTCCACACCCAAAACGTCTGCCCAATGATCATGCCAAGTGTTATATAGCAGTATAGTATTTTCTTACAAAATTAATTTGGCCAAAAAGTATTTTATAAATTTAGTTTTCCAAAAACCCCTGAATTGAGATTTGCACTGCAAGTACTTGATTAAGGGTGTGAAAATTATTTCAAAAGGTTTATTTGAGACCTAGTAGTCATAGGACTCCCAGAAACCACAAAGGTATAATTTTAAAAGTTATTTTCCTATTTTATTTAAAAGCTTTTTCTTAAGGCCAGAAATGGTCTTTAATAGGGGAAATTATTTAGCTATTTCAAAAATATTTGCCAAAATTCAGAGAGACTCATAGGACATATATTGTCCATATATGAGAGTTTCAACACTTGGTCATGTTCAAAATAATGGGCTAAACCCTCTAAAACCCTTTCTGGATATTTCAAGCTTTTGAAATATTTACAAAGGAAACTTTCTCCAAAAATTCCAGGGAAATTCTATCATGTCATATATGACATATTTGATGATCTTGCCAAGTCCCATGCCTTGGGAAGCAAGAAAACCTCCTCAAACCCCTTCATAACCATTCTGTCCATATTTGGAGTTTGAGAAACTTTACATTGCCAAACTTGTCCAAATGCTCTCAAACTTGGTGCACATGCTAGAATGGCCTAATAAGGCACCTAGACCAAATGGCACAAGATTTGGAATAGAGCAACTTGATCAGATCACCTCAAAACCCTTTCTGTTCAAATGCAAATTTGAACAACTTTACATTACCAACTTTTTATCTGGAGCCTCAAACTTTGTGAGCATGATCAATACCCCAAATGATGATGCTACACCAAGTGGTGCATCAAGGGGAGATGATTAGCTTGACTCAATCAAGATGAAACTGTTTCTGTTGATTTCTAGGGTTCACCAAAGTTACATTGGCTAGTTTCTTCAAATGAGCCCAAATTTGGTGAAGCACCCTATTTTCTCATGTCTTTCAACCCTGTCAAGTGCCATGTCAAGTGGACCTCATTTACTTGATCAAACACAGATCAAACACCTTCTGCCGAAATTCTAAAACCTCCAACTTGACCACTTTCACTTTTCTCCATAGCCTCAACTTCTTACCACAGGCTCATTGAGTTACCAGCTACCTCCAGTAACTCCCCCAGCACCCCAGCTCCATGATTGAGGGGTGAAACCTCTACTTTACCTTGCTGTACAGCCAACTTTCACCTTGTTACCAGCCCTCCCCCTCTCTCTCTGCAACCCCAGAGCATCCAAGGCCTCAGAGCAATTCTTTACTCCTCCCTCTACACACCAGACACTGTTGGGCACGCTGGAACGGACCAAGCCGGCGAGAGCATGCTGATGCCAGCCATACGCACGCTCCAGAGCACGCGAACAGTGCACCTCGCACGCTGGCTCGGGCCAATCAGCCTTCCCCGACAGCCTCGGGCCTCCCCCTCGCGCCAGTCGAGGCGTCTCGACGTCCGTGACCTCCCCGGCGCTGTCCCCCCTCCTCCTACGCCCTCCAGTAGCCGCCGTCGCACGCGCGCTGGCCGCCCGTGGCAGCCACTCCTCTGCCTCACACGCGCGCGCCTCTCTGTCGCTCCCCCGCTCCTCCACTTACCTCAGCTGGACGTAGAGCTCGTCCAGGAACTCCCCAGACCCATTCCCCAAGCCTCCCGTGCGCTGTAGCCTCGCCGATGAGCTCGCCGGCGCACTGGACCACGGGTCCTCGTCGAGCCCCTATAAATAGGCCTCCCCGAGCTTCTCCAACACCACCACCAGCCTCACACCTCTCCACTGATCCCCCCTGCATCACTAGTTCGACCCCAGGACGCCCCAGTGCTCGGGATCGACCGGAGCTCCGCCGCGTCGGGCCGCCGGCGATCTCGAGGTACAGGCCTCCCCTGCCCCTCCTTCCACTCATTTCGGAACCGCCGCACCTCACTGACTCTTTCCCCTCTCTTTCCCCCTCCGTTTGCAGTCGGAAACGACCCCGACCACCGTCCTCCGACGATGCTCCGCCGTCGCACCTCGCCGTCGGTGAACCAGGGCTCCCCGCCGTGCCGCGCTACCACCACTGCAACCGCAACACGCCATTGAGTCCGTCCCTGGCCTCCGTTGCTGTCGCCGTGGCCGGAATCGTCGCCGGTGAGCTCGCCGCCGCCGTGGCCGAGGGGTTAGAGATGACAGGCGGGCCCCGCCTGTCATCCCCCCACCTCTCTCCCCTCCTCTGTGCCGCTGACCCACGGGCCCCGCCCGTCAGGTTTGAAACCTGACGTGCGCGCGCGGTGGCTCCGTGCGGCTGGGCCAGTCCGTCTGGGCCGTGCACTGTGGCCTCTTCTGGCCCAGTGCACAGGACCCCTTTTTCTCTTTTTCTTTTCTGTTGATGTTTTAAACATTTATGCAGAAAAGAATATTTATCCAAATTAAATAATTCCAACTCCTAAAATCTTGTAATATTCCAACCTATTTAATGGTACTACTTTCATTCAAATCCATGAAACTTTTTTGTACTGTTCAAATTTAAATTCAAATTTGAGCAGTATAACTCCTGTTCAAAAATCAATATATCCTATTCTGTAACTCCAAAACTCCAACTAAGATTTTTTTTCCCATCTTAGAAATCCCTCTAGTATTTTACAAAAATGAGTTGACATCTTTCTGAGCACTTTGGTTTTTCTGTTTTATTTATATTCTTATTTTTCCGTTATTATTATGCGACGTATAGATCCCGTATTTGACGAAGTTGCTGTGGAAGAAGAAGGAGAAGGACTTGAAGACTTTGAAGACCAAGCCAATCCAGGCAAGCAGCCCTTTGACCATGATACACTTGTTCCTCGGAACCCGTTTGTTTCCGATACATGATGATAGGGTTACGATGGTAACCTAGATGAACCACCACATGATGCATGCCTTATTGTTGATCTTGCTATGTGCTAGATGTCATGCAAATAGTTGGTCTTGATGCTTATATGATGCATGTGTGATATGAACCCCCGTAGTTGAAAACTTTGCATGAACCCATCGGGTGCCCCTAATGCCCGAGGGTGATGAAGTGTTAGGTCATCACTTGAGAAAGAAGTGATGTGCCGGTAATATCATGTGCATGGTGGAATGATGGATTAGATTTATGTGTGACTACCGTCCCAACCAAACATGTGCAACCACACTACCCCTTATGGGATGGGGCTTTATTGATTACTTAGGTCGATACTAGCATGGTGCCCGCATTACTAGTGATGGGAAAACTTGAGGTCTTTCCCGGGACGGGGTCGTGCTTGGATAGGCGGCCATGACTGTTTTCACAGGGCACAGGACACACCGTTGGTCCCTTCGGGTACGCGTGAACATTGAAATTAGGACAAGTCCCGTGATCTATTGTTTGTACCCGAGGGCCATGTGCCAACGAGTGGACTCTATGTTAGTGTCGTCTAAGGAAAGGTAATGACCGGGTGCTTACCCCGGGTACTTGAGGTACCGCGGGTCGTGGATGACACGGAAGTTCCCCGGATCTTGTGGGTAAAGTGCGCAACCTCTGCAGAGTGTAAAACTATTTGAATAGCCGTGTCTACGGTCATGGACAGTTGGGTGGTGCTACTTAAACTATGTCCAGCATTTTACTTCTTTGGTGATACTTTGTGCGTGATGAGTCAAGATGGAGACTTGACTTGATGAGATGAATTATATTCATGTTGATGTCGGTAACCTGTTCTCGAGGTTACGCGAGGTTATTGATGCATAAGCTTGATGATAGCATATTGTTCTAGCCTCCTGCTAGATTGTTCATTATTATTCAATTGCATTGTTACTTGAACCACATCATGGGTTGCTTGCGAGTACATTCAAAGTACTCATTGGCTTGCCACTGGTTATTTAATTGGCCAGGCATGGAAGAACAGGAATATGAGGAAGAGTTCTTTGGAGACGACCATGCGAACTAGGACGCTATCCCAGTCAGAATGCCTGTAGGGTTAAGGCAGATGGCATGGATTCTACCCGTTTATCGAAGACTTCCGCTACTTGAATTATTTTCTATTTAGCCCGCGAGGCTCTACCTATGTAAGACTTGGCTATAATGGCCTTAATTCGTGTAAGACTATTTGTATGGATGTAAGACTCTTGTTATTTCAGCTTCTGTGTGTTCAGTGAGCATTGATCTCTGGGATCACTGTACACGTGCATTCGGTGATCTCGACTTCTAAGTCGGGGTCCCCACAGAGCTGGTATCAGAGCCATCCTGACTGTAGGAAGCCTTAGTTAGCATGGGCGTTAGTTAGTTGAGACCCCTTTTTCAAAACCTTCTGAACCTCTCTTCTTTTCTAAACCTGAGATTTTCTCAGTTTATTAACCCCTCCTATTCCACCTTTGTAGATGGCCGCTGTTCCCGAAGAGCACCTAACCACTGGGTTTCCCCTACTTCTCGAGGATAGCCTCTAGGAGTGCCAGTTCCACCAAGCACCCATCCTCACCTACCTTGAGCATTGGGTGAGCGATACTGAGGTGGAGTACCATGTGGAAGTGATTGTGAAGGCAAACGATCCTCCCACAAGTTGGTTCTTCGAGGGACCCCAGATGGCGACACTACCACTCGCTGTTGAGGCTGCTGCACTCAAGGCACTAACCCGTCTCCGCGAGCTTCTTCCGGAGATGGCAGCCAAGATGGCAACTCGCTTCTTACCTTACCGGAAGGAAGGTGACGAAGAAAGCAGTGCACTAGCTCCTCCACTGAAGGATGGACTCTCGCTTCGGTTCCAGACCTACTTCAGTCTATGTGCCGACAGCTTGGCGCAAGACTTGGCCTCGGAATCAATGAAGCTTCGAGAAGAACTTTACAAGACCAAGGCACTTCTTCGTCGAGCTCAAGAGAAGGCAAGCAGGATCAAGAAGGAAGGAGCACCTTCTGGACAATCCGCTATCGCATATCGAGGCGGAAGGCCCTCCGAGGATGTGTCTTCCAAGGGTGAAGAACCACCTCGGCGACGCCGGATGACAGCAAGGGAATATCGCAAGCTTTTCCCTGCACCACCGTCGAAGCACCATCATATCCAACTCCTCCACTCCCCACTCCCTCCAGTGACAAGGGAGCCCAGACAGATGAAGACAAGGAGGAAGACCCAGAAGAGCCGGAATACGCGACCGAGCATTCCGCCGCTTAGGCATTATTCGCTACTCGGATATGCCAGTTGTAACCCCTACGGTAGGATAGGTCGTGTAACCCCTATGTGCAGTCGAGTCCTTGTATGGTTCATATGAAACCATCTAGTGTTGCTTTTGTTGTGTCTGGTTGTATGTCGCATTCTTCCTTCGGGAAGGTGTAAACGACTACATCACCCATTTGGATTTTAATGGATGTGTTTTGGCCTTACGGCCCTTGCATGATTTGATTTAGTGTCACACCCACCCCCTTACTAGGCACTCATCTATCTTGCTTTTCCTCTTCCGAGTCATGAGACCTTTTACCGCTCCCACAGGATGCCTGTTGTAACTCGTACTGGTACCTCTACCCAGCAGCCCGAAGCCGGAGCATCCTCTCAGCCAGAGGCAGACCACGACCAAACCAACGACCAAGCTCCACCACCACCTCCTCCAAACATGGACATGGCTCAGCTTCTCCAAGCTTTCCGAGAGGAACGCCAAGCCAACACTGCAGCTCTCCAGCTGATTGCTCAAGCTGTCGCCAACAACCGCCAGCCGGCGGGGAATGGCAATGGACGTTCCACGTTGGCAGAGTTCAAGAAGCATGCACCGCCAACCTTCATCGAGACTGCTGAACCCCTGGATGCTGACGACTGGGTCCGTTCCATTGAGGAGATCCTGGAACTAGTCGGATGCACCGAAGACCGCGAGAAAGTGGCTTATGCAGCCCACTGCCTGGGGGAACCGCAAGAGCTTGGTGGGATGGATTCAAGGTCATGCATGCTGAACAAGACATCACTTGGGTTAACTTCAAGGCAGAATTCCGCAAGGCCCATATTCCTTCTGGAGTCATGGCTATCAAAAAGCGCGAGTTCCGAGCCCTGAAGCAAGGAAGTGGCACTGTCAAGGAGTACATGCAGAAGTTCAGTATTCTGTCAAGGTATGCCCCTGAGGATGTCAGCACTGATGCTGCCAAAAGGGAGCGCTTCATGGAAGGCCTTAATCAGACCCTGCAATACTCGCTTGTCGTGTGTGACTGCCCGTCTTTCCCTTACCTGGTGAACAAGGCACTTATGCTTGAAGACAAGCGGCGTGCTTTGGAAGACACTCGCAAGCGCAAGTTGGTCAGTAAGGGAAGTTCCAGCAACCAGAAGCCTCGTCCGTGGCAGTCAGCCCCGGCCAAGCCAACCTATCAGCAGCCAAGAGCTCCTGCACCTCGTGCCAATCCTCAGCCTCAGCAGTATGCCAACCCCAGGCCAGCTTTCAACCCCAATACCAGTGGTGGCAACAAGATCAACACTCCAAATCAAGTCACTTGTTTTGGGTGTGGTCAGCCCGGACACATCTCCAGGGTGTGCCCCAACAAGAAGCCTGATGCCCCGCGCCCCAATGCGCAGAACCAGGGACAAGGCCGTGGAATGCCACCAAGAAACCCAGCTCCTCGCAATCCACCGAACTATGGGAAGGGGCGTGTGAATCACGTCACTGCTGAAGAAGCCCAGGAAGACCCGGACGTCGTGCTGGGTACGTTCCTTGTCAACTCAGCACCTGCAACTGTCTTGTTTGATTCTGGAGCAACGCATTCATTTTTCACTCAAAGATTTGCATTAAAAAGTGGCATGACCCCTACACCCCTGAATAACCCTATGGTGGTACGAACCCCCGGAGCCGAGATGAGAGCCAAGATAGGCTGTAAAGGAGTCAGTATTACCATTAACGGTGTAGACTTCCTAGCAGACCTTATCATCCTGAGATCGCAAGGCTTGGATGTGATCTTAGGGATGGATTGGCTCAGTAAGCACCAAGGCTTGTTAGACTGTGCCAATCGGACAGTCACTGTGACCAATGACCAAGGAGTAGAAGTCAAGTTTGCCCCCAACTCCTCTTCCGCTCAAGCCGCTAAAGTCAACTGTTTGTCTGATGTTGGGCTAGACCAAGTACCGGTGGTATGTGAGTATCCTGATGTCTTTCCGGATGAACTACCGGGAATGCCCCCTGACCGTGACATTGAGTTCATCATCGAGCTCGTGCCCGGAGCAGGACCCATCTATAAGAAGCCTTATAGAATGGGGACGGAAGAACTAGCCGAGTTGAAGAAGCAGCTAGAAGAGCAGCTAAGGAAGGGATTTATCCGCCCAAGTGCCTCCCCTTGGGGATCTCCTGTTCTGTTTGTGGCAAAGAGGGACGGTACCATCCGCTTATGCATTGACTATCGTTCCCTCAATGAAGTTACAATCAAGAACAAGTACCCACTTCCCAATATCGAAGATCTGTTTGATTAGCTCAGCGGAGCCAAGGTATTCTCCAAGATCGACCTCAGATCTGGGTATTACCAGCTGAAGAACAGACCCCAAGATATTCCGAAGACGGCATTCGTAACCAGATATGGCCTGTACGAGTGCACGGTCATGTCTTTTGGGTTAACCAATGCCCCAGCTTACTTCATGTATCTCATGAATAAAGTCTTCATGGAATATTTGGACAAGTTCGTTGTTGTCTTCATTGATGACATCCTTGTGTTCTCGAAGTCGGAGGAAGAGCATGAGCAACATCTGAGAATGGTCCTAGACAAACTTCGTGAGCACCAACTGTATGCCAAATTCAGCAAGTGTGAGTTCTGGCTACACAAAGTTGGATTCTTAGGTCATGTCTTGACCGAGGAAGGATTATCTGTTGATCCTGCAAAAATCGAAGCTGTGACCCAATGGCAATCTCCAACGACCGTCAAGGAAGTCAGAAGCTTCCTCGGATTGGCGGGCTATTATCGCAAGTTCGTGGAAGGATTCTCTAGCATTGCACGACCAATGACTCAGCTCCTCAAGAAGGACAAGAAGTTCGAGTGGACGCCAAAATGCGAAGAGAGCTTCCAAGAGCTCAAGAAGAGATTGACCACCGCCCCAGTTCTGGCAACACCTGATATTCACAAGGAGTTCGTGATATATTGTGATGCCTCTCGAACCGGATTGGGAAGCGTTCTGATGCAAGAAGGCCGCGTCATAGCATACCTCTCCAGGCAGCTATGACCCCATGAGGAGAACTACGCTACTCACGATCTTGAGCTAGCGGCAGTAGTTCATGCCTTGAAGACATGGCGGCATTACCTCCTAGGGAAACGGTGTGAGATTTACACAGACCACAAAAGTCTGAAGTATATTTTCACCCAAAAGGAATTGAACATGAGGCAGCGGAGATGGTTGGAACTCATCAAAGATTATGACCTCAGTGTTCAGTATCACCCTGGGAAGGCTAACGTGGTGGCCGATGCCTTAAGCAGGAAGGCTTGCTCTTTGAATGTCATTATTCAAGAAAGACAGCCAGCCTTGTTTAGGGAGATCGAACAATTAAATTTGGAATTGGTCACCCCCGGATATCTGGATCATTTGGAAGTCAGACCGACCCTGATGGACGACGTTAAGAAGGCTCAAGATGGACACGCAAGCATCAAAGGTATCAAGAAGAAGATGAAGCTGGGCAAGGCCCCAGGATTCTCCGAGGACGAGCACGGGATTGTTTGGTACAAAGGTCGTCTCTGCGTACCAAACAACACCGAGCTGAAGACGCTGATTCTGCAAGAAGCCCACGACACCCCGTATTCCATCCACCCCGGAGGAACCAAGATGTACCAAGACTTGAAGGCACGATTCTGGTGGCACGGTATGAAGAGAGAGATTGCAACCTATGTTGCAAAGTGTGATGTGTGCCAAAAGGTCAAGGCTGAATATCAGCGACCCGCTGGATTGCTTCAACCACTCAAGGTTCCTGAGTGGAAGTGGGATAAAGTCGGAATGGACTTCATCACTGGATTACCAAGGTCGAATCGAGGACATGATTCTATCTGGGTCATAGTCGATCATTTGACCAAGGTGGCTCATTTCATTCCTGTCAAGACCACTTATGATGGCAACCGGCTGGCAGCTCTCTACATCGACCGAATCGTAAGTCTTCATGGTGTTCCCAAGGAGATTGTGTCAGATCGAGGAACCTAGTTCACCTCAAGGTTCTGGAAGAAGTTCCAAGAAGCCTTGGGAACCAAGTTGTCTTTCAGCACAGCTTTCCACCCACAGACCGGAGGTCAAACTGAGCGAGTCAATCAGATTCTCGAAGACATGCTCCGAGCCTGTGTCCTGGCATATGGAGCCAAGTGGGAAGACTGTCTCCCTTTTGCCGAGTTCTCCTATAACAACAGTTACCAGTCAAGCCTTCAGATGGCACCATTTGAGGTGTTGTACGGACGCAGATGCCGCACACCCCTCAATTGGTCAGAGACTGGAGAAGGACTAGTCTTTGGACCGGATATTCTCCGCGTAGCAGAAGAGCAAGTCCAACTAGTCAGAGAGCGATTAAAGGCAGCCAAGTCAAGGCAGAAGAGTTATGCTGACACTCGACGCCGAGACATGAGTTTCCATGTTGGGGACCATGTGTACCTGCGGGTAACTCCTCTGAAGGGAACCAAGCGTTTCCATGTCAAGGGGAAGCTCGCACCAAGGTTCATTGGACCCTTCGAGATCACTGCACGACGAGGAGAAGTGGCTTATCAGTTGGAACTACCACCTGAGCTATCCGATGTGCATAATGTGTTCCATGTGTCACAACTCCGGAAATGTCTCCAGGTTCTAGACAAGCCCAGTCTCTACAAGGATGTGGATCACCAAGCCATTGATCTGCAGCCTGATCTGACCTACCGCGAGAAGCCCATTCGTATTCTGGACGAAGCAGAACGACGTACGCGGAGCCGTACCATCAAGTACTTCAAGGTCCAGTGGAGCAACCACACCGAAGCAGAAGCAACCTGGGAACGAGAAGACTATCTTAGATCCGAGTTTCCGGATCTCTTTTAATCCCTAGTTTAGGAATCTCGGGGACGAGATTCTTGTAAGGGGGGTAGGTCTGTCACACCCTGCATTTTGTAACATGTTGTTTGTAACTTTGAAGCATGAAAATTTGGACCAGCAATTTTTTTAGCATCATTTGGCTTTTATTTGGAATTGAGTTTTCTTCATTTGCTTTTTCATGTGCTCATTAAAGTCAACTATGATCTCTTGTAGATTTCATCTCCACACCCAAAACTTCTGCCCAATGATCATGCCAAGTGTTATATAGCAGTATAGTATTTTCTTACAAAATTAATTTGGCCAAAAAGTATTTTATAAATTTAGTTTTCCAAAAACCCCTGAATTGAGATTTGCACTGCAAGTACTTGATTAAGGGTGTGAAAATTATTTCAAAAGGTTTATTTGAGACCTAGTAGTCATAGGACTCCCAGAAACCACAAAGGTATAATTTTAAAAGTTATTTTCCTATTTATTTAAAAGCTTTTTCTTAAGGCCAAAAATGGTCTTTAATAGGGGAAATTATTTAACTATTTCAAAAATATTTGCCAAAATTCAGAGAGACTCATAGAACATATATTGTCCATATACGAGAGTTTCAACACTTGGTCATGTTCAAAATAATGGGCTAAACCCTCTAAAACCCTTTCTGGATATTTCAAGCTTTTGAAATATTTACAAAGGAAACTTTCTCCAAAAATTCCAGGGAAATTCTATCATGTCATATATGACATATTTGATGATCTTGCCAAGTCCCATGCCTTGGGAAGCAAGAAAACCTCCTCAAACCCCTTCATAACCATTCTGTCCATATTTGGAGTTTGAGCAACTTTACATTGCCAAACTTGTCCAAATGCTCTCAAACTTGGTGCACATGCTAGAATGGCCTAATAAGGCACCTAGACCAAATGGCACAAGATTTGGAATAGAGCAACTTGATCAGATCACCTCAAAACCCTTTCTGTTCAAATGCAAATTTGAACAACTTTACATTACCAACTTTTTATCTGGAGCCTCAAACTTTGTGAGCATGATCAATACCCCAAATGATGATGCTACACCAAGTGGTGCATCATGGGGAGATGATTAGCTTGACTCAATCAAGATGAAACTGTTTCTGTTGATTTCTAGGGTTCACCAAAGTTACATTGGCTAGTTTCTTCAAATGAGCCCAAATTTGGTGAAGCACCCTATTTTCTCATGCCTTTCAACCCTGTCAAGTGCCATGTCAAGTGGACCTCATTTACTTGATCAAACACAGATCAAACACCTTCTGCAGAAATTCTAAAACCTCCAACTTGACCACTTTCACTTTTCTCCATAGCCTCAACTTCTTACCACAGGCTCATTGAGTTACCAGCTACCTCCAGTAACTCCCCCAGCACCCCAGCTCCATGATTGAGGGGTGAAACCTCTACTTTACCTTGCTGTACAGCCAACTTTCACCTTGTTACCAGCCCTCCCCCTCTCTCTCTGCAACCCCAGAGCATCCAAGGCCTCAGAGCAATTCTTTACTCCTCCCTCTACACACCAGACACTGTTGGGCACGCTGGAATGGACCAAGCCGGCGAGAGCATGCTGATGCCAGCCATACGCACGCTCCAGAGCGCGCGAACAGTGCACCTCGCACGCTGGCTCGGGCCAATCAGCCTTCCCCGACAGCCTCGGGCCTCCCCCTCGCGCCAGTCGAGGCGTCTCGACGTCCGCGACCTCCCCGGCGCTGTCCCCCCTCCTCCTGCGCCCTCCAGTAGCCGCCGTCGCACGCGCGCTGGCCGCCCGCGGCAGCCACTCCTCTGCCTCGCACGCGCGCGCCTCTCTGTCGCTCCCCCGCTCCTCCACTTACCTCAGCTGGACGTAGAGCTCGTCCAGGAACTCCCCAGACCCATTCCCCAAGCCTCCCGTGCGCTGTAGCCTCGCCGATGAGCTCGCCGGCGCATTGGACCACGGGTCCTCGTCGAGCCTCTATAAATAGGACTCCCCGAGCTTCTCCAACACCACCACCAGCCTCACACCTCTCCACTGATCCCCCTGCATCACTAGTTCGACCCCAGGACGCCCCAGTGCTTGGGATCGACCGGAGCTCCGCCGCGTCGGGACGCCGGCGATCTCGAGGTACAGGCCTCCCCTGCCCCTCCTTCCACTCATTTCGGAACCGCCGCACCTCACTGACTCTTTCCCCTCTCTTTCCCACCTCCATTTGCAGTCGGAAACGACCCCGACCACCGTCCTCCGACGAACCTCCGCCGTCGCACCTCGCCGCCGGTGAACCAGGGCTCCCCGCCGTGCCGCGCTACCACCACTGCAACCGCAACACGCCACTGAGTCCGTCCCTGGCCTCCGTTGCCGTCGTCGTGGCCGGAATCGTCGCCGGTGAGCTCGCCGCCGCCGTGGCCGAGGGGTTAGAGATGACAGGCGGGCCCCGCCTGTCATCCCCCCACCTCTCTCCCCTCCTCTGTGCCGCTGACCCACGGGCCCCGCCCATCAGGTTTGAAACCTGACGTGCGCGCGCGCTGGCTCCGTGCGGCTGGGCCAGTCCGTCTGGGCCGTGCACTGTGGCCTCTTCTGGCCCAGTGCACAGGACCCCTTTTTCTCTTTTTCTTTTCTGTTGATGTTTTAAACATTTATGCAGAAAAGAATATTGATCCAAATTAAATAATTCCAACTCCTAAAATCTTGTAATATTCCAACCTATTTAATGGTACTACTTTCATTCAAATCCATGAAACTTTTCTGTACTGTTCAAATTTAAATTCAAATTTGACCAGTATAACTCCTGTTCAAAAATCAATATATCCTATTCTGTAACTCCAAAACTCCAACTAAGATTTTTCCCCATCTTAGAAATCCCTCTAGTATTTTACAAAAATGAGTTGACATTTTTCTGAGCACTTTGGTTTTTCTATTTTATTTATATTCTTATTTTTCTGTTATTATTATGCGACGTATAGATCCCGTATTTGACGAAGTTGCTGTGGAAGAAGAAGGAGAAGGACTTGAAGACTTTGAAGACCAAGCCAATCCAGGCAAGCAACCCTTTGACCATGATACACTTGTTCCTCGGAACCCGTTTGTTTCCGATACATGATGATAGGGTTACGATGGTAACCTAGATGAACCACCACATGATGCATGCCTTATTGTTGATCTTGCTATGTGCTAGATGTCATGCAAATAGTTGGTCTTGATGCTTATATGATGCATGTGTGATATGAACCCCCGTAGTTGAAAACTTTGCATGAACCCATCGGGTGCCCCTAATGCCCGAGGGTGATGAAGTGTTAGGTCATCACTTGAGAAAGAAGTGATGTGCCGGTAATATCATGTGCATGGTGGAATGATGGATTAGATTTATGTGTGACTACCGTCCCAACCAAACATGTGCAACCACACTACCCCTTATGGGACGGGGCTTTATTGATTACTTAGGTCGATACTAGCATGGTGCCCGCATTACTAGTGACGGGAAGACTTGAGGTCTTTCCCGGGACGGGGTCGTGCTTGGATAGGCGGCCATGACTGTTTTCACAGGGCACCGGACACACCGTTGGTCCCTTCGGATACGCGTGAACATTGAAATTAGGGCAAGTCCCGTGATCTATTGTTTGTACCCGAGGGCCATGTGCCAACGAGTGGACTCTATGTTAGTGTCGTCTAAGGAAAGGTAATGACCGGGTGCTTACCCCGGGTACTTGAGGTACCGCGGGTCGTGGATGACACGGAAGTTCCCCGGATCTTGTGGGTAAAGTGCGCAACCTCTGCAGAGTGTAAAACTATTCGAATAGCCGTGTCCACGGTCATGGACAGTTGGGTGGTGCTACTTAAACTATGTCCAGAATTTTACTTCTTTGGTGATACTTTGTGTGTGATGAGTCAAGATGAAGACTTGACTTGATGAGATGAATTATATTCATGTTGATGTCGGTAACCTGTTCTCGAGGTTACGCGAGGTTATTGATGCATAAGCTTGATGATAGCATATTGTTCTAGCCTCCTGCTAGATTGTTCATTATTATTCAATTGCATTGTTACTTGAACCACATCATGGGTTGCTTGCGAGTACATTCAAAGTACTCATTGGCTTGCCACTGGTTATTTAATTGGCCAGGCATGGAAGAACAGGAATATGAGGAAGAGTTCTTTGGAGACGACCATGCGAACTAGGACGCTATACCAGTCAGAATGCCTGTAGGGTTAAGGCAGATGGCATGGGTTCTACCCGTTTATCGAAGACTTCCGCTACTTGAGTTATTTTCTATTTAGCCCGCGAGGCTCTACCTATGTAAGACTTGGCCATAATGGCCTTAATTCGTGTAAGACTATTTGTATGGATGTAAGACTCTTGTTATTTCAGCTTCTGTGTGTTCAGTGAGCATTGATCTCTGGGATCACTGTACACGTGCATTCGGTGATCTCGACTTCTAAGTCGGGGTCCCCACATACGACAATGGTAAAGATTTCGATCAAAAGGTATACCGCTCCATGATTGGTTCTTTACTCTATTTATGTGCATCTAGGCCTGATATAATGCTTAGCGTTTGCATGTGTGCCCGATTCCAAGCGGCACCGAAGGAATCACATCACCTCGCTGTGAAGAAAATTCTTCGATATTTGGCTCACACCCCCACACTAGGATTATGGTATCACAAGGGCTCTATATTTGATCTAGTCAGATTCTCAGATGCTGATTATGCTGGTGAAAAAGTTGATCGCAACTCCACCTCAGGCACATGTCATTTTCTTGGACGATCTCTTGTCTGTTGGTCTTCAAAGAAGCAGAACTCAGTGTCCCTTTCCACAGCTGAAGCTGAATATATTGCTGTTGGATCTTGTTGTGCTCAGCTTCTCTGGATGACGCAAACTCTCAAGGATTATGGCTTCAACATGGAAAAGGTGCCTCTCTACCGCAATAATGAGAGCGCCATCAAGATTGCTCACAATCCAGTTCATCACTCGAAGACAAAGCACATTGAAATTCATCAGCATTTTCTCAGGGATCATGTGATCAAGAAGGATATTGAAATCATTCATGTCAGCACTGAAGAACAACTGGCAGATATCTTCACTAAGCCCTTGTACGAGAAAAGATTTTGCAAGCTGCGGGGTGAGCTAAATATCCTAGAATCCTCAAATGTCATGTGATTGGACACACATCCTAACGCTTATGCATTTTGACGACTTAGATGCGCAACACACTAAGTAACGTATGTCTTCAATTCATGAAGACTTACACTCTGAGTGTGAATACATTAATGTGGAAATTGACTCTGGACTACCACGATAATTGTGCGACGTGTCCTGGTCTAATACTTCCTATACGGTGGTGTAACACTCCAAAATTTAGGATTTGGTTTTTTCTCCAAACTTGTGGTCTTTTGGAAGGGGGATACTTGCTCTTCTCTTGAAAACCCTTTCTAAAATATTTTCTGACCAAAGTTTGTGTGTTCTTCTCAAACTTGATTCTGGTCTTGAAGGTTTTCTTTTTATGTTAGCTCAACACAAGTTATTTTTCTCATTTAGGTTTGTTTGATTCTTTTCCCTCCATGAATATCCATCATATAAGAATCTTGGAGTTGTCTTCCCCTCTCAAACTTTTCTTGGCATGGCACCCAATGAAAATATTTCTCTCCAAGACATCCTCTTCACCTTGAAACAAGTCTCCCATCAATTCCAGTAAGTTTCAACCTTATTGGAATTTTTCTTCTAATTATTTTGCACCAAAAACAATTTCTGTTCTTTGAAATGAACCATGGTGATTTACAAAGGAACCACCATGTTCATTTTGATATTTGATTCCAAACCAACTCCCCTGGATAGTACTTAGTACCCACAACCTAGATCCATCTTGTTTCACTGGTCCACAGTTCAAAATTTTCAAATTTCACTTGCTGCAACTTTGGACCAGATTTGCAAATTTTGGTGAAATTCATATTTTTCTTCTTCCTAAAAATCTGTGAAAATTCAGGCAGCCTCTAGATGCATCAAGAGACCACTCCACCAAATATCAGCTCCAGAAAGATTTTCCACATGCCAAAATCATTTCGTCAAACACCTGGCGTGCACTATTTCTGTCAGTTTCAGAAAAGTTAACTGAAGTTAACAGGCGACAGTGCAGCTTCGTCAGTTTCGTCAGAGAACGTTCGTCAATCTCACCAGTGCCTCTTTGGATCATTGCTGCACTGCACCTCGCTCTTCTACAGAGCACCGCACGCGCACTTGGCTGGTTCTTGGCGTCGGTGGCACCCTGGCCCGCCCACGCCAGCGTCTTCCGCGGCGGCAGAGCCACCCGTGGCGGCCAACAGGAGGCACCCTGCGGCACAACGCCGTTCGGCACCACCCAAGTCACCTGGAAGCTCCGCGTGGCCACTTCCTTGCCAGCGCACGCCTGCAGCACCGACGGCGTGGCCTGGCACGCACAGGGCGCGCTCTCTGCCGCCGACGTGCCGCACGGCCGTTCCGTCGGGGACAGGCCGTAACCACCCCTACCTTGCTGAGTTAGGCACCGAAATGGAATCAGTGCACCTCCTAGTCGATGCTCAAGCACCTAAACCAACCGTCCAGCCACAGCGTCGCCGTAATCGATCGCCGAACTTATCCCGTTCACGGCAACTGCCTCGGCCCGCTATATATAGCGCCTCGAAGCTCGCTCTCGACCTGGCACATCTCCACCATCTCACCAGACCCCGCCCAGCCACTGGAAGAGCCTCGAGGGGCCATTCTTCCTAAACTCCGGCCACCTCCGCCCGCCTCGGGTTCCAGCAACGTTTTCTATGGCGAGAGCTCCTCCACCGCCCTGGACTCGTTCGTAGCCTCCTGACACCCCTAGGAGACTAACCCCCACTCCAATTTGACCCCAGTAACTCTATCCAACGAGGCCCACGACCACCCGAGCTGCCGTCCGCCGGAGATAGGGTCGTCGTCGACGTGGGGCTCGCCGACGCTCAAATCTACCACACACCGACGTGGAAGAACACCAGGGACCCGTAGGTACCACTCCCTCCTCTACCTCGCCTTGGATCGGCGCCGGCGACCACCGCAGCCTTCTGGCGCCGGCGCGACTTTGTTTCTATTTTTAAACCTGACGAGTGGGACCCCCTCGTCAGCCTCTCAATCTTTTCCGAAACGTTTTTCTGGAAGGCGCCTTCGGGCAAAGTACGTCTTCCTATTCGGCTGGCATACTGCGTACCGATTCGTTTTTCTGTTTTTATATTCTAGCCCCTGGAAACTTTCTGTTTCATTACAGACAAGTCCCTAGACAGAAACTTGAATAACTTTTAAACAAAAGATGATTTTGAGTTGATTCTTTTTCTGTCCTCTTTAGTTTTCTATCTAGTCTTTTGTCATATTTATTTGAAAAATATTTGGGACAACTTTTTTGCACGCACGGTATTTATGTTAGTATTCATTTTGTTTGAATACGTAGATACCGAAGGACGTGAAGGAGCCGCGAACTTCACCGAGTTAGACTCCGACTACTCCGAACCAGGCAAGCATGTTTCAGCCTTTGATATGATGAGTGTGTTGCATGTTTGCTCGAGTAGTTCTTCTTCATAGCATGGTCATATAAGCATTTGTGGATGATTGTATTTCATGCAAGCAAGCTTCGGGTGAACCCGAATGATGATGATTGAAACATCCCGATCATGTGGTGACATGATGGGTTGTGTACTGGTATTGTTGGAGCATGCTAGTAAATGGTTAATTCTAGTATCAACGTGGATCAAGTCATGATTCCGTTCGTCTCCTTTTTGGTACTGTCATATGTCGTCTGCTAAGATTACGGTTTAGTCAGTTGCAAACCTCTTTCCGTGTACACACCAAGTAGAGGGGCCGGGATGAGGGTTCCATGGCCCTGGATTAAAGCCCGTCATCCGGTCAGGGGGCATGGGTGTTTCCGGTTGGGACCGAGAGGGGGGCACCCCTTAGAGCACGCATATATAAATTTGATCCCATGCTATTCGAGGTTGTAGCCTCCCCGTCTTAAAGTTTTTCGTGAATGTTGTCACGGGTGATTCCGGACAGCAGGATGTGAAACGGGTGTGTACTGGTCAGTTGTGTTTCTGCTAAAACACCGTAGATGGAACTAGTCCCTATGGCTAGTGGAATCCGTTGGCTGTGATTTAAGAGTACAAGCTCTGCAGAGTCAAAGTCTTCCGAGTAGCCATGTTTGTGGCCTAGAGTCAATCTTCGTGTCAACCCCGGTGACCGTCTCTAGTAATTTATGATAGTAACAAGAGTGGTGATTTTTGTCAAGGTTCATTTTGGGTAGATGAACTAACCAGTTATCTCTGCACCGATTTATCTATTGAAGTATTTTACCGTTATACCATTGATTGTTATAAGCCCTTTATGTGATGTCGCTCAGACGTCCGACTGTGGCATTCTTGTTATTTACTTTTGTTATAAGCCCTTTAAGAGATGTCGCTCAGACGTCTGACTATGGCATTCTTGTTATTTACTTTGGTTATAAGCCCTTTATGAGATGTCCTCAGACGTCCGACTATGGCATTCTTGTTGTTTACTTTCATCATAAGCCCTTTATGAGATGTCGCTCAGACGTCCGACTGTGGCATTCTTGTTGTTTACTTTCATTATAAGCCCTTTATGTGATGTCGCTCCGACGTCCGACTGTGGCATTCTTGTTATTTATTTTGGTTATAACCCTTTATGTGATCTCGCTCAGACATCCGACCGTGGCATTCCTGTTATTTTTTTGGTTATAAGCCCTTTATGTGATGTCGCTCAGACGTCCGACTGTGGCATGTTTTTATTCATTTTCCCTCACGAGGCGTCGCCCAGATACTCGTTTGGTGTTCTTTTATTTATCTTATGGATTTCGGGAGGACTACCGCCCGACTTCCATTTTTACATGCAGCGCATAAATTATATTATTTGGATACATATTGCTAGAATACTCACATGCTTCATGTTTGCATTTATTATATCTTATGTCCGAACTGTCTTGCGAGTAGATTCAAAGTACTCACCTGGCTTGTTGATTTGGCCAGATGTTGACGAAGGCGATCTCATGGATGAAGAGTTCGATAGAGAGTCTGACGTCTAGTGGAGTCCCAGTCAGTCTCTTGCGATCCTGGAGTTGATCACTGTTTTATAACCGCTTCCGCCACCCACCAAATAAATTCATCGGGTCTCACTTCGACACTCGATGAACTGTAAGATATTGGAGTCACGTCACCCACTACACTGTGACATATCCACCACCTCTTTTTATTACGAGTTAGTAGCTATGCCACCCTACCATTGTGTCATATCCGCCCTTATGCATTATATCGGCGTACTTTTAATAAATTGTTGAGCAACCTCAGCTCAACCATGTATAATATCCAGTACTCTGGAATTCTGTATCAAGGATTTGTCTACCTGTAAGAAGTATTCTTCAGTGTTGGTTCGATAAAAAGGTCGGTTCTCTCGGTAATTATTTTACTGGAAAACCGGTCCTGACAGGTGGGTAACGCCACCACCAAACTTTTCTAAAGATTTCATTTGGCGTCATAATTGCTTTATCTTCATACCTTGTTTGTCTTCAACATTGTTTGTCTTCAAAACGCATCTTCTCAATGTTGGTCTGATCAGTTTCTCTCTCTCTCTCTCTCTCTCTCTCTCTCTCTCTCTCTCTCTCTCTGT
>LR738715.1:353430730-353460067 GCA_902687465.1 Secale cereale | reverse complement strand
ATATATATATATATATATATATATATATATATATATATATATATATATATATATATATATATATATATATATATATATATTGTCCTCTACAACATTCACTTATAGCTATGACTTTAATTTTTTTATCTAAGTGAATGTGATCGGACCCTGTTCCCCTCTATTCTTTATCTCTCCAACTCTCTCTCTCTCTCTTCATATGCATTCTATTGACACTTGTTGAATGTATTCACTGTGTCCTTGTCAGCTGAAGATATAGAGACAGACTTTAAAAATGTTTTTAATGATGTGTCCCTTTTTGCCCGAAATCTGGAGGAACCGAAACGTCCATCCGAAAAATCTGGCGCGTGTGGGATCGTGTGTCAAATCTCCATAAGATGCACGCCAGCCATGTGTCATCCAAATGTGAACCGCCAGGGGCACCTGCGTAATTGCACTGCACCGTCGCCCCTCCTTATAAATACTCCACCCCTCGCGGTCATTAAATCCTTCTTCCAACTCTCGCCATCTCGCACAACCCTAGCTCCTCTACTAGATCCAGTCGACGCCGGAGAGGAACGCTTAGCTACCGCGACCTCTTCGACGCCGTCTTCACGCCGTCCGTGGACCTCGTCTCTCCGCAGCCGCTGTAGGTGTCTTCCGCCGCCAACTTAAGGCACGGGAGATCGATCTGCTCGGCATCCCACTTTTCCTGTCAAGCAGTTCTTCATTGCGGTAAATAGATCTCTAATTTTACCGCTGTTTTGATCTGTCAAATTCATAAATCTTCGCCACAAGTGGTTTCTGTTCTTTTGAGATCTGTTTTTATCTACTCTTCAATCATATGCTGCAAACATATTCACTTATGCTATACTACTAGTTAGATTCCTCACTTGTACTTATTCATGGATTCGTACAAATCTGGAACCAACTCACTACATATAAGTGAATGTCTTCGCACTATGAGGTCAATGTCTTCAATCCTCTTTAATCTTCAAAATCTTCTGAGAATGCATATGACCTCTTGGCCTTCCTTCACATCTCTAATTTTGTCACAGGTACATGTCCGTGGGGGAATCCCTTGGTTCTCATAGTCTGCATTCATTTGCAGAATTCTTACAGCGTCACATTGAAGCACCTGAAGTCAGTTCCTGTCTGACCAGCCGCATGAAGACAAATTGCATTGTGAAGCCTTTCTGTCTGAACCCTATGGCTTCTGAGAAACAATCCAAGAAGGGTGGTAGGCCGAGACGTACTGACACAGCCAAAGGTCTTCTTCCTGATCTATTCCAGATGTACAAATCTGACCCAGAAGAATCCTACGGAGAACACAAGTCTTGAATCCAATGGATTCGAAGATATTGGGCAGAGCAATGGTTTTAGTACAAGTTTGTAACCCCAGAGTATGCTTCCAAGTATCCCATTCGCCCTCCATGTGGTGATATCGTCTACAAGAAGCTCCAGCCCAAGACCGAGTCTGAAGCTATTTCCAAGAGCTTCTTTCCATGCATGGTCAGAGGACCAATGCCTTCAAATGCTGACCCATGCAGTCTTCGATGGTGTCGTGATGATGAACTATTTGAAGAGAACTACAAATTTGCCAAGAACTCTGCCACTCAGAACATGAAAGAACTGGGCATCAATTTCAATCCTGGCCCATCTCGGCCACGGTCTGATGGCTCACGCGAAGCCAATGAAAAACATGTCAACCCCTTCAATGGCCTCGATGGATGGCTTTCCCACATTGCTGCTCAAAGGGCAATTGTGGAAGATGTTGCTGAAGACATGGAACCTGAAGTTGTTCCTGAATCTGTGAAGCCAAAGAAGAAATCCAAGGCTTCCAAACCTACTACTGCCCCAAAAGCTTCAAATGTGAAGCCTCTGAAGATTGTCCCTCCTGAATCCAGTGAGCAGTCTAAAGAACACTCTCGCATCTCCCAGCGCTCCAAGCAGCTTGTGAAGCCATCTGGGCAAGGACTCACTTCTGGAAGCATTTTGCGCAATGATGATGACATCATAGATCTGTCCAGTGATGAAGATCTTGCTGATGATGCTATGGAGATGCTAATTAAGAGCAAGCAATAGGCCAAAATCTTCAATGATTTGCCTCTCTTTGACGTTGAAATCATCAACAACTTCATTGACGAATGGCTTGAAGACACATCTTTTTCACTTGATGATCTTCAGCTTCCAATTGACATCAGTGTGACCATTCAAGGGTACATTGCTCAAGAACTGATTGTTGCACAGAAGGTGATTGAGCAAAAGAACAAAATTGATCATGAAAAGGCCCTGTTCAAGAAGCACATGGCAAGCCTCAGCGCCAAAGAAGTCCAAGGCTTCAAGACCATGATGACTGACCTCAAGGCTGAATTTGCCAAGCGTCGTGAACTGGCAAAGGGCTCAAGGGACCGTCTCAAGCACTATGCTGAGAAATGTGTCCAAGCCCACAATGAAGCTCTGAAGAGAAAAGCTCTTCGCCGTCCTGGCATTGATCCCAAGCAGGCTGCCAAGAAACCCAAGAAGAACAAGAAGCCTGTTGTAGAAGACACTGAACCTCCAAGGCAGGAAAGACCAAGCATTGTCTTCCCTAACAGCATGACTAGCGCAAAGCCAAAGGTCCCTTCAGCAGCTTCTGCTCAAAATAAGACGAGGCAGGCTGAAGCTGAAGCCAAGAAATGCAAGCATCATGATGCCTCTGCTGCTGCTCCCTCCAAGAAGAAGCAAAAGCTCAAGGCTTCAAAGGCTTCATAGCAGCCTCACCTTTCCTCCACAGAGCCATTGGTGGTCGAACCCATCTCTGTTGACCTTCCTGCCTCCTCCAACCGAGAACGACATCTGGTTGTACATGAGCCTACTCCCTTAGAGGCTCATCAGACCGAAGAGATTCCAGCTGCTGACTCACCGGCAGCTGAAGACATTGGTCATGGTGACAATATGCATGATGATGAAGTTCCTCCTCAACTTGAACCACAACCTGTTCAATCACCTGCTCCCACGAGTAGTGAACTCATAAGCATTGGCGGTCCCACGACGCCAATGACTCAAGATGAATATTGGGAAGAGCAACACCCAAACAGCCCCCTACACGAAGTTATTCCTCGCACTCCGTCGTCTCCAGCTACCACTCTGGTAGTTGAGACTCCGACAGCAACACTAGAAGATGACATGGAGAAGATCAACGGAAATGCTTCACCAATTGCATCGCCCAAATTCCGCAGGCTTCGCAAAGGTCTCAGGCCTCAAGCATCCATGTCCAGCATTCTTGAAGATGGAGAGCAAAACTCTAGCATAGTGGCACGTCAAGTGTTTCCTGACAACATTCCTTCAGAGTCTGCTCATGAATCTGAAGCCAAGCTGGCTGAAGACATTCCATCTGCATCAGTCGATGAAGCAAAATAAGACACTCATGAAGTCACTCCCCCTCCGCAAGACTCTGTTGCCCAAGAAGAAGTGCCCGTCATGCAAGAACCTGTTCACGAAGAAACTGTTGTGCATGAGGCCACACAGCCTGAAGCCACTGAACCTGAAGCAAATGTGGTTGATTCTTCTGTGAGTACTGAAGCACATGACACTGTCATGACTGAAGCCTCTGTGCAGCAAGAAGTCACTGCCACTCCTGAAGTGATTGTGCCAGAAGTCATTGCCCCTGAAGTGATTGTGCCTAAAGTCATTGCTCCTGAAGTACCTTCTACTTCATCTGTGCCCTACACCATGGCACAAGCCTTCAATAAAGATGATGTGCTTGTCACAGTAAAGTGGCCACTTCTGAAGCTTCCCACTGCCCCAGGACCACAGTATGATTATCATGTGGTGCGGAGGCCTCAGACTCTGAAGCCAAAGCCCAGATTGCCTCGGCTTCCCAACACCGCATCTACACAAGGGTCATTCAATGTGCTTAGCTTCAGGGCAAACAACACATTCTTTGATTCTGCTAAGAACCCATACAAGAAGCCCAAGATTTCTTCTGGTAGGTTCTGGAGCTTTCAACAACGAAGCTATTACTCCCTCCGTCCGAAAATACTTGTCATCAAAATGGACAAAAGGGGATGTATCTAGAACTAAAATACATCTAGATACATCTCTTTTTATTCATTTTGATGACAAGTATTTTCGGACGGAGGGAGTACTCATTTATACTGTACAATCAGGACCAGATTTTTCCGCATCAACGTCTTGATTGTGATGCCATTACTGTACTGCCCTACCTTGAAGATGCTCTTGATTGCTTCAGAGAAGTTGGTCTGCTTCCCTTTGTCACTGCCAAGTAACATTGGAATGAAGAGCTTCTGCCGCAATTTTATGCCACTCTGCATATCAGAGGATACAGCAGGGATCCGAAGACATGGGTCCTTGACTGGATGTCAGGTGACTGCCAAGTACTACTTGGAGAACAAAAAGCATGGTACTAGATAGCTTAATTTGTGTTATCATTCTTAATAAATGTCATTTTCTTGAATGGTCTGTTCATAATATATTTGCCTCAGTTTTTCTAATTCTTCTCTCATTCATGTAATAGGGTGACAGAGGAAGCCTTGTTGCCGTGTTGTTTGTTCCCAGCCTTGACCATGGTTGTCTAGCGAGTCCGGCATGTCATCATTTTCTTGTAAAGCAGTATTGTATCACACTTGTAGAGCTCGTTACACATGTTGATCTTGTGAAGTACTGTATTACACATGGTCATATGTATTGGCAACGTGATCTGGTTGCTCTTATTTGAAGTAGCATGTGAGCTTTTGTCTGCCAAGTTAAATACTAGTTGAAATATGAAGAATATGAGCCTGATAGATGGGACTAACTTACCAGACCCAAACCTGACAACTGGGACCCATCTTACCGGTGGACCCATTTAATAAAAAAAGGAAATTAAAATTATTTAGACGAAAAGGCCAAGGCCTGGCCCAAAAATAAAAAAGCTATAATGTTGAGAAAAATAAAAGAAGAAAAATAAAAATTGTTGAGAAAAAGGCCAGGCCCAAAAATAAAAAGGCTATAATGTTGGGCCTGGCCCATGTGTCTGTCCAGAATTAATAGGGAAAAAATATATAAAAGGCCGAATTATTGGGCTCGGCCCATGTAAAACAACGAATTGGACCGGGCTGAATCTTGTGCCACATCAGCTTGCCACGCTGGATGCCTACGTGGCCTGGGGAGGCTGCTAGTGACCAAAACACGACAGTAGGCATATTTTGGTCATAAACGTCTATGACCTTCTCACAGAGAAGGTCGCTATAGTCAGTTTATGACGGTCAGCTTTTGACCTTATGTTTTTGGTCACAAAAAGGTCACAAATGGAAATTTGTGACCATTCAGTGACCAATAGTGGTGGTCACAAGTTGACATATTTCTTGTAGTGCCAACGCTATAAAGGGGTTGTCTGTCAATCCCTTCTAGGTTATTTGCAAAAGTGAGATCTGATAGAGATAGATGAACTAGTAAAGTAAATATTTTTGGTTTTTTGGTTTATAGATTGAAAAGTAAAGATTGCAAAATAGTAGATCTGAAACTTATAAGATGTAAAATAGACCCGAGGGCCATAGGTTTCACTACAGGCTTCTCTCATGATAGCAAGTATTATGGTGGGTGAACAAATTACTGTCAAGCAATTGATCAAAGAGCGAATAATTATAACAACATCTATGGCAATGATCATGAATATAGGCATCACGTCAGTGACAAGTAGACCGAATCCTACCTGCATCTACTACTATTACTCCACACATCGACCGAAATGATTCTGCCTCTAGAGTACTAAGTTCATAAGAACAAAGTAACACATTAAGCAAGATGACATGATGTAGCAGAATTAACTCAAGCAATATGATGAAGACCCCATCTTGTTATCCTCGATGGCAACAATAAAATACGTGTCATGTCCCTTTCTATCACTTGGATTGAGCACCGCAAGATTGAACCCAAAGGAAAGCACTTCTCCCATTGCAAGAAAAACCAATCTAGTTGGCCACCGATAGTTCAAAGAGAATTACTAAGATATTAGATCATGCATAAAAGAATTCAGAAGAAACTCAAATATTATTGATAGATCATCCGATCATAAATCCACAATTCATCGGATCTTGACAAACACATCGCGGAAGAAGATTACATCGGATAGATCTCCAAGAACAACGAGGAGAACATGGTATTGAAGATCAAAGAGAGAGAAGAATCCATCTAGTTACTAGCTATGGACCCTTAGGTCTGTGGTAAACTACTCACACTTCATCGGAAGGGCAATAGGGTTGATGTAGATGCCCTCCGTGGTTGATCCCCCCTCCGGCAGAGTACCAGAAAAGGCCTCCAGATGGGATCTAGGAAGAACGGAAGGTTACGGCGGCGAAAAAGTGGTTTCGATGGATGTTCTGGGTTTTTTGGAATATATGTGAATTTATAGGCCGAAGAAGTAGGTCAGGGGAGTCTCGGGGGGCCCACAAGGTAGGGGGCGCGCCCTCCACCCTTGTGGCCGTCTCGAGGATCCCCTGGCGAGTACTCCATGTCCATCTGGTGTCTTCTGGTCCAAGATAAATCTCCGTAAAGTTTCGTTCCGTTTGATATTCCTTTTCTATGAAACTGAAAAACAAGGAAAAACCCAGAAACTGGCACTGGGCTCTTGGTTAATAGGTTAGTCCCAAAAATCATATAAAAATGCCTACAAAACATCCAAGATAGATAATATAATAGCATGGAACAATAAAAAATTATAGATACATTGGAGACGTATCATGGGCACGTGAAGTCAATGCCATAGAGCCGGCAGCTGAGTTTCGGAAACCGCTCAAGTGGTCCCGCACGCCCATCATCATTGACGAGGAGGATCACCCTGGTCACACTACCGTGGTAGGGTGCTTGCCTTTGTTGGTCTCACCAACAATTCGCAACCTCAAGGTGGCAAAGATGTTGGTTCATGGTGGAGCCGGGTAGAATCTAATTTCCCCAAAGATTATCAGCGGACTACAGATATCAGAGGAAGAGCTTGAGGTTACCGACATGTTTCAAGGAGTTAATCCCGACAGGAGCCGTCCCAAGGGACAGGTTACGTTGCCGGTAACGTTTGGGGGAGAATTGAACTATAGGACAAAGAAGGTTGTGTTTGATGTGGTAGACCTCCCCCTGCTGTATAATAGAATCCTTGGACGACAAGCTCTGTCTAAGTTCATGGCAGCATCTCACTACGCTTACAACATCTTGAAGATAACAGGGCCCATGGGAGTCCTATCCATTCCATCAGATGACAATGATGCAATCATTTGCGTAGATGAGATGTACAGGGATGTAGTTGCAGCAGAGGCCACAGAGATCACTGGTCTCGCCAAGGAGAGGAAGAGAAAGAAGGAAACTTTTTAGATCCCCGGCAAGGGACCCGGGAAGCCAACCTTGTCGGGATATGTTCTGCCTGTGGATGATTTGCTGGAAAGCTCCAATAGTAAGAGGTCTAAGGTTGCTGCACCCGCTATGAAAAAGGTCCCAGCAGGGCAGGATGGTGCTGATGGTAACTTGACCATCAATGCCACCCTCGATGACAAATAGGAAAGGTGTGCTCGTAGCCTTCCAGCGGGCGAATGTTGATGTGTTTCCCTGGCAACTATCTAACATCCCCGGTGTTCCCAGGGAGGTAATGGAGCACCACCTTGATGTCTGCCCACATGACCGACCCGTCAAGCAAAAGGTCCGGAAGAAAGCTTTGGAACGGCAATAGTTCATTGCCGAAGAGATTAAGAAACTTGAAGCAACTGGTCTCATCAGAGGAGTTTTACACCCAACATGGTTGGCAAATCCAGTGGTTGTGCGCAAGGCCAATGGAAAGTGGAGGTTGTGCATAGACTTCACTGATCTGAACAAGGCATGCCCAAAGGATCCATTTCCCTTGCCACGCATCGACCAGATAGTGGAATCCACCTCGGGTTGTGATCTGCTCTCTTTCCTGGACGCATATTCTGGATATCATCAGATCTTCATGTCCAAGGAATATGAAGAGAATATCTTATTCATCACCCCATGTGGTACTTACTGCTTTGTGTGTATGCCTTTTGGGTTGAAGTGTGTTGGGTCTACCTTTGCAAGAGCTATCCAGATTGGTTTTGAGCCACAGCTGAACAGGAATATTGAAGCCTATCTGGATGACATAGTGGTCAAAACTAAGGACTTATAAACTCTCATCCAAGATTTAGAAGAGACATTTGCCAATTTGCGTAAGATCAACCTGAAGCTAAACCCGGAGAAGTGTTTGTTTGGAGTTTCCTCCAGCAAGCTGCTTGGTTTCTTCGTATCCCACAATGGTATAGAAGATAATCCAGACAAGATCAAGGCCATTGAATAGATCCAGGCACCAAAGAAAGTGAAAGATGTCAAGCGTTTGACTAGGTGCGTTGCCGCACTGAGCAGATTCATCTGCAAGTCTGCCGAGCGTGCCCTGCCATTCTTTAAGGTCTTGAAGAAGGCAGGACCCATGAAATGGACCCCGGAAGCAGATCTGGCACTACAAGAATTGAAGACCTACTTTTCTTCTGTACCTACCTTGGTTGCAGCCAAACTGCAAGAGCCGTTGCTGCTATATCTAGCGGCAACTAATCAAGTGGTTAGTGCAGCCTTGGTAGCACGGCGGGGAGCAGAGGAAGAAACAACTTCAACTTTTGTTCCTTCCGGGGACAGGGATGAGCATCGCCCAATAGAGTCAATTCTAGATCAAGGCAAGGATGAGCACGGTAGCAATGACAAACCCAAGGATATGGTGAGGAAGAAAGTGGTGCAGCACCCAGTGTACTTCGTCAGCTCTCTATTGCAGGGGGCAGATCCAGGTACTCTGGTGTGCAAAAATTGATTTTTGGCCTAGTCATGGCCTAAAGGAAACTACGCCACTACTTCCAAGCTCATGAGATAACGGTTGTCACACGCTTTCCGTTGCAAAGGATACTCCGGAAACCAGAGGCTACCGGCATGATAGTGGTGTGGGCTTTGGAGTTATCCAACTTTGGTTTTAAGTTTGAGAGCACATCCACTATATAGAGCAGGGCATTGTCAGAGTTTATTGTAGAATGGACGCCAGCCCCCTATGAGGAAAAGCAAGAGACAAATATTCCTGGCAAGGAATCACCCCAAGAATGGATTATGTATTTTGATGGTGCCTTCTCCCTGCAAGGCGCTGGAGCTGGCATGCTTCTCATCGCCCCCACTGGGGAACACTTGAAGTACTTTGTCTAGATGCACTTTCCATGGGAGGAGGCTACCAACAATATAGCAGAATATGAAGGGCTCCTTGCCGGGCTCAGAATTGCCACCGAACTGGGAATCAAGAAGCTGATTATCAGAGGAGATTCACAGTTGGTGGTGAGGCAAGTCAACAAAGATTATCAAAGCCCATTGATGGAGGCATACATCAAGAAAGTGAGAAGGTTGGAGGAGCATTTAGATGGATTTCAAACAGAGCACGTACCCCGTGCAGAAAACAACATTGCTGATCATCTATCAAAATGTGTTGCGCAAAAGCTTCCCATGGGACCAGGAACTTTTGTTCTCCACCTTCCTCAGCCCTCTGTATCCCCAACAAGAATGTCAAGAAAGAGGAGGAAATTGGACTCCGGTAAGCCTCTGTCGGTCGAGCTCTCTGGGGCACCTGGCTGGGACCCTGCCGGAAACAACTACCATTTGCTTGTCGGGCCGCATCCTCCTGTCGGATCCCCGGTCCTCGTAGTCGAAGAGCGTACCCCCGTGAATGTAGAGGTGCCGTTAGTCCTTGTTGTTGAGCCCCAGGCTCCAACTTGGGCAAGGCACATTGTCCATTTCCTCCAAACATGAGAACTTCCGAAAGAGGAAGATGAGGCTGAAAGAGTAGCCCGAAGGGCCAGTATTTACCAGTTTGTCGATGACACTCTGTACAAAAGAATGCCCAATAGTGTGAAATTGAAGTGCATTTGCGGGGAAGAAGGAAAGGAACCGTTGGCAGAGATTCACAAAGGCATGTGCCGCTCCCACATTGGATCAAGGGCATTAGTTGGGAAAGCATTCCGGCAAGGATTCTATTGGCCCACAGCCCTCCAAGATGCGGTCGTCGTCACGAAATGTGATGCCTGTTAGTTCCATTCCAAGAACATCCATCTGCTTGCCCAAGCGCTTCAGACAATCCCTTTGTCATGGCCGTTTTTGGTCTGGGGGCTTGATATCATCGACCCTTTCCCCCGAGCTGCCGGGGGCTTTGAATTCCTGTTCGTTGCCATCGACAAGTTTACAAAGTGGCCGAAAGTTGCTGCCGTGAGAAAGGTGACTGCTCAGTCAGCTACCAAGTTCTTGAAAGAATTGGTGTGTCCCTTCGGGGTCCCGGCATGGATCATTACCAACAACGGCACCCAATTCACGAGCCGGGCCTTCATGCAATATGTTCATGCCCTTGGAAAACAAAATCTCATTTGCTTCTGGGGCACATCTTGGAAGAAATGGACAAGCTAAGAGGGCGAACGCTGAAGTGCTTCGAGGTCTCAAGACAAGAACCTTTGATAAGCTGTAGAAGTGCGGCAGGCGATGGATTGATAAGCTCCCGGTAGTCCTTTGGTCCCTCAGAATGACGCCAAATCGGGCTACCGGGCAGACTCCCTTTGCCCTAGTCTATGGGGTAGAAGTAGTTATCCCCACAGAACTCATTTACGGGTCTCCTCGAGTGCTTGCCTACGATGAAATCGTGCAAGATCAGCACTGGCGTGACGACGCTATGCTACTCTGGAGAACCGTCTCTGGGCCGCTATGCGTGCTGCACGCTATCAGCAAATCCTGCGTCACTATCATAGCCGTAGGGTTCGTGCCCGGTGTTTTGGGGAAGGTGAACTTGTCCTTCGGCGCGTTTAATCGGCCAAGGGTACAAGCAAGTTAATGCCGAAGTGGGAAGGCCCTTACCGAGTGGTACGAGTGACCAGACCTAGCGCAGTCTGTCTAGAGACCGGAGATGGTATTCAATTGCAAAACTCATGGAACATTGAGCATCTCCATATGTACTACCCGTAAGGCGCGGCTGTCGGGCCCTGCCCGAGAACCACCCTTTTGTACAAGCCTTGCCTCAGTTGCATGTAACCCCTTGTAGAAAGCCAGGCGCAGACCCTGAGCAACAGATAAAAAATCGAAGCGCTTTAGAGGGCCCCCCCCAATAAGGTTGCATGCATGCATGATCATATTATGGGTTTTACATACTCATATAGATTAGATTGTATTTGGCATCATTTCATCTGCATAAACCACATGTTCCTGTCGTGGACTTGGTTCCCCAAGATGAGATGAAAGGAGAAGCCAACCCTGCAATCTTCGGCAAGCCAGATAGATAAGTTCTTTCCATTATCCATACATGTTCTATAAATACTTGTACATAAGGAGACCTCCCTTCCTTTTCGAGACTTAGGTGCTCCTATCCTTTGACTCGAACGATGCTTTAGTCAGGATGATTGCAGTGGCCTTTGGCAAGAAAGGGTTGGCGGCGGCTCGTTCCTATCTATGGTTTATGCCCGCTAGGATCATTCCCCGGCAGCAGATCCGAGTGCTGGCAAGGCACCTTACCTGGGAAAAACTTGTTTACCTAGACGTGAAGAGGCACCCCCCTCTGCATGGTCGTATGACACGCACAAGTCCCCGACAAGGTTTATCTTTTCAATTAATATGCTGATCAACAAGTACAAACCTTACAGAACAATACATGGATAAGGAAAATTACATTTATTTGAGCTAAAGTTTGGCGGCTGCCTACAAGTTAAAGATTGAAAAAAGATAAGTGCACCGTAATTCCGTTCTTTGTCCCTCCTTCCCCAGGTACCACGACAGGAGGGGAAGGGGACAAAAGGAGCACTTCAGCAATGGCAGCGGTGAAGGGATCGACACCAGCAAATCCCTGATCACCGCCACAAGGGCCAGCAAGGCACGGCAGGGTGGACGAAGCCGGATGCCATGAGGAAGCCTGCCGGGGATCCCAACGGAAGACTGCTGGAAGAGGAAAAAGAGCGACGAGGAGGAAGGGAAGATTTGGTGTCGAGACGGTGAGCCACTGGCGCGGGTACAAGGGCATCAGTGCCATCGTATCCTGCCTCAAGGGCCTGCCTCTCGCTCCCTCCATCCTCCTTCATCTTCCTATCATCACCGTGGCGGGGAGATGTGCGGAAAGCTGAGTGCCCACTACAGCCTGCGGGTGGCGTGCACTTAGGAGCTGCACGGAGCAATGGGCAAAACTTGGCGCCTCCCTCAAAGAAGCGAGAAACGGTAGCGACGTCGCTCGGAGCACCTCCGGAACACCGCTACCCATATCAGCGGGCAGGAAGAAGCTCCCTTCCTCTGCAACAGCCTCGGCTCCACTGGAAAGAGCAGCGCTGGGGATGCCAACAACCCCGAGCGCTGCACCCCGGGGTGGCACCTGCAACCCCAGGGATTTCAGTGAAGAGAAGACGGGCTCCGGCAGGCCATAACCAAGAACGGCGCCCGTCCTAAGGCTATCAGTTCGGGCAAAGGGGGCGGGTACCTCACCATACAGGTGTCTTTCGCCGCCTTCTATGCCCTGGGCTCACTGGCTGCTGCGCCGTGCTACATCTCGGACCAGACCCACTCCCTGAGCTCTGGCACGACCATTCAGCCCCATCCAACACAAGCTACTGCCTGGGGTTGGCCCCAGGCTCTCTTCTTCGACATAGCCAGAAGGGCAATCAACGGAAGGAGAAGAGGATGTGGATGAATGCATTTGCTCCCCCTCCGCTCCTCCTTTTTATAGGCGGGCTGGGAGTGGGGGTTTATTCGCCGACGAGTACCCGTCGTCCTCCTCCACCAACCCAAGAAAACTGAGCCCTCGCCTTGACGCTCTTCCGCAACACACGACTCCGGTTAGCTACCCCACTCAATGCATGCATAATACGTGGGGTGTGGTGGGAAGAGTGAATTGGCAGTTACCAGCCCGTGCATTAAAGTCATTCACGCGCCATTACAAGGATGGCCCCACCAGCATTGGCGTTACACAACACGCGGAAGAACCGAAAACCGGCCCAAGCTCAAGATTAATGAATAAGCAAAGGAAGCACCCGCCCTTGCCTGTGCACTGGTTAGAGCCTACCATGGCGACGCCTAGCGGCGTGACCGTGCCAGGCTCGGGGGCTTCTGTCGGTGCAATAGACCCCAGGCCCGTAGCACCAAACTGTGCACAGGCTCGAGGGCATGTTTGTAAGACCAAGTACTAGACCAAGACACGAAGAGATCAGCTCCATTATGAATTAGCAGGTTGGTCCAGGAGATCAAGACAACCAAGGTGCGAGACACCACCAGAAGGGAAATCACCCTTGCTAGGCATACGAGCCTGGCGGAGGGCCGGATTCACCCAGCAGCAAGTCACCAGAACCACCTCGGCAGGCTTGCCGGGGCATGCGGAGGTAAAACTCAACCACACAACAATGCCCATCACCAATCAGCGCGATGTCAAGATTTAAGGCGGCTTAGTGGCCACCCCCGGATACGTGGCAGTCATCTTCTACCATAAGAACCACCAAATTACACCCGTCTAGGAACTTGTCAAGCAAACAAGAGCGCAGCTGGCAAGACGAGCCCGACATGGCTTGCCGGACAAGCTGTGATGTGACACTATGCAATGCATTTAATGCACTATGTCAGCTGCAGAGTTAGGTATGATAGCACTGTTTGCTATCTAATCAGTCTAAAAATACTGATTTGCCATTGTGGTAACCCCTTAACCTATAAAAGGAGGCCCATAGCAATTGTAGAAAAGATTCAGCCATTCGAACCCGCATAGACCATACGCGCGTCCACTCGCACCCCAAGGCAACCTTGCCGGGCATGAGTGGCATGTCCATTTTACACCATTTCTACAATCAATCCACCAGAGCAGGAGTAGGGTTTTACGCCTCACAGCGGCTCGAACCTGGGTAAAAATGCCCTGTGTGATCGCCGACGCACTGCTCGACGCTTCTCTGATCTTTGTGCAACGTGCCTATCCCCTTACCGAACAAAAAGGGACCTCTGTCCCATAGGTGCCCGTAGTTATACCCCCATATCCAATGTCACCACAAGTATCCATGGGCTAATTATACGATGTGCATAACATAATTTCAGATTCATAATATTCAATCCAACACAAAGAACTTCAAAAGCATCCCGATATTTCTATCGGAGAAAAGAATATGAAAACGCGTTCCAACCCCTATGCATAGATTACCCCAATGTCACCACAGGAATCCGCAAGTTCATAACCAAAACATACATCAATTGGATCAACAGAACATCCCATTGTCACCACGGATATCCTATGGGAAGACATACATCAAGTGCTCTCACATCCAAAGATTCAATCTGACATAACGAAACATTAAAGGAAAAGACTCAGTTCATCACAAGGTAGAGAGGGGGAGAAACACCATATGATTCAACTACAGTAATAAAGCTCGCGGTACATCGTGCCAAATCAAGAACACAAGAGAGAGAGAGAGAGAGAGAGAGAGATCAAACACATAGCTACTGGTACATACCCTCAGCCCCGAGGGTAAAATACTCCCTCCTCGTCATGGAGACCATCGAGATGATGGAGATGGCCACCGGTGATGGTTTCCCCCTCTGCTAGGGTGCCGGAACGGGCTCCCGATTGGTTTTTTGTGGCTACAGAGGCTTGCGGCAGCGCAACTCCCGATCTAGGTTTATTTCTGGAGGTTTTGGGATTTATAGGAGGTGTTGGCGTTAGGGACAAGTCAGGGGGACCCACGAGGTGACGGCAAGGTAGGGGGGCGGACCCTATGTCAGGCCCAAGATGCGATTCTATCCCGATCACGTGACACTTACGTGATTGGGGCACAACCGCATTTCGGGCGCGTAGCAAGATGGATATCATTACATCGTACAATTACATACATACATGGGGGATACAACAATACATACAAGTCACATGAATACAACAACATCAATACAAGGTATCCGACTACGGATACAAACAATGAAAAGAACACGATATCCATCTGCTATCCCAGGCTGCCGACCCGGAACCTAACCCAAGACTGAAGAAGAAGAAGAAGAAGAAGAAAGAACTCCAACACAACGATCATCGCTCTCACGTCAAGACATCTGAAACCTACACCTGCAACTGTTGTTGTAGTATCTGTGAGCCACGAGGACTCAGCAATCCCATAACCATGGGTAACAAGACTATCAAAGTTTAATGGGTAGGAAGAGGTAAAGTGGTGAGGTTGCAGCAGCGGCTAAGCAAAATATGGTGGCTAACTTACGAGTACAAGAATAAGATGAGCAACTATGCAAATGGTCGCAAACTAGTAATGATCGCTAAAGATCCTAAACTACCTACGAGTCAAACATAACCCCACCGTGTTCTCTTCTCAAAGTGAAAACAGACAATCACGGTTACTCACACAGTTGTGTGTTTTACTTCGGATCCTCTGTCAAGTTTTCTACAACCGGACATTAACAAATTCCAATCTGCCACATAACCACAGGCAGGGCTTTCAAAAGATCATAACCTTGCAGGGGTGTCCCAACTTAGCCCATCACAAGCTCTCACGATCAGCTGAAGTAATAATAATTATTACCCCTTATCTTAGGGAAATCCGATCAGGCTCGGTATCCCGGTGCACAAGACATTTCGACAATGGTAAAACAAGTCCAACAAGACCTCCCGGCGTGCCAACACCCTGATAGTAGCCGCGCGTATCTCGTCTCAGGCCACGACTGGATGGGCCATCCTATGGGAGCCAATCCTCGAGTTTCCCCATGGTGGCCCCGCAGTCCGCCCGTTTGGGACCAACACCATCAGCACTAGCCCCCCTGCTATGTAGAAAGAATACCCGAGGACGCGACCCCCTATGCAATTTAATTAATTAATTAATTTGTTATTATGAGGCAAATTAAAACCAATGTTGGGCCTTGCCGGAGGAGTTTTATTCAAAGACGAAGTGTCAAGGGGTCCCCATATACCCAACCGTGTAAGGAACACAAAATCAAGGAACATAATGCCGGTTTATCGGCGCCTAAGGTGGCATGAGCGGAACAAAACACTGAGCAAAAGGCCAAGCCTTCCACCCATGCCCAGTATATAGGTGTGTTATTATATATATAACATATTGTGATATTCCAACAACAAGTTCCCTCCTGGAACGATCTTCATCTTCACCTGCAACTAACAATGCTATAAGAGGGGCTGAGCAAGCGGGTAACATAGCCAGACAATGGTTTTGCTAGGAAGGTTTCAAAGGTTAGAGGTTTCATGGCAACAAGGAGAGGCTGATATAGATGATGGGTAGCGCGACATATACCGATAGCACCGAGACAACTAAGCAAAGGCAATGATAGTAAAGGTATCCAAGGTTATGGTCATCTTGCCTGAGATCCCGCAAGGAAGAAGTACGGATCTGTGAAGAAGACGAAGAAGAAGCCTTGAAGACGAACCACGAGAAGACGAACGAATCCTCACGATCGCAACGGAACAAGCACTAACAAGAAGAAGCAAGCAATACGGTAAACACACAACACAAGAACATGACAATATTCTCAGCAAGTATGATGCAAGACAAGTCTACGTATGATGCACAACAAGTCTGTATATGATTCAATACATGGCAAGGTATGATGCATACAAGAACAACACAAGTATATATATGATGCAATACATGGCAAGGTATGATGCATGACAAGTCTATACAGGAAGCAATACATGGCAAGGTATGATGCATGACAAGTCTATACAAGAAGCAATACATGGCAAGGTATGATGCATGACAAGTCTATACAGGAAGCAATACATGACAAGGTAGGAAGCACAGGAAAACAACACAAGTCTATATATGATGCAATACATGGCAATGTATGATGCAAGACAAGTCTATACAGAAAGCAATACATGGAAAGGTAGGAAGCACAGGAAAACAACACAAGAACATGACAATATGCACAACCAAGTATGATGCAAGACAAGTCTATATATGATGCAATACATGGCAAGGTGCAACAAACTATACTACAAATTAAGTGGAGCTCAATATGCAATGAGTTGCATATTGACAAACACCACATTCAAGTATTTAGTTAACTCTTGTTCATATACACAACAATATTAAATGTTGATTAACATGGCAAGGGGTGAAGCATAAGTAAACTAACTATTTAGGCAAGTTTAAATGAGGCCGGAAACACAAATAACAACTCCGGAAAATCCCCATATGCATATTACGAATTTGGTACTGTTCTGCCTAGAACCACATTTTATTATTGTTAAACAGGAAAATAAAGTGCACCATGTTAATCTACACAAATTTTCACCCCATTTACATATAAAGTTTATTAAATTTGGAGCTACGGTTATTTAGTTATGAATAAAACCATTTTAACATGTTATTTTGCAAATTAATTCAAACAGCAAGCTAAACATTTTTAACAATGATACAAGTTGGATATTATGAAACTAGATGAAAAACTAAGCAGTATGCATATATGACATATTTTATTATTATGCATGAATATTTATATATGAGCAATGCAATTTAATGTCATTTCTGAAAATATGCATGCACTGTATATATGCCTAAAATTGCAGAATAAAAACGTCTGCGGGCCGAATGCCACACACTGTGCAAGCCCAACAGCTGATCTGGCCCGAAGCGGATGTGGGTGTGCAAAAAAAAAATAACAGGAAAACAGAGCAAAATGGGGTCGGCTGGGATTTGATCCCACGACCTCCTGCATAGAGGAGCAAAGCGCTGACCAGCTGGCCTAACAGAGTGTTTGTGAAACGAAGGGGCACATATCCTTTTGAACAGGCAGAGGTTCGGTCTGGGAACGCCATGAACGCACAACAGTTGCCAGCGACGACGGCAAGCAAAGCAGCGGCTACAGGAGTAGCAGGTCACCGGCGGGGGTGCGGAAACTGACGAGGGGTGCGTGAGTGAGTGGCTACTGCTCACCAGCGACTGAAGGCAGTGGTCGAGAGGAACAACAGCCGCGGTGGAGCTGCGAGGGCCATGGACTTCAGGCATCAGGCGCCTAGTTCCTGTCCCTGACGAAGAGAGACGAAGAGATGAGACAAGGAAGAAAGAAGGAGAGGGAGGCAGCGGTAGGGCTCACCAGAGCACATGCGGGCGGCGAGGAAGAGCTAGGCGTCGGGTGGCTCTGGAGGAGGCGCACGGGGAGATCCTGGCGCCCTTGGCATGGTCGATGCTGAAGGTCCTCGCGGTGCAGGCACAAGGCCATCCCGCACAAGGTGGCAGAGGCATGGCGGCGCTGCGGGAAGAGTTGCAGGCGACGGGGAGGGTGACGGGGTGTCAGATGACATGCCGGAGAGGATCCTAACGCAGACTGAACGCGAGGATGACGACGGGCACCGGCGGTTCCTCTCTGAAGTCTGAACTCTCTCTGCTCTCTTACTCGGGATCGAGAGAAGAGGCGAACGAAGAAGAAAGAGGTGGCGGCGGCCAGAGGGGAAAAGAGGAAACCCTAGGGGCGCGCTGGCTTTATAGGGGCGCGGGGAGGTGCGTGCCTCGACGTCCGTGAGCCTCCTGCTCACGGCGCTGCTGCTGTTTGCCTGGAAGAAGGAGACGGCGTGATGGAGGGAGCAGGTGGCCGTTCGGCTCGGTTGGGCCAGGGAAAGAAAGGCCCAGGTAAGGTTTCTCTTCTCTTTAACCTTCTGCTTATTTCCAATAAATAGAATAATCAGATTTAGAGAGGAAAAGGCCAGGGCTTTGGGGAAGGAATATGGGAGATATAAACATATGTCTGAACTCCTGGTATTATTTAGGATTTGAATAAAGTGCTCTGGCATTTTTAGAAGGTAGAAAAAATAATTAGAGTTTGAATTATTTTCAAACTTCAATCATTTTTGAACCTCACCAAAACAACTTCAAAATGGATGAAACTTGGGAGAGAGGTATAAGACATGATCCAAGATTTACAGAAAATAAGTGAACATTTACTGGGACAGGAAAATGTCACTTGCAATAAATGGGTGAGAATTGAAATGAAGAAGCTTGTGATGGGGTGTTGCACTTGATGATGTTTTAGATGGAAAGTTAAGATGAAAAAGGAAAGAAGATTAGGAGAAGGATTTCACAAAGAGAACAAGCACACAACAAAACTTCAAGATGCAAACCAATGCATGATGCTCATGATGCAAATGCAACAAAAAATGGCATAGGCAATATCACATCGTAAAAGAATAGAACAAAGCAAGGATGGCACAATGCAATATAATAAAGATGAACATGATACAAGAAGAAAACATGACAATGGCACTCATCATGATCATGGCAACAACATAGGGAAAAGAAATATGCAAAACAATTATGATAATGCAACAATCACAATAAACACACGACAACAACTAAAATAAATGGAAGGCATCTGGAGCATCGGTCTCGAGGTGTCACACCCTAGGGGGTGGGCGCGCACCCACCCTTGTGGCTGCCTTGTGGCTCTTGTGGTCCATCTTTGACACTCTGTGGGCTTCTTTCGGCGCATAAAAAATCTGCATAAAGTTTTAGCTCGATTGGACTCAGTTTGGTATTCCTTTTCTGTAAAACTCAAAAACAATGAAAAAAATAGAAATTGGCACTGGGCTCTAGGTTAATAGGTTAGTCCCAAAAATAATATAAAATAGCTTAATAATGCATATAAAACATCCAAAACAGATAATATAATAGCATGGAGCAATAAAAATTATAGATACATTGGAGACGTATCAGCTTCTTGCTCGTCCGCCTCCGCGGCCGAAGCCACGGTCACTACGCTTGGGGCGGCGGCCCATGCGCTCGTCCCGGAGTGCCCTCAGCTCCTGGCAATCGTCAGTGTTTTGGGAGTGCATGTTGTGGAAGACGCAGAACGCGTGAGCGCCCTTGGAGGGCTCGTCGTGGTCACAACCATGCTTCAGTTCAGGCTCTGCTGCCAGCACGGCGGGGCCCTTGCACTTCGCTTCCTTGGTTTTCTTGTCTTCATGATCTTCGTCTGGGTGCTTGAGGAGGGAGAGCCTTTTGCCTCCTTGGCGCACTTGTCTGCCAAGTTGAACATCTCCAGCACTGTGCATAGGTCATCATTGATGGCGAGCTCCTCGCTCATCTTGATGCCCATGACGCCTTTCGTGAATGCTGAGATGATGTCTTCATCCGAGGCCTTCGGGATCTTGAGGCGGACTTGAGTGAAGCATTGGATGTACTTGTGGAGAGTCTCGCCTGGATGCTGCTTCACGCACCACAGATCATTGGCAGTGAGGGAACGGTCGTGGGTGCCCTGGAAGTTGGCGATGAAGTGCTCGCGGAGCTCATCCCACGAAGAGATCGACCCTCCTGGGAGGTGCATGAGCCAGGAGCATGCACCATCCTTGACGGCCATCTGGAACAAGTTCTCCATGACCTTGTCATAGCCATTCGCCGCCTCGATGCTCAACACGTAGAGCTGGAGGAACTCCATAGCGTTGTGGATGCCGTTGTAGTGCGGGGGCAACTCCAACTTGAACTTGACTGGCTAGAGAACATGGCGCAGCTCGCGAGTCAAGGCGCGATAGCCCGCCACGCTCACTAGCATGGCTCAAACGGGAGGAACGCGGTCTTGGCGCCCACACGCCGCATCTTCCAGGGCAGCCTAGTCTTGGTGCTGACGCGACAACGCGGGAAGCGCGCACTCATCGTAATATGGTTGCGGCACCACCTGGCAGTTGGTTTCGTTACGCGCCGCACCCCACATGGCGGGCCATGCGGCCGCACCTCGTGCATTGGCCTGATGTCATTGCTGCGTAGGGGAGGAGGAGGAGGCGGGTCGTGCGCCCCGTTGCCCGCACGAGGTGGCATAGGACAGAACGAGTGGGAAGGCGTTGGGGCCTCGCCCGCGGTGTTGACGTGCCCGGTTATGCGGCCAAGCTTGGCGTCGTAGCCTTCGTCAGAGGGAGGGTAGCGCAGCAGCTCACACACCATGAGCAGCGCAGCCTGCGCGTTAACCGGCCTGTGACGAGCGTGGGAGGACTAAGCCATGGTTGGAGTGAGAGAAGGCGTGGCGGTGCGGCCTTCACGTCGCATGGAGGGCGGCAAAGAGGAGGCCTGCTGCTCATGTACGGCAGAGTCAGTGGCGGTGTTAGCCAAGCCGAAAGTACAGTGGCAAGGAGCACCGCGACCTGCCGGTACCGTCTGGGCGACATGGGCAGCCCGGCGCTCAGCACAAACACGGCGAGCATTGGCAATTGTGACGACGGAGATGAAGGGGATTGACGCGAAGGAAATTTGGCACGCCCCTACCTGGCGCGTTAAATGTCGGAATCGGGGATTTGTGGTCCCAAGGAAGGTTCGAGCATTGGGGCTTGCACGAAGGACTCCACTTGCCTACAGTCAGATGCTCATTGCACCAGGGCGATGCTTTGCCATGTTCGAGCGACCGAATGGAAGAAGAAAGGGACATGGTGATTTACCCAGGTTCAGGCCACCTTGTGGTGTAAAACCCTACTCCTGCTTTGTGGTGGACTGCCTCGCGAGGTGGATGAGTATGAACTAGTACAAGGATGAGCAGCTTTGTGAGGGCTCAGGGCTCTATCTCTCTCTGGATCCAATCCTTCGATCCCCATCTCTATGGTGGAGAGTGGCCTATATTTATACTGGCCCTGTCCTGTTCCCTCATGGCTTAGGCGGGAAGGGATACCACAATGACTAACTTTGAAGGGGTGCAATAATACATCCTATCCTGACTAAAGTCGGTTTTCGTCTGCAAAGCTTCTGGTCATGATGCGCAGGTGGGCTCGGTGATGACCTCCATCCTGCCGAGCCCGTGGTCTTGGTCTTGTTGCATCAGAATGGAAACCTTTGAGGAAGTCCTTGGAAACCCGCGTACGTCCTTGCCTCCTTAGCACCAAAGAGGAAATTGTCCTCGCGTGCACCAGCTCGCACCCTTCTGACCCTGTTCATCATGCCCCACGTCACCCGTGCCCCGTGAGGCTGGGTGCCGAGCCTATAGATGTCCGCCCCTCGGGAGGTGGATTCGGGAGACTGCTTCTCAGGAGGCCCTGGCGTCGTTCGCCTGCGAGAAGGGAGGCCACGCAAGCGTATTGCTCGTGAAGTCTTGGTGCTAGTCCATGTGAGGTTGTCAATGGAGCCACATGCTGGGCCGCAGGCAGACGGGCCTGGGTACCCCCAGTCCCAGAGTCCCAATAGCTTATTGGAAGTAGAGAGGCAAAATTAAGTGGGTCACATTGGGAAGTGAAAATTCTAAAAATTTCCATGCCTTAGCTACTATCTAGCATAGACACAATTACATTGCCTCTTTCCAAGGATCAGATGGAACTGAAGTTTCCAATCACAATGGCAATGCATCTATTATTCCTGAAGCTTTCAAAGATAGGTTGGGTAAATCTCAGAGCTGTTCCATACCCCCAGACTTTCTTAATCTTTTGCCAGTGCATATCAATTTAGCTTTCTTAGAAAAACCCTTCTCACAGGTGGTTACCGATGCAATTGTGAAAGACCTTTGATCAAACAAATCACTAGGACCAGATGACTTTAATATTGATTTCATTAAAAATGTCAGCCCATCATCGAGCAGGACTTCTATAATTTGCGTAATCAAGTCCACACGGGTGAAGGGTGCCTACAAAGCATCAACAATTCTTATATAAACTTAATTCCAAAGAAGGCTGGAGCATCAACAGTTAATGACTACAGACCCATATCCCTTCTCAGCTGCCGTGATGCACCTGATTTGACTGTACATTAATCATGCATGAAAATGTGCACGACCAAGATCAAGGACTCAAGGGAAGATATCACAACCCAACTCTATACACAAAATAAAGTCATACAAGCTTTATATTACAAGCCAGGGGCCTCGAGGGCTCGAATACACAAGAGTCAATGGGAGCAACTATATCTGAGTACATACATAAGTAAAACAAGTTTGCCTTAAGAAGGCTAGAACAAAAGTAGCAACAATCTAAAAGGCAAGGCCTCCTGCCTGGGAGCCTCCTAACTACTCCATATCGTCAGCGGCCTCCACGTAGTAGTAGTCTCCATTGGGGTAGTAGTAGTCGTCAGCAGTGGCATCTGGCTCCTAGGCTCCATAGTCTGGTTGCATCATTAGAGAAGAAAGGAAAAGGGGGGAAAGAGGGAACGAAGCAACTGTGAGTACTCATACAATAATCACAAGCAAGGATCTACACTAGATATGCATCAGTATCAATGAAAAGGGTAGTATATGTGGGCTATACTGTAGAATGCCAGAATAGACGGGAAGACCTAGCTTATCAAAGACTAGCATCTTCAAGCATTGTTTGGAAACCACCATCTTGCAGCAATAGAAGAGAGTACAGAATAGCATATTATAATTATCAAGCATGTTGTAACATTAACGCCTAGAGATCCTTCCTCGACTCCCTACGAGAAAGCAACCCCGGAGCCACATATCCATTTCATACCTCAGCATCTGGTTCTACTTGTATCGATCGAGACACAACTCCGAGCGTCTGTAACCGTGGACAGATCTATTCGAATAGATCAATCTTCCCTGCAGGGGTGCACCAAGTTACCCAACACGCTCGATCAACTCCGGCCGGACACACCATCCGGTCATGCCCATCCTCGACGGATCAACACACCGCAGCCCTACCTAGGCTCATCAGAGAGGTCAGCACGCCGGTCTACATCCTAAGCGCGCAGGGGTCTTGGACCCATCGCCCTTTGCGCTCCTCCACGTTGTGTGGGCAGCCGAAGAGCAGACCTAGTAGCCTCCTTTATAAAGGAGGGTGCTTACGCGGTTGGTACGTCTTCACCGTATCTACTTTTCCAAACTCTTTTGCCCTTGTTTTGGACTCTAATTTGCATGATTTGAATGGAACTAACCTGGACTGACGCTATTTTCAGCATAATTGCCTTGGTGTTATTTTTGTGCAGAAATAGAAGTTATCGGAATGACCTGAAAATCCACGAAGAATATTTTTGGAAAATATGAAAAATATTGGCGAAAGAATATACCGAAGGGGACCCACCAGCTGTCCACGTGGGTGGGGGGCGCGCCCCCCTAGGGTGCCCCTGCCTTGTGGGTCCCTCACAGCTCCACCGACCTCAACTCCAACTCCATATATTCATGTTCGGGGAGAAAAATACCAGAGAGAAGGATTCACCGCATTTTATGATACGGAGCCGCCACCACCTCATGTTCTTCCTTGGGAGACCAGATCGGGAGTCCGTTCAGGGCTCCAGAGAGTGGAGATTGTCACCATCGTCATCATCAACCTTCCTCGATCAGCAATTCCATGATGCTCACCGTCGTGTGTGAGTAATTCCATCATAGGCTTGTTGGATGGTGATGGATTGGATGAAATTTAACATGTAATCGAGTTAGTTTTATTAGGGTTTGATCCGTAGTATCCATTATGTTCTGAGTTTGATGTTGCTATGACTTTGCTATGCTTAATGCTTGTCACTCGGGCCTGAGTGCCATGATTTCAGATCTGAACCTATTATGTTTTCATGAGTATACATGTGTTCTTGATCCTATCTTGCAAGTTGTAGACGCCTATTATGACTTATGATCCGCATACCCCAAGATGACAATAATTGGGATTATTTCCGGTGATTACCGTAGTTTGAGGAGTTCATGTATTCACTAAGTGCTAATACTTTGTTATGGCTCTCTATTAAAAGGAGACCTTAATATCCCTTAGTTTCCATTAGGACTCCGCTACCACAGGAGGGTAGGACAAAAGATGTCATGCAAGTTCTTTTCCATAAGCATGTATGACTATATACGGTATACATGCCTACATTATATTGATGAATTAGAGCTAGTTCTGTGTCACCCTAGGTTCTAACTGCTACATGATGAATATTATCCAATACCTATCATTACCGATCCATTGCCTACGAGTTCGTTTCATATTGATCCTTGCTTTGTTACTTTCGTTACTACTGCTATCACCATCACTACAAAACTACTACTGTTACTTTTGCCATTGCTATTGTTACTTCCATACTACTTTGCTACTAAATACTTTGTTGCAGATATTAAGTCTTTCAGGTGTGGTTGAATTGACAACTCAACTGCTAATACTTGCGAATATTCTTTGGCTCCCCTTGTGCCGAATCAATAAATTTTGGTTGAATACTCTACCCTCGAAAACTGTTGCGATCCCCTATACTTGTGGGTTATCATGACCTTTTTCTGGCAGCGTTGCCGGGGAGCATAGCTCTATTATCTAAGTTACTTGGGATTTATATTTGCTGATCACTATGAGGCCACTAAAGGATGATAGAACCAAGATCGTTCCCTCTAGAACGAGGGGAGGTAAGGAACTGCCATCTAGCTCTTCACTTGATTCACCATCTGTTTTGAGTAAGCTTGCGACACCTACACCTGCTATTGATTCTGATATGTTGCATATTATTGATGATTCCACTTATACTATGAATGATGCTTATGATGCTACTACTCTGCTTGATAAAACGGTGCCACTCGGTGAATTACTTGATAAACATCTTGTTATAGTAAGAACTATTGAATATGATGATATTTCTGAAACTGATGAAATTATTGAAACTAAAAACTTTGAAACACTTGTTAGACCTAGCTCTCCTAGATATGAATTGCCTATTATGCCCATGGGATATGTTATGGAAGGAGAGCTTCCTAGAGACTTTGTTGCATGTAAGGATAGGAATGATCTTAATTAATTATTATGCAAGTGGAAAGAAAAATCTTTGAATTCTAGAATGCAATATGATCCTGAGTTTGCTACTTCACCTATCCGTGTTACTGATAAGGATTATGAATTCTCAGTCGATCCTGAGTTAATTACTTTGGTTGAATGTGATCCTTTCCATGATTATGAATCTGAAACTATTGTGGCACATCTTACTAAATTAAATGATATAGCCACCCTATTTGCTCATGAGGAAAATATTCTCTATTACTATATTCTTAAGTTGTTTCCTTTCTCATTAAAGTGTAATGCTAAGTTATGGTTTAATTCTCTTGATCTTGGTTGCGTGCATAGTCCCCAGGATATGATATACTACTTCTCTGCAAAATATTTTCCTGCTCATAAGAAACAAGCTGCCTTACAGGAAATATTTAACTTTGTGCAAACTGAAGAAGAGAGTCTCCCACAAGCTTGGGGGAGGCTTCTCCAATTACTTAATTCTTTTCACGATCATCCTCTAAAGAAAAATGAAATACTTGATATCTTTTATAATGGACTAACCGATGCTTCTAGCGACAACCTAGATAGTTGTGCCGGTTGTGTTTTCAGAGAACGAACCGTTGAGCAAGCTGAAAACTATTGAATAATATATTGAGCAATGATAATGATTGGAATCTTCCCAAACCAACTCCGAAGCCAACTCCGAAGAAAGGAGGTATTCTATTTCTCAGTCCTGAAGATATGCAAGAGGGAAAGAAATCTATGAAAGAAAAAGGTATTAAAGCTGAAGATGTTAAGAATTTACCACATATTGAAAAAATACATGGTCTAGATAACTCGACATAGATAGTAGAGATAAATTCTCTCTATATATTTGATGAAGGTGACATTCCTCATAATAAGTCTGCTAGTCAAAGCTTGGATGAGTTTGATAATTCTATTGTTAAACAAGAAAGCTTCAATGCTTATGTTAATAGACAACTTAAACGTAATGCTTATACGTAAGAATGCTTGGGTGATTACATGAGTAGAACTATTAATGATCTTAATATTATTAGTAAACATGCTTCCATGGTTCCAACTCAAGTAGAATAGGTACTCAAGGCAGAAAATGACTTGCTTAATGAGTTTAATAGTACGAATAATTATAATGATGTTAGAGTTGTGACTAGACGTGATAAAATGACTCAGAAAAGTTTGTATCCTGAGGGCCATCCTAAGAGAGTTGAGGAAGATTCTCAGAGAATTAATATTGATAAAACCAGTCCGATTAATAAAAAGAAAAAGAAAACTGACAGGACTTTGCATGCTTCTAGTGAATCTGTTATAGATACACCTGAGAATCCCAATGATATTTCTATTTCTGATGCTGAGACACAATCTGGTGATGAACAGGAACCTAGTGATAATGTTAATAATGATGTCCATACTGATGCTCAACCTAGTAATGATAATGATGTAGAGATTGAACCTATTGTTGATCTTGATAACCCACAATCAAATAATCAACATGATGATAAGAGAGACTTTGTTGCTAGGAAACATGGTAAAGGAAGAGAGCCATGGGTTCAGAAACCCATGCCCTCTCCTCCTAGACCATCCAAGAAAAAAGATGATCGCTTTTGTGAGATGATTTGACCCATCTTTTTGCGTATGCATTTGGATGATATGCTAACAATGACTCCTTATGCCAACTATATGAAAGAAATTGTTACTAATAAAAGAAAGATACAAGAGGCTGAAATTCCACCATGCTTGCTAATTATACATTTAAGGATGGGATACCAAAGAAACTAGGAGATCCAGGATTACCCACTATACCGTGCTCAATTAAAAGAAACTATGTTAAAACTACTTTATGTGATCTGGGAATCGGTGTTAGTGTTATGTATTTCTCTTTGTATCGTAGACTTGATATGAATAAGTTGACACCTACTGAAATTCCTTTGCAAATAGTCGATAAATCAACTGCTATACCCATCGGTATTTGTGAGGATGTGCCTGTTGTGGTTGCAAACGTTACTATCTTAATGGACTTTGTTATTCTTGATATTCCCGAGGACGAAAGTATGTCGATCATCCTTGGTAGACCCTTTTTGAATACTGTAGGGGCTGTTATTGATTGCAACAAGGGAAATGTCATGTTTCATTGAATGTTAATGTTAATGAGCATACGGTACACTTTCCAAAGAAACAACAAGTTAATAGCATCTATTCTATTGGAAAAATTTCAACTATTGCTATTGGAGGTTTTGAATTCCCTATTCCTACTCTCAAAAAGATATATGATATTCTTATTGTTGGGGACATGCATATCCCCATTGAGGTAACCTAATGTTATTCTAAAATTCTCCGGTTTTATGTTATTCGAAAGAAGTTTGTTAATAAGACTTGATAAACCTTGTTAACGGATTCCTTTTGAGGAGCATGAGATGGATGAATTTAGAGAGCACCACTTTCTGTGCCCACTCAATACTTTCTGTTATTTAGATTAAATAAAGGAAAAATAAGATTACCCGTTTGTTTTCTGATTTATCCATGCAATAAAAAAATATCCCGGAAATAGAAAGGCTCCAAATGCCCTAAAAATTCAGTATGGTTTTTTTATAGAATATTTTAGAAATTTTGGCACTGAACATGTACTAGGGGGCCGCACCAGGTGACCATAGGGATGGAGGGCGCGCCCTACCGCCCTGGGCGTGCCCCCTACCTTGTGGGTTCCATGTAGGCCTCCTCCACTTATTCCAGCGCCCATCCACTCCGTCTTCCTCTAGAAAAAAACATCCCATTGCTCAAACCCATGTTCTAGATCATCTTGTTGCCACTTTTGATCTCCTTGCTCAAATAATCATTCGCAAATCTATTTTGGGGGATTGTTTTTCGGTATGCGATTCCTCCAATGGTCTGATTAGTTTTTGTTCTAGTGCTTTATTTATTGCAATTTTTTGCTACTATGGTGACCTTGTTCTTGAGCTTGCATGTCAAATTTATATGGTCCAAAGTAGTTTTGATGCGTGATATTGCCTCTAGGCACTTGTAGGAGTAGTTGCTATCAATTTTGTTGAGTTTGGTTCACTTTTATTTTGAGTCACTAAAAATTTCAGAATTTTTCAAAGAAAGAAAATGATGAGGAGATTGTTGAGAGGCTCTTCAAGACGGGGTTCAAAGGAAAATAAAAATGACAAGAAGAAGCCCAAGTAACACCTTCCTCGCACCACGGAGGTTTGGCCGTGTAAATGGCCAAGTGATGCATTCTTGACGGCAGCCGGAATTTATGAAGATTTTTATTATTTGGAGGAGAATGCAGGCATTACAGACTTCCTCCGTGATAAGTGTGATCAACACATCTTACTCACTAATACCATTGTGCAAATTTTTTACTTTCATGCTAGGAAATCACCACCTTCGCTAGAATTTGATTTATATAATGTTCATAAGGAGAAGACACTTTATGACTTTTTTGAGGTTTGCAAGTTACCACTACAAAAAAAATTCACTTCCGTGATGATACGTGTTTGTCACAATAGGTCATGTTTTCTGTCATGCATGTACATCCATGACGATTTTATGACAGAATCAAGATAGTCATACCTGTGCTGTCGTAGAAGTGTTCCATGACATTACCAAAATTATCATCACGGAAGTGTCCACTTCCATGACGATAAATCGCACGTCACAGAAGTGCTTTCGTCAAGGGTGACCGACACGTGGCATCCATCGTAACGGAACACCGTTAAGCTATCGGG
>LR738715.1:353364202-353430720 GCA_902687465.1 Secale cereale | reverse complement strand
CATTGTGCAAATTTTTTACTTTCATGCTAGGAAATCACCACCTTCGCTAGAATTTGATTTATATAATGTTCATAAGGAGAAGACACTTTATGACTTTTTTGAGGTTTGCAAGTTACCACTACAAAAAAAATTCACTTCCGTGATGATACGTGTTTGTCACAATAGGTCATGTTTTCTGTCATGCATGTACAATCATGACGATTTTATGACAGAATCAAGATAGTCATACCTGTGCTGTCGTAGAAGTGTTCCATGACATTACCAAAATTATCATCACGGAAGTGTCCACTTCCATGACGATAAATCGCACGTCACAGAAGTGCTTTCGTCAAGGGTGACCGACACGTGGCATCCATCGTAACGGAACACCGTTAAGCTATCGGGTCCGGTTTTGGATTCGATAACCCGTTAACAGCCCCGACCAATGGGGATTTTGCACGTGTAAAATTCTGATTGGCTGACGGAAACAGATGTCAGCTCCGTGTTGGCACATGTATCACTCATCCAATGGGCGAGATGCGCCTATGATATGTTGACACGTGGACCGGCCCAAAAGTGGCCCATAAAGTTTAAATGGGCCGGCCCAACTAAAGGCCCGCAAGATTTTGCAAACCATAATGGGCCGGCCCAACTAAAGGCCCACAAGATTTCGCGAACCATAATGGGCCGGCCCAGTTGAAGGCCCACAAATTTTTTTGTACCATAATGGGCCGGCCCAGCTAAAGTCCCACGAGATTTCGCCGACATTAATGGGCCGGCCCATCTGTAGGCCCACAAGATTTTGAGGACCATAGTAGACCGGCCCATTAACCGGCTGCCATATTTTGGGCCAAATGCCGGCCCATATTTGATCCGGTCCATTAATGGTCTGCCACGTTCCGGGCCTAATAATGGCCCATATGAGATCCGGCCGATTAAAAGCCTACCACGTTCTGGGCCAAATTACGGCCCAGATCAGGTCCGGCCCTTTAAGAGGCTTTGGGCTAAATTATGGCCCATATCAGATTCGGCCTGTCAACTGGACGCTATGCTTTTGGGCCCACTTGGTAAAGGCCCATTTAGTAATTTGGCCTGATATTAGTTTCGGCCTATTAAGGGCCCGTTTAACATTTTGGCCCTATGTTAATATCGGCCTTCTAAAAGCCCGTCATATAGTTGGGCCTAACTACGGCCCGGTTTCCATCCGGCCTACTCGCAGCCGATAAACTGATTGGGCCAAAAAGGACCGAGACAATTTTGGCCTGTTATAAGCCCGTAATTTGATTGGCGCATTCATCGGCCGGGTCTATTTCGGCCTGCTGCCGGCCCGTGAGCTGTTCGGCACGATTCAGGCCCAGCCTACTTTTCAGCCTCCTAAAGGCCCATTGAGTTTTCTTGGGAAAATAGGGCCGGCGGTTTATTCGGCCTATTAAAGGCCTGAATCTACTAGTTGGCCAGTTTACATTTAGGCCTGTTATCGGACCAAGATGACGGGGCCCATGATGCGAATCATACATGGCGATTTGCATGACGACCTGATTATGTAACGTAATTTTACGGTTTGGCCGGTTTACTGCGATGACAGGATATATACACAGTAAAATAAATGCAGCATCATGAATAAGAAAAAAACCTAGACTATACAATAAAGAAATTACGGCATATTACATCCACTAGGCATCAAAGTTCGCCACTATGATAATAAAGCACAAGCAGACAGCAGATTACATACACTGGGCATCAAAGATCGTGACCAGTGCAACTAAACATGCCGACAAAATAATATACAAAACCGACAACACTTCAATAGAGTTCAAGAAAGGTTATCCCTGCTCGGGAGTTGCAGCGCAAGCAGCTGAGCAAGCTGGTGAGACTACACTTGTTTGACACTTATATCCTCCTCACTCTGAAAGATAAACAAGCAGACAGATGACAGGTTTTGCACATATAAGTATCAGTGCCGACAATTCATCACATTTCTTACTGACGAATAAAGTGACACAATTTTAAATAGCATTAACACAATATGGTATTGTTCAGTTCAAGTAATGGCAGGAAATGACATTGTGAAGGAGTTGGCAGCTTCACGACACCATTGGATTACAGATCAAGAACTCATAAGTATCAATGGTTAGTGTGCTATCAATTTATCTCATTTCAGATTGGCAAAATAAGATCACTTGCTCTATATAGGTTAATTTACATGTTATGAAGAAGGAACTTGGTTGTACAACTGAAAACTTAAATTGAAAAGGAAAAACTTTTGTTTATGAACTGGACTACATAATAAACTTTAAACATGCAATTTGATGCAAACACCAAAAATAATCAGCTGTTGCAGTCATGCCTAACCAAATATACACAACAAAGTTTGAAGGCTTGAGAAGGACAAACTTACATTCTGATGGGGGGCAATTCAAGAAGGTTACCACAGAATCTTCATCATAGGCATTGCCTTTATTCTACATTTTGTTAAGAGTAAATATAGATGTGACAATATAAGAAAAAATGGACAATATTTAAGATAAGATGAAGAGTGATGCTACATAACCAAGTAGCTATAAATGTAAGTACAACGATACAGGCAAAAGGTACAACCAAGAGCAATGCAGAGCTAAACTTCTTCAGTACCATCGGTGTTATCCAACGTTATGGTAAGAGTAAATATAGATCTTATGTGTAGAAAATGGAGGGCAAAGGAAAATAAGCTGTAGAGTGATGGTACATGAACAACTACCTGTCAATATAAGTACGCTGATAAAGGACAACAGGTACTTACAAGAACAATGCAGAGCTAAAAAATCATTGGCATTGGATATATTCTACACTAATGTAACCATTCATACAGATTAGATAACTTGGAGCGAACAATTGATAAGCAAGCTATCATGCATACTGCTGTCACATAATGAACCAGGTATGTATGCAAGTACAGTGATACAGGACAACATGTACTAACAAGAGCAAAGTAGCGGGCATCATATTTGTGATATCCCGTCGTTCTTTTTCAACCGTAATTCTTTTTCGAGCAGATTTCCTACAAAAAAGATCCGTAAGGCACATGCAGAAAAGTAGAAGTTCAAATTGTCATGCGATATCATAGAGAGTACCTCATCCTCGGAACGAGACCAGTGCATAACAAGGTTTTTCCATTCAATGTCTTCTAAATTTAGCATAGGAGACTTCACCAGAAATTCGTTTCTAGACTTGCCATCAAAGTGTGATTTCCTCAGGTAACACCAATATTGCTGCAATGCTTCCATGAAAAGCGCAAGCAAGCTTTGCTCGTCATGACTATCCAGATTGACCCTCGCCTACTTACAACAATGTAATGTAAATCATTGATGTGTTCAATCAGTAGAAAACAGGAAAATAATCACCATGAATAATAGCACTTACACGTAAGTGGGACAGGAAGATGTGAAAATGGTGTTTGTCTTCACTATAATCTTCCAATGATGGGAATATATGCACGTGGTCCCTAACAACATTGAAAGCATTGTCTTTTAAACTGGGAATAACTGGAATGGGGTCCCAATCTGCAGGAATTGGCCGTCTCTGCAGTTGGGATAGGTCTTCGACCAGTGGACTTGCTGTACTTTTTGCTGGAGTGTGATTTTTCTGTGGTACGGCTGGTGCTATGGCAACTGAAATCGGCATACCTTTTGCTGGAGTGGAAGTCCTGTGTGGTGGGGCTAGTGGTGTGGCCAGTGAAGTATGGGTACAGTCTGCTGTAGTCGGTCCTACGTTTCGTGTCACTGGTTGTACAGCCAATATAAGTGGGGTGCTGTCTGATTTCTCCGGCATAACCACGTTTTTCAAGGACTTTACTGGTGCTCCTTTAGGTTCGGCAATCACCCTTTTCCTTTTTGATTTTTGATGCACATGAACAACATTTGAGTGGAACAACATGGTATGATGACAGATGGAATATGTATTGATAATGTATGGGCATGGCATCTCGACATATATGATGACTAAACTAAGCAGATGGCAGTGCAACAAAGTAGAAGAAATGCAAGACAACATATGCAAGATACGCGCAATCAATAAAACCTTGCCAAATTAGAGCAGGCACCTTTATGGGCGAACATGACAGGCCATCTGCCTTTGACTCCTCGAGGTTAGAATAGTCATTAGGATCATATTCTGAACAAGAATCTATAGGTGGGGAGCGTATAAGTTTCATTGCATCCAGAATGGCACTCAATGCCTTGGTGCGAATTTTGTAAGTCATTGCAGTGTTCCACAATATTCTTTTGATGCGCGGATTCTGATATTCACTGTAATTACGTATAATATCTGAGAACCATGAAAACATAAACAGTTGTGAGATTATCTTTGTAATGTAGAGGATATTCTAATATAGGTGCGCCCCTGTAAACACTTGTGTGCTATCACTGAATTATGATGAGAGAGCTCATGTGTAATGTAAAATGGTGCGTGCATTTGTATAATCTGGCACAAGTACACAAAAAATAGGCTCCAAAAGTAAGGATAGTTGGCAGATGATAGGTTCAAAATATACTGTATAGAGAGTTTATTGCCAAACCATGATAACAATAGCACACAGCAACTAGGCAGATCATAGTGTACATAAAAGGGGTACACCATAACCACGATATATAAATCGGGAAAGTGGAACTGGCTTGAAAATATGGTGTTGTTTTGCCGCTAGTAACTGAAAGCCTATCGATCAAGTACATGCCAGCTCTATCAGCTGTTGATTGCAGATGTCCCTGCTCCCCTTCCTGACAAGGAACATACTATATGTATTGAATACAGAATAACATAAGAGGAACATGTTAAAGAACAGAAGAGGAAGCATATTCTTCAGGTTCCGCTTAATTGCATACAATGTTGGTTGCCCACTCATGATGAATCACATCACCCAAAGAAATGTAATTCCATGTTGTCTCTCTATATGTGGCAATTTTGAACAAGAGTCATTAGGATCATATTCTGAACAAGAGTCAACAGGTGGGGAGCGTATGAGTTTCATTGCATCCAGAATGGCGCTCAATGCCTTGGTGCCAATTTTGTAAGTCATTGCGGTGTTTATCTTCAAGAGTAGACTGCTGCTAGTGCGACACAAAGCAGCTACACAGATCATAGTGTAGATATAACGGGAAACCGTAAGCATCAGAGTAAAATCAGCAAAGTGCAACTTGCTGGAATATATGTGCTATTATTGCCGGTACAGCTAGAAAGGCTTCGGATACCAGCTCTCTTCAACTGAAGGTGCGGTACTGTTAATATCAGTGTAACTCTCAAAGGCGACACAGCTCCCTGCATTTCCTTGATATTCTTATAGGATTCAAGTGGGCAGGCCACTACAAATCATATTCCCGTGTTTACAAAATCCTATGAATCAAAGAGGCCCGAAGAGTTCAAAGTGTCCATACCAACCGACCGTATAGACCTCTGCACTGCAAATGTCCCTGCTCATCTTCACTACAAGGAACATACTGTACTACTATCATACTCCCTTCGTTCCAAAATATAAGTCTTCGTACAGATTTCCACTATGGATCACATACAGATGTATCCAGATACATTTTAGAGTGTAGATTCACTCATTTTGCTTCAATGTAGTTCATGGTGGAATCTATACAAAGACTTGTTTTTAGGAACGGAGAGAGTACTTATTAAATAAGAACGGAAGAGGAGCAAGCTAAAGAAGAGCAAGCAGATTTTGGATAATAAAAAGTTCATTGCGCAGTGCCCACACATGATGAACCATAGCGCATTAAGGAAGCTACTCCCTGCTTTCTCTCTATATGTGGTGCATGTGCTTTTTTAGAAAGTAAAGTAGGAACATTAGCTGACCAATTAAATGTTATCTGTTTTAGTAATATCAACATTATATCAGATTCGTACTTGAGCAGCAAGTTTGGACTTATGAGTGGCATGTTGTTTAGCTTGATGGATTCAGGAGTAGTGCTAAGCAGGTACGATGATGGTACTGAATATAAAGGCATGTCCGCATGCAAGTCGCGTGACTTTTGTCATTTGGGTCAGTCGACCATTTCAGGCGGTTGGATGAAGATCCTACGTCTCCTAACCCTTCTTCTTCCTCGTCTCTTATTCTTCCCATACAAAACACCGCACAGGCCGCCGGCTGGACCACCGGCCCCCACCACCTGTGTTCCTCCGCCACCCCCACCCCCCACCCCCGCCCCCACCAGCATCGAGTCTTCTTCGTTTGGCGAGGCCCAACCACCACTCCCCCACAACCAAAGTCCCCACCCGAGCCCCTTCGTTCGCACCGGAAAACTCCAGCGAGATCTGAAAAATTGACTGGCCCAATTTTGAAGTTTAGTCTACTGTGATTTAACTAGTGTGGAATATAAAATGGGAAACCATAAGCATTGGGAGTATAGTGTTGAGCGTGCCATGGCGGATCTAAAGGTGCAAACCGGACAAAGGCAACTTCGCAACCAATGTTTGCTCTCAACTAGCAAGTAAGTGATGGACAAGAAATCAGAGTAAAGCAGTGGCAATCTATTTTTTTGCTGCTATAAATAAGTTGAGAAGATACAAAAGAGTACCGCCTCTGGTGCGGCGCCGTGTATGCATCTGCTGAGAATTTGACGGTGCTGCGGTACCGATGGCTGTCGGCGGCGTGGAAGCAGATCTAGGAGGGTAGACGGTGGCGGCAGGGCGCGGTGGACGAGACGGTCGTAGGAGCGGCGCCGGCAAGGTGGACGACGGCGGGGATGAAGCGAGAGGACGGGATGCAAGGATCCTAGTCCGAAGCCGTGGATGAGAGACGTCGATCTCTTGTAATGGACGGCGGCATCGGGGTATCAGACCCGGCATGGTGGAGGAGGACGGCGGTGGAAGGGTGTAGCGACCAGACCTCAAACAGTCCGATCTCTGTGCATTTGTGTCATCCCTGGATCAGTAATGCTGACACGCATAGTACTTGAAGGATTTATAACAGAGTAGCAATCACACACTTATTACATCGGTAGTTCCAACGAATGAACTTATTACAATAACAATGGCTTAAGGCCATCTAACACGATAACAGCGGAAGGCTTGGAAGATAAGTGAGTCCATCAACTCCAACGGCCTCACTGAGTATAGAACCACGACCTATAAGGCACCTTACTCGTCGTCTGAAAAGTCTGCAACATGAACGTTGCAGCCCGAAAATGGGTCAGCACATGGAATATGCTGGCAAAGTAACACACATAGAGTAACAAAAGTAAAGCTATACTATATGCAATATGGCTGGTGGAAAGCTCTATTGTTATAGTTTTTGTGTAAAGCCAGTTTTTCCCTACTACAAAGGAATATATTTTAATTAACTATCATGGTAGTTGAAACATCGTTGAGAAGATAGACATCCTCTCAACCCCAATTAATAATAATCATTAAACCCAACATTTTTAATTAAAGTAACATGATGAGATTCACATGATATCCAAGTACTAGATACTCAAGAAGTCCATAACCGGGGACACGGCTAATCATGAGCAGTTTGTACACTCTGCAGAGGTTTGTGCATTTTTCCCACAAGACTCGATCGCCTCCGTTTGGTTTCTCGCACTGCATGGTGTTTGAGAAACGGATGACCGAGACACAGTCTTTCCGAAGAGGTCCCTGTCGGTGTACTAAGGTAGGGGTACCCTAGTACCCCAACTTGTGCACGGGCAGTTGCAGCTTCCCGCGGCAAGGTTTACTGCGTGCTCGCCGGAGACCTCCCTGCCTCCTATTAAACCATTCAAAAACAAAGTATACAAAACAGAAGATCGAGACCCCGGCAAGAGGAGCTTGCCGGGAAGGCCATACCAGGCTCAAGGCTGTTCCACTAACACAAGACCCTGGCAAGAGGAGCTTGCCAGGAAGATTAGAAGGCGTTGCCTCGGCGCTATGCGCGCCCCGGCAAGGGGCCCGGGGAGCGGCAAGTTCCCGGGCCCAGCAAGATCAAGGCCCCGGCAAGGCGCTTGCCGGGAAGGCCACGCTGTGTGCCCGCGCTCCAGCTCATCGGCCCACGCGTCGCCCTGAGGTCTAACCAGGGACGCGTGGCGGATGGCTGTGCAGCCTGGGGTACACGGTGGCACTCCACGGTGATGGATCCGTCGCCGTGGCGGAAGGAGACGCTAAGGCGGGAGCTTTTGGGGTCGACGGCGACGGGCATTGAATGCCCTTGTCCCCCACTGTTAAAGTAGGTATAGACCACTGTTCTGTACTATAGCTTCACTGTTCCCGCACTGTTACAACTACCGCCTCTTTTACATTTTTACCCCTTTCTCCTACGTTGACACCTGTCGGTGACCCCTTGCACTATAAAAGGAGGCCCATGCACAACGTGGATGGGGTTCGAAACCTAGATTACTCTCACGCACGGTGTAGCTGCTTCTTCAAGCTCCCGAGCGTCCCACTCAATACACAACCAAGCAGGAGTAGGGTTTTACGCATCCGTGCGGCCCGAACCTGGGTAAAACTGCCCGCGCGTCTGCCTCGATCTGCTCTTTGTGCTCCCTCCGCCCTCGTACCGCACAGACAAGGGGCTCCGGTCCCATAGGTGTTCGTGGCGGACAGTTTCCCCCGACATCTTTGGCGCGCCAGGTAGGGGCGTCGAGGTTGTGCGAACCTGATCCGGCGTTCGCGCGGGCGCATTCTTCATCAACCTCTCCAAGTTTCATCAGCAACTTCATCAGCGACAACTCCATGGCCCCGAAGAAGAAGCCTTCGGAGGTCGGGGGCCCGTCTGCGTCTCACCCGCCGCCACCAGAGCCAACGGTGGGCGGGGGAGACGCCGTCGGAAGGGTGGTTGCCGGCGAGGACACTCACGGTGCCACCAGATCCAAGAACAAGACGGACGACCGGACCTCGGTCTCCGTGGACGCGCCACGTCCATCGCAACATACGACGACCCCGCAGCGCCATACCACGGGGGGTGGTATCCGCTTGCTGGGACAAGGCCAAACTGGAGGTTCGCGGGACGCCCCGGACCCCCGTCCGGGCACAAGCAAAGCGAAGGCGCCGGCGCGGGACCCCGCTCCTTCTAACGTCGTTAGAAGTCCGAGCGTATCCCGCTCCTCGCACCGCTCGCCCGCGTTCCCCACTACTCCGGCAGAAGCGCTCGCAAGGGCGCAGCTGCTTCTCGATTTTCCTCCGGCGGCCGACAAGGCCGAGGAATGGAGGGCCACTATCCGGAGCCTGATAGACTTCGCCAACAACGACTCTCCGCAGCAGCCGTCGGCCTCACGGCCGCGGCAGGCTGAGAAGACGAAGGCTATCGGCGACAAGACTGCCGGGGGTGCGACAAGCGTGCACTCCCCGCCGCAGAAGCAGAAGACGCCGCCCCGCCGAAACAACCCCGACGACGGCTCTACAGCCTCGTCGGATCCGCGGGCCCGTCGGGACCAGCGCCAGGTCCTCGACGACCGGCGAGATGAAGACGCTCGGACCACGATCGAGCGCCGCCGAGAAGCTCGGCGACAATCCGACAAGAGAGCTGGGAACACTGTCGACGCACCCGCGCCCGGTGAACCAGGCGACTTGCCGTACGCGGCAGGCTGCCCTGCGTTCACCCGCGAGCTGCGGCGCGTCCAGTGGCCCAGCATGAAGAACTTTAAGCCCGACGTACCGGAGAAGTACGACGGCAAGACGGACCCCTCGGAGTTTCTCAGCGTCTACACTATAGCAGTGCAAGCTGCCGGGGGGCGCGACGAGAAGATCCTAGCCAACTATTTCCCGCTCGTGCTGAAACCGAACGTTCGTTCGTGGCTCATGCACTTGCCGGAAGGCTCTATCTCTTCTTGGGCCGACCTCTGCCATCAGTTTGTTGGCGCCTTCACCGGCGGCCACAAACCCCATGGCCAGGAGAGCGATCTCCACATTTTGGCCCAGAAGGAAGGCGAACCCCTGCGCAAGTATATCCAACGCTTCAGCCGGGTGCAACACAACATCCCCGACGTTCACCCTGCTGCGGTTATCAGCGCGTTCCATCAGAACGTGCGTAACCGCCGCATGCGTGAGGAGATGGCGATGACCAAGATCAGGGACGTCAGCGAGCTCTACGCTCTTGCCGACAAGTGCGCCCGTGCAGAAGAGGGGAGGAAACTCCCCGGGGAGGATGCTGGCGCAGGGGGAAGCGACAGCGACGACGCCGCCCCGGCAAAGAAGAGCCGGCGGCGGAACAACAGGAAGAAGGGCAAGAAGGAAGTGCTTGCCGTCGAGAAGTCCGGCAAGGAGGCCCCCGCCAAGCAAGCGCAGGCCGGCGGCTCCGGCAAGGAGCCTGCCCCTGCGGCGGCGGCCGACAAGCCGGGTAGCTCCGACAAGCAATACTGTAAGATTCACCGCACCAAGGGTCATGACCTCTCCAACTGCAAGCGCGTCGAGTACCTCGTCGAGCAGCAAAAAGCTGAGTACGAGAGGCGCGACAAGGAGAAGGCCCAAGGTGGCGGGGAAGAGCCCAGCTAGAAGCGGCCATTCAATGGCCGGGGAGGACGCCGCGGCAAGGCCAAGCAGCGGCAAGGAGATCGACCTCCCCGGGGCCGCGACAACGACGAAGACGACGATGAAGACATGGAGGACGACGAGAACAGCGAGCAGGAGTTCCAGAAAGCCACGGAGGTCCTGTGCGTCGACGGTGGCGCCTCCCTGCACACCTCCCACCGCCAGCTGAAACAGTGGGTGCGTGAGGTGAATGCAGCGGAGCCGCCCGTGGAGTCGCGCAGGCTCCTCAAATGGTCCAGCACGCCCATCGTTTTTGACCTTGAGGATCACCCTGACCGCACCACGGCGGTCGGGTGCTTGCCGATGCTGGTTTCCCCCACCATCCGCAACCTCAAGGTCACCAAAATGTTGGTTGACGGCGGGGCCGGGCTGAACTTGATCTCCTCTGCTGTGATCAAGAAACTCCAGATTCAAGACGGCGAGCTCGAAGAGACCGGTTCATTCCAAGGAATCAACCCGGGAAGGAGCAAGCCCAAGGGAAAGATTACTCTGCCAGTGACCTTTGGCGGGGAGCTCAACTTCAGGACTGAGCGCATCACCTTTGACGTTGCTGATATTCCATTGCCCTACAATGGGATACTCGGCCGTCCCGCCCTCGCCAAGTTCATGGCAGCTTCCCACTATGCCTACAACGTGCTGAAGATGCCGGGGCCGATAAGCGTCATCACTGTCCACAGCGACAAGAAGGATGCGCTTATCTGCGCCGACAAGATTTACCGGGATGCGGCAGCTGCGGCCGAAAAGGATACTCTTGCCGCTGAAGCTCCCGGGGGGAAGAAGACGAAGACCAAGTCCGGCAAGTGCTCTGGGACCCACTCCGGCAACCGCACCTCTTCGGAGTGCTGCGCTGCCGCCGAGGACGTTCCATCGAGCTCCACCGGCAAGAGCAAGAAAGGAATGGCTGCTCCTCCGGCAACCAAGAAAGTGTCCACAAAGGAGGATGGCACTGGTGGTACCTTCACCATCAGTGCCACCCTTGACAGCAAATAGGAAAGCGCGCTCGTCGCCTTCCTGCGGGCGAATGTCGATGTGTTTGCTTGGCAACCATCTGACATCCCCGGCGTTCCCAGGAAGGTGATTGAGCACAAGCTTGCTGTCTGTCCTCATGCGCGGCCCATCAAGCAAAAAGTGAGGAAGCAAGCCGTGGAGCGCCAAGAGTTCATCAATGAGGAGATCAAGAAACTAGAGGCAGCAGGCCTAGTTAGAGGTGTGATCCATCCGACGTGGTTGGCAAACCCAGTCGTCGTGCGCAAGGCCAACGGGAAGTGGAGACTGTGTATAGACTTCACTGATGTCAACAAAGCATGTCCCAAGGATCCCTTCCCTTTGCCGCGCATTGACCAGATCGTTGACTCCACTGCCGGATGTGAGCTACTCTGTTTTCTTGATGCATACTCAGGCTATCACCAGATTTTCATGGCTAAGGAAGATGAAGAGAAGACTGCATTTATCACTCCATGTGGCACCTATTGCTTTATCCGCATGCCATTTGGATTGAAGAATGCAGGCTCAACTTTTGCAAGGGTGGTGTACACTGCTTTTGAGCCACAGATCCACAGGAATGTAGAAGCCTACATGGATGACATCGTGGTGAAGAGCAAGAGCAAAGAAACACTGATTCAAGACTTGGAAGAAACGTTTCAGAACCTGCGCAGGATACAACTCAAGCTGAACCCCAAGAAGTGCGTCTTTGGAGTTCCCTCCGGCAAGCTTCTCGGGTTCTTTGTATCACAGAGGGGGATTGAAGCCAACCCCGACAAGATCAAAGCCATCGAGCAGATAGAAGCCCCGAAGCGCGTCAAGGATGTCAGAAGGCTTGCAGGTTGCGTTGCTGCCCTCAGTAGGTTCATTTCAAAATCCGCAGAACGCGCCCTACCTTTCTTCAAAATCTTGAAGAAGGCAGGTCCCATGAAGTGGACTCCGGAAGCGGAGGCGGCGTTGCAGGATTTGAAACGGTACCTGTCCTCCACTCCTATACTTGTCGCACCTAAACCACAGGAAAAGTTGTTGCTATACTTAGCGGCAACCAACCAGGTGGTTAGTGCTGCGTTAGTAGCGGAGAGGGAGTCCGACGAGGAGTCAGCATCACCGGCAAGCGAATCTAGCGACAAGCAGGGGGCTGTCCCGACAAGCTCTGGCCCCGACAAGGAAGACTCTGCGCAGGAACAAGGAGAGGTGCGGAAGAAGATGGTGCAGCGCCCAGTGTATTTTGTAAGTTCCCTTCTCCAGGGAGCTAGATCAAGGTACTCTGGTGTGCAAAAATTGCTTTTCGGCCTCCTCATGGCTTCAAGAAAGCTGCGCCACTACTTCCAAGCCCATGAGATAACGGTGGTCACTCGCTTTCCGTTGAAGAGGATATTGCACAATCCAGAGGCAACAGGCAGGATCGTCGAGTGGGCACTGGAGCTGTCAAGCTTTGAACTCAAGTTTGAAAGTACTTCAACTATACAGAGCCGAGCTTTGGCAGAATTCATCGCTGAGTGGACCCCAACGCCAGAAGAAGAAATTCAAGAAACGAGCGTACCCGTGCAAGAAGCGACAAGTGAATGGGTAATGTATTTTGACGGTGCCTTCTCGCTGCAAGGCGCCGGTGCCGGCGTGGTGCTCATCGCGCCCACCGGAGAGCACCTCAAATATGTTATCCAGATGCACTTTCCCAGGGAGCAAGCGACAAACAACACTGCAGAATATGAAGGCTTGCTTGCCGGCCTCAGGATTGCGGCCGAACTTGGGATCAGAAAGCTGATTGTGCGGGGAGATTCTCAGTTGGTGGTCCGACAAGTTAACAAAAGCTATCAGAGTCCTTTGATGGAAGCATATGTCGATGAAGTGAGAAAGCTTGAAGAGCACTTTGAAGGTTTGCAGATGGAGCACGTCCCAAGAGCCCAAAATGAGATTGCAGATGGCCTTTCAAAGTGCGCCGCAATGAAGTTACCTGTGGAACCAGGGACCTTTTTGCTCAAGCTGACTCAACCATCAGTTACACCATCAATTGGGCAGTCCAAGAAGAGAAAGTTGGTCTCCGGCGACTACTTGCCGGCGGATCTTCCTGAACCCGCCGCCAAAGTTCCCAGGATCAACGACAACGCTGAGGAACAGTTTGCTCCTGCAAGCCCTCGGGCTTGTGCAGTTGAAGCAAGTGTTCCCGACAAGCCTCGCCCCGGCGAGCTTGCCGGGGGACCGTCAGCTCCGACAGGACCAGAGGTCTTTGCCGTAGAAGCTGGGGTTCCCGCAGCGGCCCTCGAGCCTTTAGTCCTTGCCGTCGAGCCCCGGGCTCCGGCATGGGCACAGCAGATCGTCCGTTTTCTGCAAACTGGAGAACTTCCCGACGACCCTCAAGAGATAGAGAAGATAACCAGGCAGTCAAGTATGTATCAGTTTGTGGATAACGAGCTATACAGAAGAAGACTCAACGGTGTCAGGTTGAAATGCATCTCCAGAGAAGATGGACAGGACCTGTTGGCAGAAATACACGGAGGCATATGCGGCCACCATATTGGCGCAAGGGCGCTTGCCGGGAAAGCTTTCCGGCAAGGGTTCTTTTGGCAAGAAGCCCTCCAAGATGCAACTGCACTAGTAACCAAGTGTGAAGCGTGCCAGTTCCATGCAAAGCAAATTCATCAGCCAGCTCAAGCTCTCCAAACAATCCCTTTGTCATGGCCCTTCTCGGTCTGGGGGCTCGATATCCTCGGCCCCTTCCCTCGTGCTGTCGGGGGCTTTGAGTACTTGTACGTTGCAATCGACAAGTTCACAAAGTGGCCAGAAGTGGAGCCAGTGAGAAAGGTGACAGCACAGTCAGCAGTCAGGTTCTTCAGGTCGATTGTTTGCCGTTTCGGGATCCCTAACAGGATCATCACCGACAACGGTACGCAATTCACTAGTCGCACCTTCATGCAGTACGTCCAAGACCTTGGCGCCAAGGTCTGTTTCGCTTCTGTTGCTCACCCGAGGAGCAACGGCCAAGCGGAGAGGGCAAATGCTGAAGTGCTGCGCGGACTCAAGACAAGGACCTTTGACAGGCTGCGCAAGTGCGGAAGGAATTGGATAGAGGAGCTCCCGGCGGCTCTTTGGTCAATCAGAACGACACCAAGTCGAGCCACCGGACAGACACCCTTTGCTCTAGTCTATGGAGCAGAGGCAGTTCTCCCCACGGAACTCGTATACGGATCTCCTCGAGTACTCGCTTATGATGAGCTCGAGCAAGAGCAACTGCGGCAGGATGACGCATTGCTCCTTGAGGAGGGACGTCTCCAGGCTGCTGTACGAGCTGCTCGATACCAGCAAGCTTTGCGCCGCTACCATAGCCGCAAGGTCAAGGCCAGGAGTCTCGAGGAAGGCGACCTTGTTCTTCGGCGTGTTCAGTCCGCCAAGAATTCCAACAAGTTGACGCCGAAGTGGGAAGGCCCTTATCGGGTGAGACAAGTCACGAGGCCCGGCGCTGTCCGCCTCGAGACCGAAGAAGGCTTACCGGTGAGCAACTCCTGGAACATAGAGCATCTTCGCAAGTTTCACCCCTAAGGCGCGGTTGCCGTGATCCGCTCCGGCAACCACCTTTTGTACAAGCCTTGCCGCTGTTGCATGTAACCCTTTGTACAAAGCCGGGCGCAGACCCCGTGCATCAGTAAAGATTTCGTGTTTTCGCATCGATTGCCTTTTGCATGCTTCTCTTTGCTATTTGCATGTTTTGTTTGGCATTTGATGCAACACTCAGCCATACGGTAAGCACCATTACGCCGAAAGGCAATATACTTGTTTCCCTCTCCTTTTCCTTTTTCTCTTAAGCAGAAGGAACGTTCCTCGCGCACAAGTTTGCCGGGGGGGAAGGAGATGGAGGAGGAACTAAGTGCCGTTCAAGTAAGAAGAGCCTTACCGGAAAGCAAACAACGTGAGCAAGCAGCATATGAAAGATAAGTTGTTAGAATTTGACCAGTTCAAATTTTAAATTTTGGTTGTCTTCCTTGAACGATCACACTTTGTATGGAAAACCTGTGCGCGGAGGAACCTACCCGTAGCTTGCCGCACCCTTATTTTGTTTTCGAGTCCACTCAACGATTTAAGTGAGCTGCGACAAGTGTCGCGCCCTTGCTTCGTTTCCGAGTACGCTCAGCAAGCTAAGTGCGTTGCGACTTGCTGCGGCGAGGTTGCTTGCCGGCGAGGACCTTGGCCAGCAGGCTGCTCAGAGTCCAGCGCTCAGCGCTCGCGGCAAGGGCCCCTTGCCGGCAAGCTCCCCGGGAGCGTAGGGTGAAAAACATACAAAGTCAAAGATGGGAACAAGGAAGATAACATTGTACTGATTGATTGAAGTAAAGCAAATATCTTACAAGGATAACTTGTCGCAATGGACTAATGAGTTCATAACATAATGTGCAGCAACGAAAAGATAAAGATAAATGGGGCCCTAGTCTACGCGGTCGCCTTCCTTCCGGCCAAGCCTTGCTACCTTGGCGATGATATGGCCGACCTGCTCCTTCAGGGCCTCCGTGTCTGCATCTGCCGGCAAGCTGCGAAGAACGTTCGTGAGGTTGATCCCCGGGTTGCGGTACACGATCTTCGTCAAGACCCGCTCCAGAGTTCCCGCGCAGAGACGGCGCGACTCCTCGGCCAGCTGCGCGGGGATGCGGTTCCGGAGACCTGCAAGGGCTGGAGCGACGCCTCTGAAGAAGAGGCTGAGCTTGGCGCTGTGCGGGAGGTCTGGATCCGGCGAGTAGATAAGATGTTCAACCTTCAAAGCAAGCAACTCCTGGTCAATGTTGGACGCAGAAGAAACCAGCTCTTCGGTCCACACCTCGATAGTCTGCCGGAAGAGCTCGGAGGCCTTGTTGACGCTCTCCATCAAGGTTCGCTCCTTGCGGAGCTCATCCTTCAGCTTGGTCTCCTGGGCCCGGGCAGCATCAAGCGATTCCTTCAGGGTGGTGACCTTCAGCTCCAAGTCTTCAATGGAATCCTTGGCGGCCTTCAGCTCGTCACCCCTCTGGGACAAACTCACCTGGAGCTCTGAGTTGGTGTGCGCATCCTTCTCGCGCTCCAGGATGAGCGCGGCAACCTTCTCGGCGCTCACCTTCATCGCCTTCTCCAGTTGTTCAACCTTGGCGGCGAGCTCTTTCTTGGCGTCCTCCGCGGCAGCCGCGGCGGCCTTCGCCTCTTTCAGCTCCCCGCCAAGGGCAGCCTCGCGAGCGGCAAGGTCTTCTTCATGGGAATCCAGATCCACCTTCCGCTGCGCGAGCTCTCCCTCTCGCCGGGACATCTCCACCCCGGCGAGGCGCTGCTGTTCGTCGGCTTCGGCCCTCTCAAGTACCCACTCTTGGTACTCGCCGGCGAGACGCTCTCGCTCCTCTGCCACCTGGCGGAGGGCAGCCTGGTTGGCGGCGCTGAGCTCCGCCGCGCGCTTCTCCATCTCTGCCGCAGCCTTGGCGGCAAGAGCCTCCCGGGAAGCGAGCTTTGCTTGCCTGGCCCGGTAAAGGGCCAGGAGTTGATGAAGCAATCGCTCCTCCTCGGGCCCCTCACCTCCACCGGGCGCCTGGACTATCTTCAGGCCTGCGGAGGCGAGGACCTCTCCGTCGAACGCCTCGCCCTCCGCAGGAGCTCGCGACGAAGACCCCCACGGCATCTGGATGAAGACGCCATTGGGGGCCTCGAGATAAAACCTTTGCTCCTCGCCGGCGGAGGGACCGGTGGCCGGCGCAGCATCCGATGCTCCCGCCACCTCCGGGTCGGCGGTGCGGCCACCGTCCCCCTCCCCGGCCGCTGCTTCCGCAGCCGGAGCAGTCTCTTGCGCGGCCGGCTCGGCGGCCTCGCCCACCTCCTCGACGACTGGTGCGTCGCCGCCGCCGCCTTGCGCGTCCTCCTCCTCGAGGATAATTACCTCCGTCTCCATAGGCACAGGAGGAGGAAGATCTAGAAAGAAGAAGAAGACAAAGAAATTCAAAACTCAAGCAAATATCCAAAAAAGAGACAAGCCAAGAAGACAGTTACAAAGGTTACCTTGGCGGGCGTCCTCGGCGACGGGCTCCCTCGCCGGGGAGCTCGGCCTCGTCGGAGTAGTTGCCCTCGCCGGGGAACTTGGCCTTGGCGGGGTGGCCGCCCTTGCCGGGCTGCTCGTCCTTGGCGGGGTACTCTGCCTTGGCGGAGTACCCGCCCTTGACGGAGCACTCTCCCTTGCCGGAGAGTCCTGCCTTGGCGGGGATGGCGGTGCCTGCAGCTCCTCGGCGGTGGTCTCCGGGCGCTCTTCCCGCTGCGGCTCCTCCTCTGCACGAAACAAGACAAGGGATGTCAAAATACGAAGATAAAGTCAAAAGCCTCAGACGTACCCCGACAAGCAAAAAGAAAGAACCCCAGACTTACGCTGGGGGCTGCGCTGCGGGCTGCGCTGGGGGCTGCTCATCGGAGCAGTGCCAGAGTCCGGCAGGCTCGGCTCCGGCGCGCCCTCTGTTGCCGCCGCCGCCGAGTCCTCCGCGACCCCAGCCTCGGGCGCCTTGGCCTTCTTCGCGGCGCGATGGGCCAGGGTCCTGAAACCATAACAGAAGACAGAATTAGCATCAACAGAAGCTCAAGACAAGAGTTAAGAAGATGAAGAATCTCGGATCCTTACTCCTGGTCCTCCTCGTCGTCCTCGCTCAGGGCGGAGAAATCGTACTCCACCGTGGGCGCGTCGACGCGAGGAGCGGGAGGCGAAGACTCCCTCGCGCGCTTGGTACTCGCCGGGGCTGGGGGCTGCGAAGACCCAGCCCCTGTGGCTGCCGGCGCCCGGGGGGCGGGCGGAGCCGTTGCTCCGCTCCGAGAAGACCCCTGCCGGCTCGCTGCCGGCCTGCGGGGCGCCTCCGTCGTGGTCCGCGCCCGGCCCGCCTCTGCTGCGGCTGGTGCGCCGGACGGCCTTGGCGCGGCTTGACTCCCCCGGGGAGCCGCCCGCCGAGGTGGCTGTTGCCGGGGCGCCTGTGCCCTTTCCCCCGTCGCCGCCTTGCGGAGGCGCTTTGCCGGGGACCCCTTCGGGCTTGCCGGAGGCGGGGAGCTCTCCGACGAGGAGAGGTCGTCGGCGTACAACTCTGTAGATCCGCCGGAATCTACGGCCTCCTCCTCCTCCTCCTCCTCTGCCTCGGCCGGCTCGCTGGGCCCAGCATCCAGCGATGCGGCTCTCTTCCCCTTGGCGCCTCCGCCCCTCGCGGCGCCTCTGCTTCCTCCGGCGGTTCCCTCCCTTGCCGCGGCCTCCGTCGCGATCCCATGGATCCCGGAGTGCCTCAACGAGGGGACCCCGGCGAGCGCGTCGGGTGGGAGGTTCAGCAACTGACGGATCTCCGCCTCTTCCGCCTGGGTGGACGCCTCCTCGGCCTCCGCCTCCTCCGGCGAGAACCCGAAGACTCCAGCCGCCGCGGCTGCGGCGGCCTCCTCAGCCCGAGAAGCTATGTAGGCGATTTCCTGCTCGGTGGTGTCCCGCGTATGCAGCTTGAGGTCCTCCTTGTTGCTCGCCACCTCGACGAGGTTGTCGTAGAAGTTGAGGACGTCGATTGGCTTCGGGGCGATCCACGACCGGTCCAAGCCATGCGAGTCACACATCGGCATCATGGCAAGGATTCGGTCCCTCGCGGCGTTGTTGCAGAGCGGCACCACTTCCCGGGGAGTCCGGAACCACTCGGGGTGCGCCGGGTCGTACTTAAAGAGCTCTCGTACCATCCCGCGCAGCTCCAGAGTGGTGAAGTTAAAATTAAGTCCAGGGCGCAGCCGCATGATGTCTGCCGGGCCGCCGTACAACCAGGCCGGCCTCTTCCGGTCCTGGAGGGGGGCGATGCGCCGGCGGAGGAAATCTGCGCCCACCTCGGCAACTGACAGCCGGGCCAGCCGAAGACGGAGGATCCGGACAAGAGCGATGTCAAGCTTGACGTCGTCGGAGTCTAGTTCGCTCCAATCTCTGCCGCGCGCGATAGGCGTTGTGCGCGGCGCAGTAAAGGCTTGCGGCTGGTCCTCTACAATCCAGCACCACTCAGCTCGCCATTCCTCCCACTTGCCGCGGAGCTCCCCCGGCAAGTACGACCCCTTCTTCCCGAGACGGAAGACCCAAGAAATACATCCGGAGAGGGGGGCATCTGCCTCGGCTCTAGGGGTGAAAAAGTGTCTAAAGAGGGCTACGTTGGGGTGGACTCCTATGAAGTTTTCGCACATATGTGCGAAAACGGCCATGGTGAGGATGGCGTTGGGGGTGAAATCAAGCAGATGGAAGCCATACGTATTCATGATATCACAGAAGAAGTTCGAAAATGGTGGGCAGAGACCACAGTGGAAAAAGGGAGCAAAGAAGTAATACCCGCCGGGATAGTGGTCCTTGGCGGCGGCCGGGTATGCTCGGGTGCGGGGATGCGCATCAGTGCCCTTGGACCAGAACAAGTAGTACTTGTTCCAGAGTTCTTCCACACCGAGCTTCGGCGAGAAGACGACGTTCCGCTTCCGGTAAGCGATGAGCTTGGCTGCTTGCTCGGATTTTTCCTTCTTGGACTTCTCCGCTTTCCCCTTGTCGCTCTTTGGGGCCATGGCGGACGCGGCGGAAGGAAGAGGACGAAGAGCTAGGCGGCAGCGGAGCTGTGGAGGCGGAGCGCAAGGAGGAATCTTTTTGCAGGAAGAAGACGACGTAATGAGAGCACAGGGAGGGGAACCGCGCCCGCTGCCTCTGCTTTTATGGGGGAGTGGGGGGCGTTTCCCCCTTTTCCATTAAGAGATCGTGGGCACGTCCCATCCCACGGCGCCGCAATCGACGCGTGCCGTTACCGTGGGGTGCGGCGGATATGGAAGTGTATTCGGCGCGCCGCGGGCCGCGGGCGCCCGTGCACTGTTTTGGGCCTGGCCCAACAGCGCTCGGCACCGTGTGTGGCCCAGGCCCGGGGGCTCCTGTCGGTGTACTAAGGTAGGGGTACCCTAGTACCCCAACTTGTGCACGGGCAGTTGCAGCTTCCCGCGGCAAGGTTTACTGCGTGCTCGCCGGAGACCTCCCTGCCTCCTATTAAACCATTCAAAAACAAAGTATACAAAACAGAAGATCGAGACCCCGGCAAGAGGAGCTTGCCGGGAAGGCCATACCAGGCTCAAGGCTGTTCCACTAACACAAGACCCTGGCAAGAGGAGCTTGCCAGGAAGATTAGAAGGCGTTGCCTCGGCGCTATGCGCGCCCCGGCAAGGGGCCCGGGGAGCGGCAAGTTCCCGGGCCCGGCAAGATCAAGGCCCCGGCAAGGCGCTTGCCGGGAAGGCCACGCTGTGTGCCCGCGCTCCAGCTCATCGGCCCACGCGTCGCCCTGAGGTCTAACCAGGGACGCGTGGCGGATGGCTGTGCAGCCTGGGGTACACGGTGGCACTCCACGGTGATGGATCCGTCGCCGTGGCGGAAGGAGACGCTAAGGCGGGAGCTTTTGGGGTCGACGGCGACGGGCATTGAATGCCCTTGTCCCCCACTGTTAAAGTAGGTATAGACCACTGTTCTGTACTGTAGCTTCACTGTTCCCGCACTGTTACAACTACCGCCTCTTTTACATTTTTACCCCTTTCTCCTACGTTGACACCTGTCGGTGACCCCTTGCACTATAAAAGGAGGCCCATGCACAACGTGGAGGGGGTTCGAAACCTAGATTACTCTCACGCACGGTGTAGCTGCTTCTTCAAGCTCCCGAGCGTCCCACTCAATACACAACCAAGCAGGAGTAGGGTTTTACGCATCCGTGCGGCCCGAACCTGGGTAAAACTGCCCGCGCGTCTGCCTCGATCTGCTCTTTGTGCTCCCTCCGCCCTCGTACCGCACAGACAAGGGGCTCCGGTCCCATAGGTGTTCGTGGCGGACAGTTTCCCCCGACAGTCCCCTTAATCGGATAGATAGGCCGGTACACCTACAATCCCTCTACATCTGCTAGCCCATCACGGAAAGGTTTTCCACAACTTACTCAACTATGCCAGAGCCCATATTGGCATGTGGCTGCACACGGAAGTTTCTAGTATGAATAATCTCATGATCCCTTTGAGCCTAGGTTGCAGTCCAAAAGAAAACAGGCAATCGCTGGAATACCCAGGTGCCTCAATCCACCCAGATGTGTGTTTAAGTTGCCACCTTAAGTTGAACCATTAATTAACAAACTCACATCTGTCATGGATACACTCACCCAATCCACGTCTACGAGCATAGCATAACCTATTTGCAAACGTAGAAGTAACTCCCAAAGTTTGAATGTAATGCTGGTAATAGGTACTACCTCAATCTACTTCCCAGTCCCACATGTTAATAGCTCCTACTCATGCAATGTGTGACGGTTTGACTAATGCAATGAAAACTTGGTAATTGGAAGGTATGATCAAAGTGTTACTTGCCTTGCTGATGATCCGCAAAACCTAGAGATTCAAAGTAGCAAGCGGCACACTCCGGGTACTCTATCGCAAACAAATAAGCACACAATAAGTACTTAACTAATGCACGGATAAAAACCAAATAAGATATCTAACCAGAAGGTTCAACTCAAGAACTTCGGTTTTGCAAAAGAACCAACAAAAGAAAGCAACGAAAGACAAACGAAGAAAGAGAAAACAACTACCGAACCAATCTGGACCTAAGTCCAAATTTAACAGAGGCAAACGCTTGAGTGACTAGGTTAAATGGAAAGAGAGTTTCGAGATGAAACTCCAGGCGCTTGAATCACCTGATTCCAATAAACGAGCGAAAAGATAAACTAAAACGAAGATCGAATCAGAGATCGCGATCAGAAAATTAACTTAGGAAAAGAAAACTAATACAGCTTAACGAACGGACGTTCGTCAGCTGAGACTAAACGACAAACTCGTTCGTTAGAACGATCGAACGGGTGAACGCTCTCTAACTAACTAAACCGGAAAAGAAAAAAAATCGATCTTGCAGAAAAAACGAACTAGGGTTCTAAAAGAAAAACCAATGGTTTTCTACCGAAAACCGGCCAGCGGGCGGCTACCTCGTCGAACGGCCGGCGGGCGGCGGTGGCGATGACGGCGGGCGGCGGGGCTGCGGTGGTGGTGGTGGTGGGCAGCGGCGGCGGTGTTCGCGGCGGCGGCGGCAGCGGTGCAGCGGCGGCGGTGGTCCAGCGGGCTCGCGGTGGCGGCGGGCTTGCGGCGGCGGCAGGGCTTGCGACGACGGCGGTGGTGTGCGGCAAGGGGGCAGGGGGCTATATATATATAGGGGAGGGGGCTTAAAAGCTTGGGGGAGGGGGCAAGCAAACCACGGCGGCGCGTCGGAGTCCGACCCGGCCACGGCGGGGCTCGGCGGGGAAGGCGGTGTGGCGGGGCTGGGCCTGGCTCGGCTGGGCTTCGGCCCAGTCGGGTCGGGTCCTCTTTTTTTTCTAATTACGCTGGCGCTAGGAAGAAAGAAAACTCTAGAAAAAAAATCTAAAATTGCCAAAACAAATTTTCACCGTCTAAATAGAATATTTAGAACAAGATGAACATTTTCTTAGCACTAAAATGCATTTTTGAAAACATGCAATTTTTCCTAATTCGAATAAAACTCCAAATAAAACTTATTTGATTTTTTTATTAAATCCTCCGTATTTCTCTATTTTTGGGAGAGTCATTTTACTCCCTCTCTCATATTCTCATGAAAGAAATATTTGAAGATAAAATAAATAAAATCAAACAACCCTATTTTCAAAATTTGAGAAACCTCAAATATGAAAATATTGAAATCCCCAACTCTCTCCGAGGGTCCTTGAGTTGCTTAGGATTTTCTTGGATCCACCAAAATCAAGAAAATATGATATGCATGATGATCTACTGTATAACATTCCAAATTGAAAATTTGGGATGTTACAAACCTACCCCCCTTAAGATGAATCTCGCCCTCGAGATTCGGGTTGGCTAGAAAATAGGTGAGGGTGGTCCTTCCGCAGGTCTTCCTCTCGTTCCCAGGTGGCTTCATCCTCGGTGTGGGGACTCCACTGAACCTTGAAGAACTTGATAACCTAGCTGCGGGTGACTCAGCTGGCATACTCAAGAATCTTGATTGGTTTCTCTTCATAGGTCGAATCGTTGTCCAGCTGAATAGCTTCCAATGGCACAGTATCCCCCAGCGGTATCTCAGCCATCTCTGCGTGGCATTTCTTCAACTGGGAAACGTGGAATACGTCGTGAACTCCTGACAATCCCTCGGGCAGTTCCAACTTGTAGGCTACTTCTCCCATACGTTCCATAATCTTATATGGTCCTACAGAATGTGGCGCTAGTTTTCCCTTAACTCCAAAGCGCTTAACTCCTCGAAGTGGAGATACTCGAAGGTAAACTCTGTCTCCGACTTCGTAAACGATCTCCTTGCGTTTTGAATCTGAAAGCACATTTGCTCCTCGGGTGGTTTTGGTAATTAATGACAACATACTTTGTGGTTGGACTAATGCTTTTATCAAGTGTGTTTCAGGAAATTCAATCACATTGGTATGGCAAAAGGACTGAAGAAGTGGACCCCTCAAAATGCTAAGGCAAGCATTGGCAAAAGCTCAAGACTCCATTTTTGGTTTAGTGATCCAAGATCACATTGAGTCCATAGGAAAAGCCAATACTATTAAAAGGGGATGAGGTTATGTTGATGATCTGGTTGCTCAAGTGCTTAGTGATACATCTCCTAAACTATCAGCAACTTTCACTACAATATACACTCATAAGTAATCTCGGTCCCACCGATATTCCAAACTCAGTCACACCGAGATGAACCACCTCAGCCATAAGCCAAACCCTAGAAATTTCGGATATTCCGATTCTGAACTCGGTTTCACCGAAACATGGGCTGCCAAGCTTCTGTAACCTTCTGTCATCAAATCGGTGTCACCGAGATGATGAAGTCGGTCCCACCGAAACTGGCATGCTCTTGTCTTTGCTCAAATCGTACTAACCGAGATGGTATTTTCGGTCCCACCGAAAACCCCAACGTTCACATTATTTGAACTTTCGGTCTCACCGAGTTGTCCACTTCGGTCCCACCGAGATTGCTCAAATATGTGTGTAACGGTTGGATTTTGTGTGGAGGCTATATATACCCCTCCACCCCCTCTTCATTCGTGAAGAGAGCCATCAGAAAGAACTACCACTCCTACCTTACATTTCTGAGAAGAGAACTACCTACCGTTGTGTTGATATCAAGTTGCTCCACTCCCACCATATGAAGCTTGATCTCTAGCCTTCCCAAGTTGCTTTCCACTCAATCCTTTCTTCCACCACAGCCAAATCAGTGAGGAGAGTTGAGTGTTGGGGAGATTATCATTTGAAGCACAAGAGCAAGGAGTTCATCATCATCTACAACATCTATTACCTTTTGGAGGGTGGTGCCTCCTAGATTGGTTAGGTGTCGCTTGGGAGCCTCCGTCATCGAGATGTGGAGTTGAACCAAGAAGTTTGTAAGGGCAAGGAGATCGCCTACTTCGTGAAGATCTACCCCGAGTAAGGCTAGCCCTCCGTGGGCGTAGGCCATGATGGAATAGACAAGGTTGCTTCTTCGTGGACCCTTCGTGGGTGGAGCCCTCCGTGGACTCGCGCAGCCGTTACCCTCCGTGGGTTGAAGTCTCCATCAACGTGGATGTACGATAGCACCACCTATCGGAACCACGGGAAAAATCATTGCGTCTCCAAATTGCGTTTGATCTTCTTCACTTCTCTTTACTACTTGTGCAATTTACTTTCCGCTGCCCATACTCTAGAATTGCATGTGTAGTGTGCTACTTGACTTGTGTGTTATGCAAAATCTGCCAAAATCTGTCCTTGATAAAAGACAGAATTTTTATCTTGTCGAGTAGTCTAATCCCCCCCCCCCTCTAGACACTCTCACCTTCTTCGATCCCTCAATTGGTATCAGAGCTCTGGTCTCCATTGCTTTGGTTTACACACCATTGGAGGAAGATGGACGTGTCTACGTTTGGGAGTGTTAGCCATAGAGTGCCTATTCTTAATGGAGTGTCCTATAACTCATGGAGGTCTGAAATGCTTATTATCTTTAAGACGTACAATTTGTGCAAATATGTTGAGACCCCCTATGTGCCTCCATTTGATCCCTTGCACCCTACCATGGATGAAGAGCTTGATTTGCTTCGTAACCTTAGGACTGTAAATCTTATCATTAGAGGGTTACTCGATAACTTGCTTAAGCTCGTTACAAACTTTGAGTGTGCCTATGCTATGTGGAAGTTCTTGGAAGAACTTTATCCAGACTACTCTTTGAGAGGTCTTGATAAAATTCTATACAAGACTATTGAATTTGATATGATGCATCCCAATGATCCCAACTTTGATAAATGCTTCTTTGAGCTTCGTGATCTTATGAAAAAGAAGGGTGATCCCGGTCTTATCAATGTTTTAGTTAGAAATGCTCTTATATTGCATTCCGAAGATTATTGTCACATTGACAAAACTAATGCAAGTAGTTATCGAATTGACCTAGGTGTTGATGATGAGCAATCTATGGGTCAATATGATGATGAGCATGAGCATGATGATGATTACTCCGATTCGGACACCGAGCTAGACAAGATCATGAAGAGTCTCAATCTTATGGCAAACCTGAGAGACTACATGTCCGGCGGAAAAGAGTGGATTCTTGATAGTGGATGCACCGACCACATGACCGGAGACAAAGACATGTTTCGAGAGCTTGCAAAGAACGATGGTCCACGCAAGTATGTGACTTTTGGAGACAACTCCAAGGGTAAGGTACTTGGCCTTGGTAAGGTGGCCATATCTCATGATAGCTCTATTCGAAATGTCATGCTTGTAGAATCTCTTGGATACAATTTACTTTCCGTGTCTAGATTAGCTGACTTTGGATTCAATGTGCTATTCACCAAAGTAGATTGCCAAGTCTTTCGTCGTGACAATCAAAACATGGCGTTTACCGGTATCCGTAGAGGTGATCTATATATTGTTGATTTCACTAAGAAAGCCCATCCTAGAGCTTGTTTCATTGCTAAATCCTCTAAAGGTTGGTTATGGCATAGAAGGCTTGGACATGTTGGTATGCGTAATCTAGACAAGCTGATCAAAGGTGATCATATTCTTGGTGTTAAAGATGTTTTCTTTGACAAAGATAGACTTTGTAGTGCTTGACAAGCTGGTAAACAAGTAGGTGGAAGTCATCCCGTGAAGAATATCATGACCACAAGGAGACCGCTTGAGCTTCTTCATATGGATCTCTTCGGCCCCAATGCTTACAAAAGCCTTGGTGGTAACTCCTTTGGTCTAGTGATAGTTGATGATTATTCCAGATTTACGTGGGTATTTTTCCTTGATGACAAATCGCAGGTTCAGAGGATCTTCAAAACCTTTGCCAAAAAGGCCCAAAATCAATTCGAGGTGAAGATCAAGAAAGTTCGGAGTGACAATGGAACGGAGTTCAAGAACGCCAATGTAGACTCCTTTCTCGATGAGGAAGGGATTCTACATGAGTTCTCGGCTACGTACACTCCTCAACAAAATGGAGTTGTTGAGAGGAAGAACCGAACGCTCATAGAGATGGCGAGAACGATGCTTGATGAATACAAGACACCGAAGCATTTTTGGGGGGAAGCGGTCGAGACAGCTTGTCATGCTATCAACAGGCTTTATCTTCACAAGCTCCTCGGCAAGACATCATACGAGCTCCTCACCGGTAACAAACCCCAAGTGGGGTACTTTCGTGTCTTTGGTTCAAAATGCTATATCCTTGATAAGCATCGTCGGTCTAAATTTGCTCCTAAATCTCATGAAGGCTTTCTCCTTGGTTATGGATCAAACTCCCACACCTACCGTGTCTACAATAATTTCACCCGAAAGGTTGAAGAGACGGTAGACGTGAAGTTTGATGAATCTAATGTCTCGCAAGTAGAGCAAATGCCTATTGATGTAGGAGACAAGGACCCATCGGAAGCTATCCAAGATTTATCTATTGGAAAGATCCGTCCCATGGAAGTGAAGGAGAGTACCTCATCTACATATGTGGAGCCCCCTACCTCACGGCGAGATGAACCTCAAGGCAACATGGAGGCCTCCACAAGTGGAACTCACCAAGATGAGGAAGTGCAACAAGAAGATCTATCACAACCTCCTTCTCCACCGCCTCAAAACAACACCAACAACAATGAAGAAGAAGAAGAGGAAGATGAAGATGATGAGGAAGCTCAGCCACAACCTCAACAAAAGCTATCCCGAGTCCGAGCAAGAGTCAAGAAAAATCATCCCGTGGAACAAATGATGAACGACACCAACTCCGGGAGAATTACTCGCTCTAAAACTCGCTTAGCTAACTTTTGTGAGCATTACTCATTTATCTCTAGTATTGAACCTATGAAGGTAGAAGAAGCACTTGAAGACCCGGATTGGGTGAACGCTATGCACGAAGAACTACACAACTTCGAGAGGAACAAGGTATGGACTTTGGTAGAGAAGCCCAAGGATGATCAAAACATCATTGGAACCAAATGGGTGTTTCGGAACAAGCAAGATGAAGATGGACAAGTCATCCGCAACAAGGCTCGTCTCGTAGCTCAAGGTTACACACAAGTCGAAGGTATGGACTATGGTGAGACCTATGCCCCCGTTGCTAGACTTGAGTCCATTCGCATTCTTCTTGCTTATGCCAATCACCATGTTATTACTCTCTATCAAATGGATATCAAAAGTGCTTTCCTAAATGGAGAAATTGAGGAGGAAGTATTTGTGAAACAACCTCCCGGATTTGTGAATCCCAAAAAGCCTAATCATGTTTACAAGTTGCACAAAGCTCTTTATGGTCTTAAGCAAGCTCCTAGAGCTTGGTACAAATGCTTGACTAGTTTTCTTCTTGAAAAAGGCTTTGAGATTGGAAAGATAGACTCAACGCTGTTCACGATAAGGGTTAATGGTGAACTATTTGTATGCCAAATATATGTTGATGATATTATCTTTGGTTCAACTAACCCTCATTTTAGCAAGAAGTTTGGACAGCTCATGTCGGAGAAGTATGAGATGTCCATGATGAGTGAACTCAAATTCGTCCTTGGGTTGCAAATCAAGCAATCTAAGGAGGGTACCTTTGTCTCACAAACAAAGTACACCAAGGATCTCTTCAAGAAGTTCAACATGCAACAAAGCAAAGGTATGAGTACCCCCATGCCTACAAGTGGACATAATGACTTGACAAAAGATGGAGAACCCGTTGATCAAAGGGTTTACCGATCTATGATTGGTTCTCTACTATATCTTTGTGCTTCTCGTCCTGACATAATGTTGAGTGTATGCATGTGTGCGCGATATCAAGCAGCCCCTAAAGAATGCCATCTTAAAGCTGTTAAAAGGATAGTGAGATATTTGATACACACACCAAACTTTGGCATTTGGTATCCTAAGAGGGCCTCTTTCGACCTTGTCGGCTATTCCGACTCGGACTATGCCGGTGACAAGGTTGATAGAAAGTCAACTTCGGGTACGTGTCAATTCCTTGGTCGATCCCTTGTATCTTGGTCCTCCAAGAAACAAAATTCGGTATCATTATCCACTGCCGAAGCAGAATATATTGCTGCTGGTTCGTGTTGTGCTCAATTGCTATGGATGACACAAACGCTTAAGGATTATGGGATATATGTGAAACATGTTCCCTTGCTTTGTGACAATGAGAGTGCGATTAAAATTGGACACAATCCCGTGCAACACTCTCGAACGAAGCATATTGAAGTTCGTCACCATTTCATTCGTGATCATATTGCCAAGGGTGACATCAATCTTAAGCATGTTCGTACTGACAAACAACTCGCTGATATCTTTACAAAACCTCTTGATGAGAAGGTGTTTGTCGCTTAAGGAGTGAGTTGAACATCATTGATGCTTCAAACTTGGAGTGAGAACTCCATTGATGCATGCAAGGCATGAGCTCACTTGACTAATCCTTGATATTTCTCTTATGATGGTAATCATATGTCTTGGACACATTTGCCTCCTTGTATTGCATCTAACTCCTTGCAGGTACTTGGATGACCTACATTCCACAAGATTACCACACACTCAAATCATGAGTAATCTTGTCATTGACCAAGTATCTAGCCCTTTGGGATGTTGAGTTCAAGGAACAAAATTCCACATATCCTTTTTGACATCTTATACATCTAGTATTTCACTCTTGTCATCTTGGATATCCTTGAGTATTTCCTTGCTTGCCTAACCCATGTAGGAAGATGAACTACACAAGTAGAAATGGCGCTCCAACTTCACATTCAATGAGCACCTACATCAAGTTTACCTACATGAGCAAAGCAACAACAAGCCCAAGGTATGTTCTTCACATCTTTAAGGAGCTTTGCTCAAAGTCATGAGTACAAGCAGCTTCATAAGATGTGATCACATCGAATGCTTAATCGAAAAATGGCAACCCCATTTTGAGCTTAAATGATGAGTATGACCTATGATCAAATGTCCTCATTTGACTCCTAAGTCGATATACTCAAACATAGGTGACCTTGTCGCCGACCTTTATCTAGATGAAGTACATATGTTTTGGAGTCTTTCTCTTATGTTCTCTCATTGAGTTCTCTTTAAAAAAAACTTCATCTAGGAATCTTTTTCATTTCTATTCTTATGTCTTTTTGAATATCCTTCTGGCTCTGATCAATTCCTCGAAAATCTTTCACAAATTCATTGCAAATCCTTCGAAACATTCCTTGCAAGTGAGCTGAATTATTTCTGTATTTCCTTGGAATTAAACTCGGCGCCACCAATTTACATATTTCGGTCTAACCGAAAAGGATCTACCCTAAGTCCCTGACTTTCGGACCCACCGATCCATCTCAATTCGGTGTCACCGATTTATTTCTTCCAGGATATCATCTTCTGCAGCTCCACTCAATGATTCTCTATGCACGTTCCTATTTGCCCTGTTGTGATTCTTAAGGATCCCACTTCTTTCTTTCCATCTTCCCTGACCTTCCTAGTTTTCTGTCCTTTTCGGCACTTGATGTCAAAGGGGGAGAAGACTTAGGGGGAGAAGAGAAGATTTAGGGGGAGAAGAAGAGCAATCTTACCTTAAGGGGGAGAGAATCACATCAAAGCTTTGCCGTGTTTTACATTGGACATTACAATTGGCATCATTCTTGTGATTTTGCTCTTTCCATCAAACCCCTTGATCTGAGAGAACTCAAAGGGAGAGGAATCTTCACAATTGATATCTTATGGAAAGCAAAATCTCTCAGAGTTCATTGAAAATCTTTTAGTTTCGGAGACATGTTTGCTGATTCAAGCTTGTGCTCAATATGAGACACTCTTCATACATGTCATCCCTGGCTTGGTACTCTTGATGTTCTTGCAGTTGGTTGAAAAATACTCTTGTGCTATCTAACCTTGTTTTCCCAAGTTTATCTCTTCAGGTACAATGCCAAGGAACCTCAAGGTAAGTATATGTACTTTGCAGAATGTGCATGATGGTGACTTGCTTGTGAATACTTGTTTGCAAGAAATCACCATGCACATATGCATTATCACTCACTTCTTTTCATTTGTTCTGATGCATATAGCCAAGTTGCATGTAGCACATCTTGCTTATCTCTCTTGTGTGCTTGTGGTAGTCCAAAACCATAATTTATGAAAATCTTGCACACTTGTAGGGGGAGCCTGTGTACTACATGCTTGTCAAAGCTTTCGTGATAATTCTGTCTTTCTTTCAATAAGCTTTGATGTCTTGTTTAGTGTGATTTTAGTGTGTTGCCATCAATTACCAAAAAGGGGGAGATTGAAAGCACATTTGCTCCTCGGGTGGTTTTGGTAATTAATGACAACATACTTTGTGGTTGGACTAATGCTTTTATCAAGTATGTTTCAGGAAATTCAATCACATTGGTATGGCAAAAGGACTGAAGAAGTGGACCCCTCAAAATGCTAAGGCAAGCATTGGCAAAAGCTCAAGACTCCATTTTTGGTTTAGTGATCCAAGATCACATTGAGTCCATAGGAAAAGCCAATACTATTAAAAGGGGATGAGGTTATGTTGATGATCTGGTTGCTCAAGTGCTTAGTGATACATCTCCTAAACTATCAGCAACTTTCACTATAATATACACTCATAAGTAATCTCGGTCCCACCGATATTCCAAACTCAGTCACACCGAGATGAACCACCTCAGCCATAAGCCAAACCCTAGAAATTTCGGATATTCCGATTCTGAACTCGGTTTCACCGAAACATGGGCTGCCAAGCTTCTGTAACCTTCTGTCATCAAATCGGTGTCACCGAGATGATGAAGTCGGTCCCACCGAAACTGGCATGCTCTTGTCTTTGCTCAAATCGGACTAACCGAGATGGTATTTTCGGTCCCACCGAAAACCCCAACGTTCACATTATTTGAACTTTCGGTCTCACCGAGTTGTCCACTTCGGTCCCACCGAGATTGCTCAAATATGTGTGTAACGGTTGGATTTTGTATGGAGGCTATATATACCCCTCCACCCCCTCTTCATTCGTGAAGAGAGCCATCAGAAAGAACTACCACTCCTACCTTACATTTCTGAGAAGAGAACTACCTACCCTTGTGTTGAGATCAAGTTGCTCCACTCCCACCATATGAAGCTTGATCTCTAGCCTTCCCAAGTTGCTTTCCACTCAATCCTTTCTTCCACCACAGCCAAATCAGTGCGTAGAGTTGAGTGTTGGGGAGATTATCATTTGAAGCACAAGAGCAAGGAGTTCATCATCATCTACAACATCTATTACCTTTTGGAGGGTGGTGCCTCCTAGATTGGTTAGGTGTCGCTTGGGAGCCTCCGTCATCGAGATGTGGAGTTGAACCAAGAAGTTTGTAAGGGCAAGGAGATCGCCTACTTCGTGAAGATCTACCCCGAGTAAGGCTAGCCCTCCGTGGGCGTAGGCCATGATGGAATAGACAAGGTTGCTTCTTCGTGGACCCTTCGTGGGTGGAGCCCTCCGTGGACTCGCGCAGCCGTTACCCTCCGTGGGTTGAGGTCTCCATCAACGTGGATGTACGATAGCACCACCTATCGGAACCACGGGAAAAATCATTGCGTCTCCAAATTGCGTTTGATCTTCTTCACTTCTCTTTACTACTTGTGCAATTTACTTTCCGCAGCCCATACTCTAGAATTGCATGTGTAGTGTGCTACTTGACTTGTGTGTTATGCAAAATCTGCCAAAATCTGTCCTTGATAAAAGACAGAATTTTTATCTTGTCGAGTAGTCTAATCCCCCCCCCCTCTAGACACTCTCACCTTCTTCGATCCCTCAGAATCCGCGTAGCTCTTTTGCCTGAACTGAGCTATCTTGAGCCTATCGCGAATCAACTTCACCTTCTGTTCTGATTCCTTGATCAGATCTGGCCCAAACAACTGGCGGTCTCCAACTTCGTCCCACGACAACGGAGTCCTACACCTCCTTCCGTATAACGCTTCGAAAGGGGCCATCTTCAAGCTGGATTGATAACTATTGTTGTAAGAAAATTTGGCATACGGCAAATTGTCGTCCCAACTAGATCCATAATCTAGCGCACAGGCTCTCAGCATATCCTCCAAAATCTGATTGACTCTCTCAGTCTGTCCATCTGTCTGCGGGTGAAAAGTTGTGCTAAACTCTAGCCTGGTACCCAAAGTTTTGTGTAACTGATTCCAGAACTTTGAGGTAAACTGGGTTCCTCTGTCTGATACGATGCTCCTCGGAACTCCATGCAGACATACGATTCTGGTCATGTATATCTTTCCCAACTTTGCACTGGTATAAGTAGTCTTTACGGGGATGAAATGAGCTACCTTCATCAAACTATCGACTACTACCCAAATCGAGTCATAGCGAGAACGAGTTCTGGGTAATCCCGTAATAAAATCCATACCTAGCTTATCCCACTTCCATTCGGGTATTGGCAATGGTTGTAACAATCCTGCCGGCTTCTGATGTTCTACCTTCACTCTCTGACATACAACACAAACTGCTACATACTCCGCAATATCCTTCTTCATACCGGTCCACCAGAAAATATCCTTCAAATCCAAATACATCTTAGTATTTCCTGGGTGAATCGAGTATGGTGAATCATGGGCCTCCTGTAGAATCAACTTCCCGATCTCTGGGTCATTAGGCACATAAATGCGGTCTTCAAACCATAAGGTGTCGATCTCATCCTCACGAAATCCTTTAGCCTTTCCTTCATTCATCCTCTCCTTTATAGAGGAAACCTCCTTGTCAGTTTTCTGTGCTTCTCTTATTTTATCCATCAGGGTAGACTGGATCTCTAGTGTTGCTACATAGCCTCTCGGAACTATTTCCAAACATAGTTCTCGTAAGTCCTCGGCTAACTCCTTTGGTAATTCCTCCGTCATTAGGGTATTGATATGGCTTTTACGGCTTAGCGCATCGGCTACTATGTTAGCCTTTTCGGGATGATAATGCAATCTCATGTCGTAATCCTTAATGAGTTCCAACCATCTCCTTTGCCTGAGATTCAGCTCCTTCTGAGTGAATATATACTTCAAACTCTTGTGATCCGTATATACTTCACAATGGTTTTCGATGAGAAAATGTCTCCAAGTCTTCAATGCATGCACTACGGCTGCTAACTCCAAATCATGAGTGGCATCGTTCAACTCATGAGGTTTCAGTTGTCGTGAAGCATACGAAACAACTCTTCCTTCCTGCATAAGAACTGCTCCAAGTCCTCGACGTGAAGCGTCGCGGTACACCTCATAATCCTTATGTTGATCTGGTAGGATCAACACAGGTGATGAGACCAAACGTTTCTTTAATTCCTGGAAACTGGCCTCACATTCTTCTGTCCAACTGAACTTGGTGTCCTTCTTTAACAACTCTGTCATTGGTTTCGCAATCCTCGAGAAATTCTCAATAAATCTCCGGTATTATCCTGCCAGTCCAAGAAAACTCCGGATCTCTCCAACTGTTGTCGGTGCTTCCCAATGTGTCACGGTTTCCACCTTGGCGAGATCTACTGCTATTCCTTCTCCGGATATAACGTGTCCGAGAAATCCAACTTCCTTCAACCAAAACTCGCATTTGGTAAACTTGGCATACAACTGATGTTCTCTAAGCTTCTCCAATACCAAACGCAAATGCTCTGCATGTTCCTCTTCGTCCTTTGAGAAAATCAATATATCATCTATGAACACCACGACGAACTTATCCAAATACTCCATAAACACTTTGTTCATCAGGTTCATAAAGTATGCTGGTGCGTTAGTCAGACCAAAAGACATAACGGTATACTCGTACAACCCATACCTGGCGGTAAAGGCCGTCTTAGGTATATCCTGCTCTCGAATCTTCAATTGATGGTACCCTGATCACAGATCGATCTTGGAAAATACCTTAGCTCATTGCAATCTATCGAACAGATCATTGATCATCGGCAGTGGGTACTTGTTCTTGATTGTTATTTCATTCAATCCTCGGTAATCAACAACCATTCTTAACGATCCGTCCTTCTTCTCCACTAGAAGTACTAGCGAACCCCAAGGGGAAGAACTTGGGCGTATGTAACCTTTATCCAGTTACTCCTTAATCTGTTTCTTAATCTCCTCCAAATCCTTTGCGGGCATCCTATATGGTCTGTTAGAAATTGGCCCTGTGCCTGGCAAAAGCTCAATCAAAAACTCTATATCTCTATCCGGTGGCATGCCAGGTAACTCCTCTGGGAACACATCCGGATAATCCTTCACTACTGGCACTTCCTCCTGAACAACTGCCATGAGAGAATGTACTTGAGTCCTTGTAGGCGATTGCCTAGATACATACTTAATCCTTTTTCCCTCCGGGATGGTGAGAAAAATAGACTTACTGGCACAGTCAATGTTACCTCCATACTTCGATAGCCAATCCATACCTAATATCACATCCAATCCTTGTGACTCCAGGACTATTAGGTCAGAGGGGAAAGTGTGGCGTCGTATGGTCGATGGTGTCTGAAAACATCCTTGGTGTGCCATATACTCTGCTCCTGGTGAACTTACTAACATGGGGGTCTTAAGAACTCGGGTGGACATCCTATGTCAATTTACGAATCCCCTGGAAATATATGAATGCGATGCACCAGTATCGAAAAGAACTATTGCGGTAAATGTCTTAACCAAAAACTTACCGACAACAGCATCTGGTTGCTCTTCTACCTCCTCCACAGTCACGTGGTTCACTTGTCCTTTGTTGAACGGGCTGGGCTTCTTCGCGGCGCTTCCATTGCCGTTCCCATTCTTAGCTTCTGGGCAGTCATTGGCATAATGTCCATTCTTCCTACACTTGTAACAGGTGACATGGCTGAAATCCTTCTTGGTGGGTGTGGACGGGGTAGGGCGGCTCTGGTTACTACTTGATCCATTCCCATTTCCATTCTTAGGGCCATTAGGATTGTGTGAGCTACCTCCTCCATGGGTATGTTGGAATTGTCCTACCATTTTAGGGGTAAAACAAGGCTTCTTCTGAGCTCCAGAATTATACTTTCCTTGTCCATACTTCCTCTTGCGATATTCAATCTGTTGGTGCTTCCTTTCAATCATTAGAGCGCGATCAACCAGCTCCTGGTAGTTATTTAAAGTTACCACCATCAACTGTACACTCATCTCATCATTCAGCCCTTTGATGAATCTCTCCTGCTTAGCGGCATCTGTGGCCACATCATCTGGGGCATAACGAGTTAGGGTACTAAACTCATCCACGTACTGAGCCACAGTACGGTTGCCTTGGCGCAAATTGCGAAACTCCTGCTTCTTCATACTCATAGCTCCAGTTGAGACATGGGCGGTACGAAAAGCTTGCTGAAACTTATCCCAAGTCACATTGGCTATGGGAAAAGTGGCTGTGTAATTCTCCCACCATGCTGCGCCTGGTCCAGACAACTGATGTGCGGCAAAACGCACCTTCTCAGCATCTGAGCAGTTAGCAGTGGTCAAATCCCTTTCCAATCTTGCGCAGCCAGTCATCAGCGACTATTGGTTCAATGCTGCTAGCAAACACTGGTGGTTGCAACCTTAAGAAACGGGTCAGGTTATCCACGGGTGGTGGGGGTGGAGGGTTGTTGTTGTCGTTGTGGTTGTTCTGAGTGTTCTAGACAAGAAGTTGCATCAGGGTGTTCTGCTGGTGGATCAACTGAGTGAGCTCAGGGGGAAACTCAAATCCGGGCTCATGTCTTGGAGGCATCTGATGGGTGTAGAGGGAAGATATTAGAATAGAAAAGAGGTCTAAGGGAAATCACTACCCAATGCACATGAGGCAAACACAAACATTATCACACCAATATCAATTCCAAACAAGGGCTCACACGGATCTGATCGTTACAAAAGTGCTCTCAGTCTGCTAAATGGGAAAACTACTGGTCATAGGGAGGTCTTCTAGAAATTTTGATCGGCAGAGGATTCCATGATGTTCGCTCCAGCTTCATCTTCATAGTCCTCATCATCACTATCATCGGGGTCTGAGTCCGTGTCGTCAATGATGATGTAGTCTTCAGGTGGAATCTCGTTTGGTTCTTCTTCCTCTTCTCCCATGAGTATTCCTAACTTCCGTGTCAAATCATCATTCTTCTCCACAAGTATTAACATCTCCTCTTCGTATCCGTCGCGTGTAGACTTGAATTCTTCTTCTAACTCCAAGTTTCTGGTTAGTGCTTTCTTCAAATCTATCATCCCTGCACACATCTGGTGCTCCTGGCGACGAATGTGCTGGTTTAACTCTTTAATGAACGAGGCAATGGACCTGTCCTTCCGGGTGTTGATCATGTCCCACCGCTCGTCCCTACGTCCACAAATCTAGTAGATGGTGTCCTTTGGCTCCTGCTTGTAGATTTCTCCAATCCTGCCCATAGCGATGTGGGCTGCCATGCTCCTGCCTAGGCTCCATGTAGGCGCATTAAAGGAAAATTCTATGGGTGCGATGACGGGCTTGAACGTCCTTCCTGGAACTTGACCTTGAATCAACCAGCGCTCCTCTTCAGGTAAAGTGGCGTTGTAGGTTCCGGTGAAACTTGGTAGTCCGATGTTTAGATATTTGGTGACTTCCTTGAAGTGTGGTGTGTCTTCATCCGGTTGAGTGAACTTGTTCCTTGCATCCACCATCCTAAAATAGTAGAAAAGATGAGGATTCAGATAAGAGAAGAGTGGTATTGCTCTAGGGTTTTAGCTTAGTGGTCGTGTCCTACAGTCAGCGTGTGCTCTGATACCATCTTGTAGCGACCAGACCTCAAATAGTCCGATCTCTGTGCATCAGTGTCATCCCTGGATTAGTAATGCTGACACGCACAGTACTTGAAGGATTTATAACAGAGTAGAAATCACACACTTATTACATCGGTAGTTCCAACGAATGAACTTATTACAATAAAAATGGCTTAAGGCCATCTAACACGATAACAGCGGAAGGCTTGGAAGATAAGTGAGTCCATCAACTCCAACGGCATCACTGAGTATAAAACCACGACCTATAAGGCACCTTACTCGTCGTCTGAAAAGTCTGCAACATGAACGTTGCAGCCCGAAAACGGGTCAGCACATGGAATATGCTGGCAAAGTAACACACAAAGAGTAACAAAAGTAAAGCTATACTATATGCAATATGGCTGGTGGAAAGCTCTATGGTTATAGTTTTTGCGTAAAGCTAGTTTTTCCCTACTGCAAAGGAATAGATTTTAATTAACTATCATGGTAGTTGAAACATCGTTGAGAAGATAGACATGCTCTCAACCCCAATTAATAATCATCATTAAACGCAACATTTTTAATTAAAGTAACATGATGAAATTCACATGATATCCAAGTACTAGATACTCAAGAAGTCCATAACCGGGGACACGGCTAATCATGATCAGTTTGTACACTCTGCAGAGGTTTGTGCACTTTTCCCACAAGACTCGATCGCCTCCGTTTGGTTTCTTGCACTGCATGGTGTTTGAGAAACGGATGACCGAGACACAGTCTTTCCGAAGAGGTCCCCTTAACCGGATAGATAGGCCAGTACACCTACAATCCCTCTACATCTGCTAGCCCATCATGGAAAGGTTTCCCACAACTTACTCAACTATGCCAGAGCCCATATTGGCATGTCACTGCACACAGAAGTTTATAGTATGAATAATCTCATGATCCCTTTGAGCCTGGGTGGAGGTCCAAAAGAAAACAGGCAATCGCTGGAATACCCAGGTGCCTCAATCCACCCAGATGTGTGTTAAAGTTGCCACCTTAAGTTGAACCATTAATTAATAAACTCACATCTGTCATGGATACACTCACCCAATCGACGTCTACGAGCATAGCATAACCTATTTGCAAACGTAGAAGTAACTCCGAAAGGTTTGAATGTAATGCAGGTAATAGGTACTACCTCAATCTACTTCCCAGTCCCACATGTTAATAGCTCCTACTCATGCAATGTGTGAGGGTTTGACTAATGCAACGAAAACTGGGTAATTGGAAGGTATGATCAAAGTGTTACTTGCCTTGCTGATGATCCGCAAAACCTAGAGATTCAAAGTAGCAAGCGGCGCACTCCGGGTACTCTATCGCAAACAAACAAGCACACAATAAGTACTTAACTAATGCACGGATAAAACTCAAATAACAGATCTAACCAGAAGGTTCAACTTAAGAACTCCGGTTTTGCAAAAGAACCAACAAAAGAAAGCAACGAAAGACAAACGGCTAAAGAGAAAACAACTACCGAACCAATCTGGACCTAAGTCCAAATTTAACAGAGGCAAACGCTTGAGTGACTAGGTTAAACGGAAAGAGAATTTCGAGATGAAACTCTAGGCGCTTGAATCACCTGATTCCGACAAACGAGCGAAAAGATAAACTAAAATGAAGATCGGATCGGAGATCGCGATCAGAAAACATTCATCAGCTGAGACTAAACGATGAACTCGTTCGATAGAACGATCGAACGGGTGAACGCTCTCTAACTAACTAAACCGGAAAAGAAAAAAAACCATCTAGCAGAAAAAAACGAACTAGGGTTCTAAAAGAAAAACCGATGGTTTTCTACCGAAACTGGTCGGCGGGCGGCTACCTCGTCGATAGGCCGGCCGGCGGCGGCGTCGGCGACGGCGGGCGGCGGGGCTGCGGTGGTGGTGGTGGTGGTGTGCAGTGGCGGCGTACAGCAGCGGCGGCGGTGCAGCAGCGGCGGCGGTGCGGCGGGCTTGCGGCGGCGGCGGGGCTTGCGGCGACGGCGGTGGTGTGCGGCAAGGGGGCAGGGGGGCTATATATATAGGGGGAGGGGGCTTAGAAGCTTAGGGGAGGGGGCAAGCAAACCGCGGCGGCGGCGGCGGAAGAGTCCGACTCGGCCACGGCGGGGCTCGGCGGGGAAGGCGGTGCGGCGGGGCTGGGCCTGGCTCGGCTGGGCTTCGGCCCAGTCGGGTCGGGTCCTCTTTTTTTTTCTAATTACGCCGGCGCTACGAAGAAAGAAAACTCTAGAAAAAAAAAATCTAAAATTGCCAAAATAAATTTTCACCGTCTAAATAGAATATTTAGAACAAGATGAACATTTTCTTGGCACTAAAATGCATTTTTGAAACCATGCAATTTTTCCTAATTAGAATAAAACTCCAAATAAAACTTATTTGATTTTTTTATTAAATCCTCTGTATTTCTCTATTTTTGGGAGAGTCATTTTACTCCCTCTCTCATATTTTCATGATAGAAATACTTGAAGATAAAATAAATAAAATCAAACGATCCTATTTTCAAAATTTGAGAAACCTCAAATATGAAAATATTGAAATCCCCAACTCTCTCCGAGGGTCCTTGAGTTGCTTAGGATTTTCTTGGATCCACCAAAAGCAACAAAATATGATATGCATGATGATCTACTGTATAACATTCCAAATTGAAAATTTGGGATGTTACAATGGGGTGGCGGACGGAGGAGGCTGGGGTGGAGAGGGTGTTTTGGCACCCACGGAGTAAGAATGGGGAAATGGAGGTGGAGAGGAAGTGGGAACCATGTCTGCAGGGCGCGCTTGTCTCAAATGCGAGGAAATTTACAAACTTAGCCCCCGTTTCAAATTTTCTACATCACAGCAATATTAGTCGGTTGGGGATATGACGGTAATCTCGCATACACCGAATATTTGCCGACGAGAGTTTGTTTTTGGCTCCCACCGTGTATGAATCGGGGAGAGAGTCGATTTCGGCCGAGGGCACACTGTGTTTTGGCGCCCACCATGTATGAATCCAGGTGAGAGGCGGTTATGTCACGTTTGAGTGAAATTACAAACCTACCCCTATCGAAACCTATAGAAATCGGGCAAATAGGCTTTGCGTGGGAGGGATAGGCACTAGTAATGTCCATCTCACAGATTTTGGTTTCGGGCGGTTACTGCGACTTTCCCCGCTTCGTTCAAATTTTGTAGAGTGCACGTTTACCTTGCCAACTCAATTCGAAGCCCGTTTGTACTCTATTTTTTCGAGTGGGATCCATTTTCGATTGGAGTAAAATTCTATATACATCATTTTTTATATATACTTTCAAAAGCACAACAAAGAATTCTTCCCCTTTATATGTATAATATGATTTATAAATACAATGACCTCAAAATCATAAGGTTGAAATCAAAAAATTAAACCAAATTATGTTCTACTAAAATGTATGGATCAGTAATATCTACATATTAAATAACATAGATGTGCGTGAATTCATATGAGTATGCATGTTTGATAAATCAATTTTGGTTCGAGTATGGATTACATGTATCATCATATCGAATTCAAATATTTGAATCCCTTTATGTCCACTCCTTTCATGCCCATCTCTCTCGCATGCATGCTCCTTCATCTAGCTATCACTCTCTTTTCTCCAGCTCACCCGCACGCTCACTTCATGTTTCTCCTATCCTGGCAAACATGGTCTCTCGACGTCTCCCTTGAGAAGTGTCACACTCTCCCTGTCATTATACATTACACGGTTTTCATTATCTCTCACGCCTCTACCGTTCTCTCGTATCACTAGGTACCTAAGCTTTCTTTTTCACCGCCACACACACAGTCTCCACTCGTCTTTCACTTTGTCTTTCTCTCTATGGGATTCTCTCACACACCCTGTATGTCTCTAGATATGAATCATACCACTAAAATTACTCTCTCTCTCTCTCTCTCATGTAGACACAACATTTGTTGCGGTCTCCTTTTCGTCTCCATCCCAGACTTACATTATTCATTTGTTTACCGATCATACAAACCCCCCCTCTCTCTCTCTCACACACACAACAACTGCTTCCACTCCCCTTCCCGACCCCGACTCGTATTTCTCTCACAAACATTTATCGACTAGCCTCTAGATAGGTTCATACACCCGCACACTCGTGCTTCCACTATCGCATACATGTCTCTCTCCCGCTACTTGAATCTATGTAGATGTTTCTTCCCTTCTTGAGACACGCCCTCTCGATCGTGCACACACACACTATCGCCTCATTTTAAGCTGATACCTCTCGCACACATACTCTTTGTGTCTTTGTCACACATGCACCCCATCCTCCTCCTCTCTCCCTCTCTCTCTCTCACACACACATGTGCTTTTGCAACAACTAGCAAGATGCCCATGCGCTGCACGGAACATCAAGATGCATTTGTATGAGTAGTTTATCTTGTGGGAGAAACGGATGAACAAGGGAAGACCTTATTTGCAAAATTGCCGTAGTTTCCTTCTTATCCGTCAGATATAGATCGGACGGCCTATATTGCAGGATGGCAGGCACACGATCATCACCGACTATGATTTTTATAAGAGTAGGGATAAAAAACAGAGTTGGTGATGATGGTGGGCCTGCCATCCTGCAATATAGGCCGTCCGATTTATATCTGACGGATAGGAACGAAACTATGGCAATTTACCCGCACTGCTCTCCAGATATGCAGATAAGGTCTTCCCTCGTTAATCCTTTTCTCCCACAAGATCTTGATGTTGCATGCAACGCACGGGCATCTTGCTAGTAAGAGTAGAAATTAGACATATACCACTTCTCGAATCTTGAAACGAACAACATTCCTCCTTTATCTCATCAAAACCGCCAAAGGAATATATTTTGAGTGAAACATAACAATTTTTTAGTGATATACGTATTTCGAAACTAGACTTTATTTCTATCAAATCGGTGAATATGTATTAATCTACTCAGATCGTGTGGCAACGCATTGGCACATTGCTAGTCTCTACTACTATAATACATAAATTTTTGAATTCAGGTTATCTATCCGCCAAGACAGAGGAGCAATTAGTGGCCATTTGATTTGTTCCACACAGTACCCAACTCAAGTGATCTAACGGCTCACGTTTCTTGGATTCACTCTGTACGGCCACCCGCGAAAGTGACTCCAGGAACTTTCTTGAACCCTCACGATGCCAAATGCCCACACACGTGCTGGTGCAAAAGTCTGCTATTTACCATCTTCTGTGCCTCTGAACTTTAATGCTTAACAACTGGAGGCCTGTAATATCTGACAAACAACAACGACTCACTAAACAACTAATGTTTCACAAATCAAAGTACTCAACGTTTGTATGATTATCCCCCCACCTCCGGGAACTTCTAATGCAACAATTTGATAACCCTTTCTCAAAATGCAACAAATCAAACAATAAAGTTTGTTACATGTTTCAATACAATCTCAACAACCATGGGCAGAATAAGCCACCTTTTTTTGAAAAAATGAGTGAGTAAGAAATACGTGCATAGCACGTGCCTTCTACTAGTAGTTATTAGTATAATGTTTTGGACACCAGACAAACGGTGGAGTACATATACGAAGAGAAGAGGTGCACGCACGTAGTCGGTCTCTCGCTGTCTCGCACACAGGAGTGTTACATAAAGGCAACGTTAACAAATAAACCCTAAAACCCTAGGTGCATGATTGCTGCATTCACGGGTACCGGGTACATGGTGGAGCGCACCTTTGTAGGAATAGTCAGCTCGCGTGATAATTTGATCTGTAGGAGTTGATGGTCAGGACCACAGGTGAACGACTTGGAGGCGGTGGATCGCCAGTTGCCACAGATCGAGTTGCCACATTTAAAATATCATTTTTAGCGAGGTTAAGAGTTCCGATTTTCAATGGCGCGTTATAAGTACTAAGTAGTTTTTAGAACGATTGGTATGGAGCGAAAATGGAATTCATAGTACTACGTACCTCCTTGGCGTATGGTTGTATGGTTTTATGTTGCGAGATGTTGAACCTGGTAGTTCTAGGGCAAATACTATGTTTAGATTTAGATGTTGGTTTTCAGTAATGAAAGTCGGAAGGGGGAAACCCTTCTTTGATTAGAAAAAAACTACTACCTCTATTCTGGTTTACTAGTCCTCATCCTATTTTGGGTCAAAGTTTGTCCATGAATTTTAATTGTAAAATGTGAATGGAAAACGAGATTTTGTTATACGCAAACAAAAAAGGACTGGAGGAAGTGATTGCTATGACACGGACACGACCTCTCATAGCGCATGCATTGAACTGGTGCGCTGGCCAAGAGGGCCCCACTCGCTACAGGCCCTGCTGAACACGCCTCCTTGTCGCATGCAACCGGCTTCAGACTGCCCCGCATGCCTTCATTGAATCCGTGCGTGTGCCGGCAACATGTCCTTCCGCGAGCCGGCCAGTATTTTAGAACACAAAAAATGACCAAAATATAATTAATTATGCATGGTCTTGACTTGTTGTGCTCGCACTGGTAGCAAGAACTGGAGGTTTTTCTTTATTCATTACTCTCCTCAATTTTTTTGGCTTTGAAGTGAATCATGGTTGTGGACATTATGTATGAATGTGGAGATATCTGTGAACATGAGTTTGATGTGGAAGTTGAACTTGGAATGTCGTGCTTGCGCGTGAACTATACCATGTCCAATGCTTCGTCTGTTATTGTTTGGAAAGTAATTGCTCTTATTACATTACCCGGAAAAAAATTGTGCCACATCAGTAGATGCACGGACATCACAACAGGCATGCTAACTAGATAAACATTTGAACCTAGGTACTATGGAGGAAATTTTGTATTGACAACAGTTTTAGATAGCAGGAGACGCCTAGCATACTCTGCTAGCTTATTTCTGGCTTCTTCCATCTCTTCTTTGGCATGGGTGAAGAGAGCATCTGATTGCTCTTTTCGCTTCATCATGAACTCAGCTACATTCTCAAGGGCTGCTGCATGCTTTCTTTCAGCCTTTACTAGAGCCACGAGGACACGAACAACTGATGACTCCACCTGGCTTGTGTGTAATCCAGCATCATCAGGTAATTTTCACCTTCTGTCTAATCCAGCATCATTAGGGAACTGACACCTTGTGTGTAATCCAGCCTCATTCTGGAAACATGATCTCGAGGTTGACCATACTTCCCTCCTCGCAGGGACTGCATCCTGACATGAAGTTACTTCTTTCTCAGATAATTACTCAGAGCAACCCAAATCCATTTAGTAGAATCCAGATAAACAGAACTGGGAGAAGTGAATTCAAAAGGAAAAAATATAAAAACAGACTACCAGGTGAGAACACCCACTTCCTACATCAAGCTAAAAACGAAAGCATTAGGACGATTAAGACTCTTCTTATGATACATCAAAGAACACGAGGCTTAAGAGAAACAGAAACTACAACATATACACATCGAAGAACACGAGGCTAAACGAAAGTAATTGAAAGGGTGCTACTTACCAAAGCTCGTTTTACAGGTTCGGTGCAGCTCCTCTTTAACTTGCCACGCTCTTTGAAGATGTCCCCAATATCCCGTGTTTGGTCTTCATTGCTCCTCTGCATGTTCGCACTCGTGGTTTTAAAATCTCAACATGGCAAGAAAAATATACTACTAGTAATACTCGCGCATCTTGTGGGCAACATTAAAGCACTCGTCTGCCATGTTAGAGCAACTCAAACAGAATCACAACGCGCGGCGCTTTAAAAAAGCATTTATAGTGCTGAGATCAAGAAGTAGAGATAGAGAGTAGAGGATAGTTCTCAGCATAGATAGATAAAAAATAGATTATTCAACTACTCCTCGTCATCCGACTCCTCCTCGGTGATGTCCTCCTCCGGCATCTCACTGTAGGCCTGAAGATACCGATCGTCGTAAGATTCCCAGGGCGACGCTGCTCCTAGCCTCATGTTGAATTGAGCGTCTGCTTTTCTCCTACGCTTGTCCTCGCGATAGGCGGCTCGCTCCGCCCTCCTCTTATCCCTCTCCGCCCTCCTTTGCTTGTAGAACTCGCACTCGTTGATGATGTCCTGCGGGAAGCATTGGCGCCACAATGCCATGGCTTCCTCGTCCATCTCGGCGATGCGGAGATGGTGCTACCGCCTCCAGTGGTCATGACAATCCTCGTCGGTGATAAGCCGCGGCAGAGGCGCGAGCTCCTGTGCCCGCTCCCGCATTGGCATGTTGGGGAAGTTCAATGTTCTATGAGGCCACCAGAGGTGCCAAAAACACCGTGTTGTATGCGCGGGCGGCCTCGTTGGCGGTGTTGAAATTGCCGAGGCCGAGGCGCATCCCGCGGAATCGGATCTCGGCGGAGAAGCCACCGGAGGGTCGCGTGCGGACGCCGCGGTATCTGTCGTGGAATTAACACGGCAGATGTCCGGTTTAACAGACTTAGTGATGGAACCATCGCACGGGTTAGCTTGAAGGGGTTAAAAGCACACAAAGGACACAAAAGATTTATACTAGTTCGGCCCCTTGGATGAAGGTAAAAGCCTACGTCTAGTTTGGTTTGGTATTGCTTTGGCGTCGATGAACAGGGAGCGGATCGCTTGCCTGTGTCTCGATGGGTCGTCCTTGTCCCTGAACCGTCGCCGGGTCGTCCCTTTATATAGAGGCGACGCCCGGTCCGGTTTATAGAGTCCCGAGGCCGGCTCATACTTGTGTTCGCCTCGGTCTCTGTTCTTTCTTCCTTGTCTCTCAAGTTACATGACCATGCGGTTTACAAACCATAACTCTATACATGGGCCCTAAAATCTCATGGGCCGTAATCTCTACTGGGTATTACAATTATACAACTACATTTACCATAATCCAGTTTACACTAGCCGGTTTATACCTGCTAGTAATATCCCTGACATTAGGCCCCAGAATGATTTGAACTTGTTCACATCAATCTTCTCAGTCTTGCATGATCTTCTTTTCTTGTGTCTTCTCATTTTTGTAAACCGGCAATGACGTCATCCTTGCAAATCACTTAATTTGACCGTGACATCACTTCCGCATTTAACGCGCACAGCTGTCTAGTACTTTTGTTTAAAGGCCATCCCGAGATTCAAGGCGATAGGGAATCTTTATCCAATCTCTCTCTTCCTCAAATCTCGCGCCTGCCGTTTCGTCTCTCCCCCTTTATAAATACTACCGCATCTCTTCCTCATCTCCTTCCGCTCGTCTTCTTCCTCCGTCGCTCGACCTCAAGCCTCCGCCGTCGTCCGTCAAGCTCGCCGTCGCCAGCAAGTCCGGCCGCCGCATATTCCCGAACGTGACCAGATAACTCCGTCGCCATCTCTTGCTGTCTCAGGTAACCTTTATTTTTTGCTGTAGATCTGTAGCTTTAAGGTTCTTCTCACGCCTCCGCCATTATAAAAAGCTTCATCTGTTCGTCCTAGGCGCCATGTTCGAAGTAGTTTCAACCTTTAGATTCTGTCTTCGGAATTTACTTCTGCTCCGCTGCCTTATGCTTAGATTTTTGGCATTAGATCCAACCTTTAGATTTGTCCGCACTGTATAGGATCCTTGTACTTCTTCCTGTAATAGACCTGTATAATTTTTCTTTTTTCTTACTGCTCAGATCTGTTTTACCTTAGATTTCCGTAGAAACTTGTTTCTTCGTCCTTATAGATCTATACTATATTCGCCGGTTTAGTCAGTCATATATTGCTTCTGTAATGCATCAACAATGAACATGATGGTTTAGCTCCTCTCTTTTGTTATCACGAACCGGCAGTACTGCGTTTCCTGTTTACTGCCGGGTTAGCAATGTCATTAGTCCCTTGTCTAAACCGTCGGTGTGACTTTGTATATGTGATCCGGTTTATATATCTGTACTTGAATAATCCGGAGTTTATACTTTATCCTTTCAGCGCTTCCATTCTGCTACTATGGCTGCCAAACAGTTTGTTGCTTGTGACTGGGTCCGTTCCGTCGTTACGGAAGAAGATTTAATCAATGCCGCATCAATCGGCACTCTGGGCCCTCAGTCAGTTTTAAAATGGCGGGCCCCATGAAATGAATGCCCCCCTGCTCCAAAATAAGGGGAGGTTATTGTCTTCTTTGATCACATGGCTCGAGGTTTTACTCCTCCCGGTTCAAAGTTCTTCCGGGACGTGCTTGCCGCTTTTCAGATTCACCCTCAGGATATAGGTCCAAACTCCATTTCAAACATCTGTGATTTTCAAGTTTTCTCAGAGGTGTATCTGCAAGAAGAGCCATCAGTCGACCTGTTCCGGGATTTCTTCCACTTGAACCGGCGAACTGAGTTTACTGGCGGTCCTCATCAAGAATTAGGCGGGGTCAGCATCCAAAAGAGAAGAGACGCAGTCTTTCCCCATGCCGCTCTCCATACACACCCGAAAGAGTGGAACAAGTCTTGGTTTTATTGCGTTGACACTTCACCTGAAGGGGAAAACCCACTGCCGGGTTATCGCAAGCATCGTCTTCCTGAGGATCACCCTTTGCCGCAGCGTCTCGGCTCCTCAGAACGGCCCCGGTTTGCTTCTCAGCTCGCCAAACTCAAAGCTTTTATGGCCAACGGATTGACTGGGGTTGATTTTATGCGCTGCTGGCTTAGCTGGAGTATCCTCCCTCTGAGTCCGCGCTCTAATTTGATGTGCAACTATTCTGGAAAACCGGATGATCCCCAACGGTTCTCCAAGGAAAAGCTTTCTGAATCGGAAGTCATTCAATCTGCTAAGAAGATGCTCAACGTCTCCTTGGAAGAATGTAGCCAAACCGGATTGGCTCCATACTATAAGAAAAACAAGCTGCCTGCAGTAAGCCTTAATCTCTTCTGTCCGCTTTTAACCCGTTCATTTAAACCGTTTTCCAACTATCTCTTTTCTTTTGAACAGGCCGATGATCCTTTCTGGAAAAGGAAACCTCAGGAGAAGGCTGGCAAATAGCCGCGCCGGAAAACTTACGTTGTCAAGAAGAGAAAGGCGGCTGCTGGCTCCGGTTCACATGCTGAAGAGGATGATCCGGATTCTGAGGTATGAATCAAACCTGACATGCTTTATTACTCTTTTATCCCGGTTTATGTTTAATAGTGTCTTTTCCACAGGATTTGGCTGAAGGGGATAAAGCGGCAGAAACTGAGGTAATACTCTTTCTTCAGATTCAGAACCACCTCCACCAAAAATTCGTCGGACAGTCCGGAAATATCAATTTTCTCACCCTTATGCTCAACTGGACCCCAATTTTCTTTTGAAGAAACAGAAACATGAAGCTCGCCGGGCTACACGCCATAGTGGTCTTGTGGTTGAGTCTTCCGGAATATCCCATACTCCGGCCCAGAGGCGCCGCTCTGAGGTTATACTCTGTCCAACTCTTCTTCATCCCAAGGCCGGGCTTATACGCAAACCTCTTAAACCGTCTGACCCTAATTATCAGGAGACTCCTTTATCTTCTTCTGGCGAATCCACTGCCACACAAGTTCCAGCTCTGAAGACTGTTCCAGGGTAAGTTTTTCATCTAATCCGGTTTATGATCGCTTTTGCTTCTGTGACTCTGATTTTCGTTCTAATTCCTTTCAGCAAGCCTAAGCCTAGCAAAAAGGCAAAGGCCAACAAAACAGCCGCTGAGACTGCTACTGATGATCCGACCGTTGACCCGGATACCATTGTCCCTCCGGAAGGCGAGCCCACAGTTCAACTTGAAGATCCTGCTCCTATGGATCATACTTATGCCACTGCTCCTGAAAATCCCAACACTGAGAACGTCCATGAACCGGCGAGTCCTACCCGGGCCAACCCTCCTCGGACTAGCCCGGCTCCCGTTAGTCCGGTCCATACCGCTACTCCACCAGCAGCTGCTCCTTCTCCGGATGTTCAAGTAACCAGTACAGCTTACACCGCTCCTGCTGAGCCCACTGTTTTGGCTAAGCATACAGCTAAAGCGGAGAAACTGCATCAAGAAAAGGGCAAGTGGAGCACAGAATTGTCTAGTTTCGCCGACATGAGTGCCCTGGAGCTCTATTCCGGGTATTTGAACCGGCTTCATACTAGTCGAGACTATGAAGCGGGCTTGGTCAACATGATGAAGGATAAGTATGAGGCATCTCCCTTGCCGTTGATTTTTGCCTTTGTTGCACTTCTGTCTATATAATGGTAGCCCCCAAGTTCCGGTTTAGCTATGTTTAGAAGGTGAACCGGTACTTCCAATTTGAGCAAATAATCTTACATTAGCCCCCAAGTGCCAAGGGCATAATTTGATTTATCCGTCTGGGACTTGTCTGAATTTTTCTTTTGATGCTTCAACTATCCATTAGCCCCCAAGTGTCAAGTGGACAACTTGTTTGTGTGCTTGAGACTTGTTTTAAATTGCTACTGTTTGACGCTTCAACTGCCCATTAGCCCCCAAGTGTCAAGTGGATAACTTGTTTATGTGCTTGAGACTTGTCTGGATTTTGCCCTTATTCCACTTGATTTTCCTTGCAGGCTGATTTGAACCGGAGGGCTGAAGAAATCACTGAACTCCGGAACAGACTTGCCGAAACTGAATCTGCTGCTGCTAAGGCCAAGAAAGACTTGGCGATGAGCTTAACTACTGCTGAACAGCTGAAGAATTTTTTTGAAGAGGAGCGGTCAGCCTTTGAAGTGCAAAAGAATGATCTGGAAAAAAGAGCGAAGGATGCTGAGGAAGCCCTTAATCCGGTGACTGAAGAGTTAACTGGTTTAAAGCGGCAAATAGAATTGATGACTTCTGCTGTCTTCGGTAAGTACTTAATCTGCGCTCATGCTTTCATCCGTGCAATCTGTATTCCGGCCTGGTTTAACTGTAATGATCTTTATGTAGGGCGCCGTGTTACCCATCTTGGGGATGATTTACGGAAGAAACTCAAGGCGTCTTATACTCTGGTCGAGGAGCTGTATTCCGGCGCTCAAAGGATCATAAGCGCGATGTCTTTCAAAAAACCGGGTCCCACTACTATCCAAGGCACACTAGAGAAGCTTTCTGTCTTTCCAGCACGCTTGGAAGAAGTGAAGAAGTCTGCAGCCCGAGCCGGTTCTCTCATGGCGCTTACCAGAGCTAAAGCGTGGGTTCCAGATTTTGATCCGGAAGAAGCCTTGAATGGGTATCCCAGCACTAAAGAAGACGGATCAGCTTTCACTGCCAAAGACCTGCACGCTTTGACTAAGGAAATGCGTCCGCTTGCTAGCAAGCTTGCTGCCGAAACAGACTTGACCAGGTATCATCCGGGGTATGATTTACAAAACGAGCGGGTGGATCGTCCGGTTTATGATACCGTGAATCTAATCCCACCAGTGCGCCCCCATACTTTCGCTCCAGATGTTGATCCGTCTGAACTTATTACGGAAGAGATGTACTTCCGCGCTTTAACAAAAATCGATTGGTGCGTCCCTGACTTTCAGTCGCTTCAAGAAGAGGAAGATGCTCTGGAACAAGTTGATCCCCAGCCGTCGCAGCAGGAGGAAGCGTAGGCCATACAATTTAACTTTGTAGTTACAGTCTCAATTTGCTGAAAGATTTTAATCCGTTTCAGGCTTGCTATGCCTTTGTAATAGGATAGCATAAAACAGTGTTCATCTTGATCCGGATATCCAAACTTCTTTCTTTGACGTTTGCCAATTTAAATCTGGCCTGATGTGGTTGATCTTGCATATTAACTGTTTCTGCATGGATAACACTTAAAAGATGTCCTAGCGCTTTACCGCTGGACCAATTAAATTGCTCACAAAATACATCAAACAAGTGTTTGTTTGTACCAGAAAAACTTCATACCTGTGATCAAGTATGCTTGATATTCTTAATCCGGCAAAATTTGCAATTTTCTGATGGAGCCTTTGATAGACCCAATAATAATTCCGGGCTTTATAGAAGCTGCCAGTTTAGATCATGCTGGAGCTCTGTCCAGACTTTTGAAGATACGCGGTCAACTCTAGAGTTGTTCCATTCCGGATCAAAGAACCATAAAACACAAATACCAGAAATACAAGTTTGCAAATAAAACCATGTAGTCGAGGCTTTTTGCGAGCTGCCAGGCTCCAAAGCAAGGTTCAGCCAAGCAATGAATTCGGATACGATCCATTGAGCTTATGGTTCGGATACGACCATATGAACCAGACCACAGGGGCTAAGCTAGGATTCGGATACGATCCTGCCCCCTGCTGGCCCAAAAATTTAGCCAAGCAATGGATTCGGATACGATCCATTGAGCTTATGGTTCGAATACAACCATACAAACTGGACCACAGGGGCTAAGCTAGGATTCGGATACGATCCTGCCCCCTGCTAGCCTTTGCCATGTTCTCTTTGGTTCGGAGACGACCTATGTTTGAACAGAATGGCTTCATTAAGTTTGGGTATGTTCTCTTTGGTTCGAATACGACCTATATTTGAACAGGAAGCCCGTCAATAAGTTTGGGTATGTTCTCTTTGGTTCAAATACGACCTATGTTTGAACAGGAATCCCTTCAGTAAGTTTGGGTATGTTCTCTTTGGTTCGAATACGACCTATGTTTGAACAGGAATCCCTTCAATAGTCACTGCTCTAGAGTGCATATACGGCAATTGTCCTGCACAACCAGTTTAGACTGATCAAAGTGTTTTAAAATTTGACATATAATAAGAAATGTATGGTTATCACCATAAGACACTTGTATTGGAAAAAATGCTGAGCCCCCGGTTTACCGAGGGTGCCGGTTTATTCATTAATCATAATATATACATAGGATACAGCAGAGCTCCTGGCTCAGGTGTAGTAGGGCCGCAAGAGGGCGATGTTCCACGGCCTCTTTGTCTCTTCTTCCGATGTCCGTGAGTCCTTATGTTCTCGAACGTCCACCAGGTAATATGAACCATTGTGTAGATTCTTGCTGACCACAAAGGGACCTTCCCAAGGCGGGGATAGCTTGTGCATAACTGTTTGATCTTGGATGAGCCGGAGTACCAAATCTCCCTCTTGGAACGTCCTGGTCTTAATCCGGCGGCTATGATATCTGCGCAAGTCTTGTTGATAAATTGCAGACCGTGCTGCTGCTATATCACGCTCTTCATCCAACCGGTCTAAACTGTCCTGTCTCGCCTGCTCATTGGCCGCTTCAACATAAGCCATTACCCGTGGGGAATCATGACGGATATCACTTGGAAGGACTGCTTCAGCACCATACACCATAAAGAAAGGTGTATAACCTGTGGACCGGTTTGGCGTAGTATTGATACTCCAAAGGACAGAAGGTAACTCCTCAACCCAGCACCCTGGTGTTCTTTGCAAGGGAGTCATAAGCCGGGGATTGATACTTCGCAAAATCTCCTGATTCGCTCTTTCAGCTTGACCATTGGATTGAGGGTGAGCAACAGAAGACACGTCTAGGAGAATATGCTCCCATTGACAAAACTCTTCCATCTCTCCTTTAGATAAATTGGTGCCGTTGTCTGTGATGATGCTGTGTGGAAAGCCAAACCGAAAAATTACCTTTTTGATGAATTTCACCGCTGTTGCCGCATCACACTTGCTCATAGGCTCTGCCTCGATCCATTTTGTAAACTTATCCACAGCCACCAGTAGATGAGTTTTCTGATCTTGGGATCGTTTGAAGGGTCCAACCATATCAAGCCCCCCAAGTCGCAAACGGCCAAGTAATCGGTATCATCCGGAGCTCCTGTGCCGGAACAAGAGCAGGTCGTGAAAACTTCTGACAAGCATCACACTTCCGGACTAGATCCGCCGCATCAGCATGGGCTGTCAGCCAATAGAACCCATGCCGAAAAGCTTTAGCCACCAAAGATTTTGAACCGGCATGATGACCACAATCCCCTTCATGGATCTCACGAAGAATATCACAACCTTCCTCAGATGACACACACCGCTGAAACGCTCCAGAAACGCTGCGATGGTGAAGTTCTCCGTTTGCAATTGTCATGGACTTAGAGCGCCGGATTATCTGTTTTGCTTCGACCTCGTTGTCCGGCAGCTCTCCCCGGCTTAGATACGCCAAATATGGCAGCGTCCAATCCGGAATAACATGAAGTGCTGCAACTAGCTGTGCCTCCGGATCAGGAACAGTCAGGTCTTCCTCCGATGGTACTTGAACTGATGGACTGTGCAGCTCATCCAAAAAAGTATTCGGTGGTACCGGTTTACGTTGAGAACCCAGCCGGCTTAAAGCATCGGCCGCTTCATTCCTTCGCCGGTCTATGTGATCCACCTGATACCCTTTGAAATATCCTGCAACCGCTTCTACTTCTCGTCTGTAAGCTGCCATGAGAGGATCTCTTGAATCCCACTTGCCGGATACTTGTTGTGCCACTAAATCTGAATCACCAAAACACTTGATCCGGCTCAAATTCATCTCCTTGGCCATCAGTAAGCCATGAAGCAATGCTTCATACTCTGCTGCATCTACCATTCTTAAGAAGTTGCTCCCCACTACAAGGCATTCTCTCAACATGCAGGTTGTCCACCTCAGCTTTGTGCCATGTCAGCAATTTTTCACCCACTCATGCATTCCATGCATCTGAGCTCTCTCTTTCTCTCACGTGTGAACCAATTTTTCTCTCCATCGGCAGAATAGGAACGGTCTTTCGCATGCATCCACGTTGGCCACTAGGCGCCTATCAATGCAACCATTTTAATACTGACCATTACGTGTGTTTATTGGAGTCATTTACCCTTTCATTGGAAGCATGTCTTCTCCTCTTCCAATCTCTCCTTGATATAACTGTAGATCGACATGATCGAGACGAGCGCCCGCCGCCCCATGTGCGTCAAGTTGTTTGCGTCCATCATCTTGGGAAGCTCCGGGGAACCTTCACACCTAACTGACGACTGGCGCTTAATCCTTGCCGAGTAGACGGCCTCAAGCTCGTGGTGGTCGGATTTGTTCTTCCCAATTGCAGCCAAGCACCGCGACGTTTATCTGGTGTGCCGCTGACCCAAGCTTTTTTTTGTATGTGTGTTCCGTAGTCCCCGTTGTCTTCCTGCCGAGGTTCTGCCGGCGTCCGGTACAGGCACGTCGCACACTCCTGTCCAAGAAGTGGAAGAACCAGGCCTAGCGGAAAGGAAAAACACCGATACACCTAGTATGTTCTTTTCTCCTAGAGTATGTGGCAAGCGCCGGAGAGCACTTTGCTGACGGGGCGGCCGTAGACGCCAGGCTCCAACTCATCACCGCCGCCGAAGGACTCGAGGAGGACGCCGACGCGAGTGGCATGCATGACGTGGTCGTCGAAGAGGCTGGCGAGGCCTGGACGAAGGAGCCGATCAAGGAACGGCCGGGGCAGAGCACCTACAGCGGCACGTGGACGAAGCTCGAGCCAGGCGGACCTTCCCAGCCGTGGCGCTGCTCCCGGACGAGGAAGCCGAAAGGGAGGAGCATTGGTAGGCGCCCCCTAGCCAGCGGCAGAGAAGGAAGGACGGCTCAGTGGCAAGGGCGAGTCAGCACTTGCACGCGGCGGCGCAAGAGGTCGCAACGCTCTCCAGGATCTCCATCACGACGATCTCCGGCAGCCTCACCACCAGGAGCGCTGCGCTTGCTTGCACGCCACTACTATTATGCGTCTCTGTATGTGGTCGCTGGTACTAGCATGCGCATGCATGCATGATTAGTTCCTTGCTAATTACCCTAAGCTACGTAGCCAATGGACCCTAGCTAAGAGATACACATGCATACCATACAATCTTAGCTACGAATCTAATTGGTATACTCAAGAAAAATATGTTAAATTCTTGCCTCCTAACCAAGAAATGTTAAGCAATCTAACTAAGACATGTGTCAATTTCTTTCGTCATTAATTTTCCTTCATTGGTTTATTTATATTTGTACTGAATTTTCTTTCTTCCTTGCAAAAATAAAACTTCTTTACTACTATCTATTTTTTGGTTATTACTACTATTAAATATTTGTACTACAATTTTATTGAATTTAACTTCTACCATTGTGTGCTAAAATATCCCGCAGCAACGCGCGGGGTATCATCTAGTTATTAGTACAAGGAAACAGTAGACGGAGGACATAACAAAACTTATCTCCTCGCGGGGAAGTTAAAACAACTCCAGCCCCCGAGCCTTCTAATTGCCTTGAACCGTCAAAGTGAATCGTCCAGTATGTAAGATCCGGCTTCTCCTCTGGTGTTTGCAGTTCTATCCAATCATTGATGAAGTCCACCAATGCTTGAGATTTGATAGCGGTGCGTGGCACATATTTCAATTCGTGTGGGCTAAGCTCGATGGCCCACTTCGCCACTCGGCCCGTAGCTTCCCTGTTCTGGATTATATCCCCCAATGGTGCTGAACTAACAACAGTTATTGGGTGGCCTTGGAAATAATGTTTCAACTTCCGGTTTGCCATGAACACACCATATACCAGCTTCTGCCAATGTGGGTACCTTTGCTTGGACTCAATGAGAACTTCACTGACGTAATAGACCGGACGCTGAACCGGGTATTCCTTCCCTGCTTCCTTGCGCTCAACCACGATTGCTACGCTGACTGCCCGTGCATTGGCGACGACGTATGACAACAACGGCTCATTATCAACAGGGGCAGTAAGAACCGGCGGCTGTGCTAGTTGCCGCTTTAAATCCTCAAACGCAGCGTTTGCCTCATCGCTCCATATAAACCGGTCCGTCTTTTTCAGCATCTGATAAAGCGGAATTGCCTTCTCTCCCAAACGGCTGATGAACCGGCTCAATGCTGTGATCCGGCCGGCGATACGCTGAACATCATTGATGCAAACTGGTTTAGTCAAAGATGTGATTGCCTTGATCTTCTCCAGATTAGCTTCTATTCCTCTGTTTGACACCAAAAATCCAAGGAGCTTGCCTGCCGGAACACCAAAAGCGCACTTCTCCGGATTAAGCATCATCTTATAGGCTCGAAGACTGTCAAAGATCTCTTTGAGGTCCTCTATCAGCGTCTCCTCCTTCCTTGACTTCACCACAATATCATCCACGTAGGCATGAACATTCCTCCCTATCTGCCCTTTAAGACAGTTCTGTACGCAACGCTGATAAGTTGCTTGGGCACTCTTGAGCCCAATGGGCATAGAAACATAGCAAAAAGCACCAAAAGGGGTTATGAAGGATGTCTTCTCCTGATCTTTAACTGCCATCTTGATCTGGTGATACCCTGAATATGCATCCAAAAAACTTAGCCGTTCACATCCCGCTGTAGCATCAATGATCTGATCAATACGAGGGAGAGCAAAAGGATCGGTTGGACAAGCTTTGTTTAGGTCCGTGTAATCTACACACATTCTCCACTTTCCATTTTTCCTTAACACCAGCACCGGATTAGCCAACCATTCCGGGTAAAAAACTTCAACTATGAACCCTGCAGCCAAAAGCCTGGCCACTTCTTCTCCTATAGCCTTGCGCCTTTCTTCATTGAAGCGGCGCAGATACTGCTTGACCGGTTTAAACTTCGGATCAATGTTAAGACTGTGCTCAGCGTGTTCCCTCGGTATACCTGGCATGTCAGAAGGTTTCCATGCAAAGATATCCCGGTTCTCACGGATGAACTCGATGAGCGCGCTTTCCTATTTAGGATCAAGGTTAGCGCTGATAGTGAACTGCTTGGATGAATCGCCTGGCACAAAATCAACTTGCTTGGTCTCCTCCGCTGACTTAAACTTCAATGCCGGATCATGCTCTGTAGTTGGCTTCTTCAACGGGGACATATCTGCCGGATCAACATTGTCCTTGTAAAACTTCAACTCCTCCGTAGCACATACCGCTTCCGCGTAAGCAGCGTCTCCTTCTTCACACTCTAATGCAATCTTGAAACTTCCATGAACCCTGATGGTTCCTTTGTGACCCGGCATCTTAAGCTGCAGATAGACATAACACGGCCTGGCCATAAACTTGGCATAAACCGTTATTCCAAACAAAGCGTGATAGGGGCTCCGGATCTTGACAACTTCAAAGGTTATCATCTCTGACCCGGAATCCTGCTCATCTCCAAAGGTAACTTCTAGGTCAATTTTCCCAACTGGGTAAGCTGATTTACCTGGCAACACTCCATGAAACACCGTGTTTGACTGTCTTAGCTTCTTATCCGTCAGCCCCATGCGACGAAAGGTCTCATAATATAAGATATTGATGCTACTGCCGCCATCCATGAGGACTTTGGTGAATTTGTAGCCACCCACCTGCGGCGCTACCACTAAGGCCAAGTGGCCCGGATTATAAACTCGCAGCGGATGATCTTCCCTCCTCCATACAATAGGCTACTCTGACCAGCGCAGGAATTGCGGTGTCGCCGGTTCAACCGCGTGGACCGCCCGCTTTAGAACTTTTTGATCCTGTTTACACAAACTCGTAGTGAACACATGATACTGCCCACTACTCAACTCCTTCGGATTACTCTGATATCCGGATTGCTGCTGCTGCTGCTGACGCTGTTGATTGCCTTGGTTGTTGTGATTACCCTGGCCCTGTTGTTGGTTGTTTTGGTTGTTGTAACCACCCTGACCATGCTGTTGATTGCCTTGGTTATGATAACCGCTTTGACCATATTGGTTATTGCCTTGATTATTATAACCACTGTTGTTGCCACGATATCCTGATCCGGAGCCGTTCCCCTGGTGACTCGGACCGTAAAGCCCGGGGCTTGAACCGCCGCCTGGTGGCCTGTTATTAGAGCTGAACCGGCTCATGGCTTCCATCATGGCCTTGCATTCTCCTATAGTGTGTTTTGCTGGACGTTCCCTTGAGCCGTGTTTCGGACAAGGCTCATTTAACTCTTGCTCCCAGCTAACGGGCCCTCCGCCGGTTTGTGGAGGCGGCTTACCTTTATTACGCTGAAAGCCCCCTTGAACTTGGGTATTGGCCACGAAATCAGAGCCACCTTCCGCCTTTCGCTTGCCTAAGAAGCTTGTACCAACCGGACTAGCCTGCGCCGGTTTACCAAATTTATTTGCCCTTCCCGTTTTATCTCCATCCACTTCTGGATATTTAGTATTGTCTGAGTCCCCGTACTTCACCAGAGCGCTCATGAGACTTCCCATGTCATTACAATCCCGCTTGAGACGTCCCAGTTTTAACTTCAGAGACTCAAACCGGCAATTGTTTTCTAGTGTCACTATTGCCGTACTGGGACTGATACCATTCGAAGAGTGCAAGATTTCTGATACTCGCCGTACCCATGCACTTGTAGACTCATGTTCTCCTTGTATACAGGCTGCCAGATCCACCACTGACATTGGCTGCTTGCACGTATCCTTGAAATTTTTTATGAACTGGCGACGTAATTCTCCCCATGATCTGATGGAATTAGGCGGTAAGCCCTTTAGCCAGGTCCGGGCTGTACCCTCAAGCATCATGGTGAAGTACTTTGCGCAAGCCGCTTCATCTACATCCAGCATCTCCATAGCCATCTCGTAACTCTTAACCCAAGCCTCTGGAGCTAAATCTGCTGTGTAATTAGGCACTTTCCGCGGGCCGTTGAAATCCTTGGGTAGCTTTACGCTCCGCAGAGCGCGGATAAGACACTGCACCCCGAAAGAACTCGTCGTGACTCCTGTTTCTGCTGTGGTTGTGTGAATCGGCGTCGTCTGACGGACCTCCTCGCGGGCCACAGATCTAACCCGGTTTGCCTCCTGAGCTTGCGCATCTGCGCCTGCCGGATTATCTTGTCTGTGACGGTGTCGCCTGCGTTCACTACTAGACACCTCTGGCTCCTCCCAATGCCTAGTGTAACTCTGGCTGTGGCGTGGTGTTGAATGAAGCCTCTCCCTGCTATAAGAATACGCTTGATGTTGTGTTAATGCTGTGTTAAGTAGATCCTTAACCCTGCGTGTCTCCACTGCTACGGGGGATGTCCCCTCAATGGGTAAAGCGGCCAGACGCGAAGCGGCAGCAACAATATTATCCAAAGGGTTTGAATAATGACCCGGAGGGGCAGGGATGTGAGGCGCAGACATAACCCGCCGATCTTGCTGCGCAGTGGGCTGCTGAACCGGCTCATCCCTCGCCGGAGCCGCCCTTCGGTTTGCCGCCGGAACATTGCTGGTCCCCGCTCCTGGTGTCCTGAAAAGATTCATCACCTCGTAAACCGGCGGTAGAAGAGACTGGTACTTCCGACTCCTTACTCCCTGTGCAGAGGCCTGTTCCATCCTTAGCTGAAAAGCCTGATCATCCAACTCTGCTTGCCTCATTGCTATCATAGCCTTCTCCGCCTTCAGATTTTCTTTTGCTTGATCAATCCGGCCCTTCAGCTGAAGGAGCTCTGCATCGTGTTGCGCCTTGTCTGCTGGAGCCACCTCTGCCATGGCTCGGGCTATGAACTCCTCGACTAAGGTGGATAGAGCGTCAGAGGGCGAGAGGGCCTGGCCGCTCCCCCCTACACCAGCTTCTGCTGTCATCGCCCCGTTCACCGTGGACTGCTGCGTAGGTTGTGAACCGGCCATAAAGACAGCCACTCGGTTTGGCGGATCAAAGGGGTCCGGAATACTGTCTCCGTCGGACATACCCTCAGACCGGCCGTCCCGCAACTGATACAAAGACTCAATCTCTCCGGATAAAGATTCATCGTCGGAATAGATAACTGTCTCGCCACCGGAATCCGATCCGTCCTCGTCTTGAAACCCCGTGAATTGCTCCAACGAAAACGCGCTTCATGGCAGGCTGAATCCGGGCCGATCTCGCACGCTGAGCCGGCTCGACGATGTTGGGGAAGACGTCCGGCTCAGGTCCCGGTTCACCAATCTTGCCGATGAAGACGTGGATGCCGCCGAAGGGAACCCGGTACCCGTATTCGATTGAATCGGCCTCCGGTCCCCAACCTGCGTCGTCGATGTAGATCCGGCTGCGGCGACTCTTGGTCATCCGGCCGACCGCGTAACCCTTGAGCCTTTCAAAGCTGCCCTTCAAGAACTCGAAACCATCGTGCGGAGGCCCCATGGTGGGCGCCAACCGTCGTGGAATTAACACGGCAGATGTCCGGTTTAACGGACTTACTGATGGAACCATCGTACAGGTTAGCTTAAAGGGGTTAAAAGCACACAAAGGACACAAAGGATTTATACTAGTTCGGCCCCTTCGATGAAGGTAAAAGCCGATGTCTAGTTTGGTTTGGTATTGCTTGGGCGTCGATGAACAGGGAGCGGATCGCTTGCCTGTGTCTCGACGGGTCGTTTCTTGTCCCTGAACCGTCGCTGTGTCGTCCCTTTATATAGAGGCGACGCCCAGTCCGGTTACAGAGTCCCGAGGCCGGCTCATACTTGTGTCCGCCTCGGTCTCTGTTCTTTCTTCCTTGTCTCTCAAGTTACATGACCATGCGGTTTACAAACCATAACTCTATACATGGGCCCTAAACTCTCATGGGCCGTAATCTCTACTGGGTATTACAATTATACAACTACATTTACCATAATCCGGTTTACACTAGCCGGTTTATACCTGCTAGTAATATCCCTGACAGTATCCCCAAGTTTCCCGGCGACGTGGCGACATGGTGGCGCGGCGGCGGCGAGGCGAGAAAGAGCGGGAAGAGAGCGGTGGCGAGGCACAGAGCGGGGAGAGAGCGGTAGCAAGGCACAGAGCGGTAGGAGGGCGTTGGATTTTATAAAGCGCGCTGGACGCCGCGCGCCAAAACTAGCGCACGCCCGGCTGCTTTTTCCCGCGTGCGCGCAATCCTTTCCCGACGTCTCTGCTATCTCTACTCTCTTCTCTACTATTATATTTATTTTATATTTAATATTTATCTCTACTTCTCTACTCTCTATTTTTTTCTGTACTTTTTCCCTAATTTTCTTCTAAAAAATAGAGTTGGTGATGATGGTGTTCTTGCCATGCTGCAATATAGGCCATCCGATTTATATCCGATGGATAGGCACGAAACTGTGGTAGTTTTGCAAAAAGATACCCACACCCCTCGCCGCATTTGCAAATAAGGAATTACCCCGTTCATCCTTTTCTCCCACAAGATAAACTACTCATACAAATGCATCTTGATGCGTGCAACGCATGGGCATCTTGCTACTTATAGAAAACCATCCATCATTTGCCACACTACTGGTTGCAGATGAAATACCTACCCAAGCACAACGCGATACAGGAGCGACGCACAATTACAAGCTGATATTATGTTGGACAATGGAGGCTATAACCAATTACTTTTACGGGAACAATAGCACCCAGGAAATTTGAAGGGTAGGTATGAGCAAAATTGGAACTGCACATGTACTGCTAAGTGATTCAATACACACATTACCAATCGATGAGGAGAACGATGGTCGCGGCGACCTCTGTGAGTCATGGTCGGCAATAGGAGTCAGTTCATTGTCCATGACGGTGGTGCTTCTACGCTTGGCGTCGGCTTCCGGGAAGCAGATCCGAGACTGTGGAAGACGGTGCCGGGGATGAGGCTCCGTGTACGACGACGACGGTGGACCGGCTCCAGTGTGGCGTACGAGGTCGTCGATGAGGCAGATGCGCTGCGGTGGACGAGTGCGCCAATGTAGAAGGGGAGGAGCATGAAGGCTGCGATGCCTTGGAGAAGTCTATTTTGCGTTGGGATAGAAAATGGAGAGTATTCATGTGTACTACTCTGGGTGCCGGGATGGGGTTGGCTGGGTAGGGTGAACCTGAAGTTATGAAAACAACCCCCTACCAACCGTCATCTGTCGGCCTATTCCGAAGGCTATGATGGTAACTTCCCACTGCTTGAATCAGGGTTGCGGGAGATTTTCCCGCCGACCTCAAAATTTTGTGACACTGAACTCCCCGTGTGGCGTGTTGGGTGATTCGGCTAAGCAACTAGCGAGTAGTACTAGTATACTCTACATATTAGGTTTGACCGAAGTCAAACTTCCTAAAGTTTGACCAGGTTAGAAAAATATAAACATTTACCATAACAGATATGTATGATGTGAAAGTACATTCAATAATGAATATAATGGTATTTATTTGTTATTGTATATGTTAATATTTTTTGTTATAAAGTTTCTGAGAGTTTACAAAACTTGACTTTGACCAATGCTAATACACGGGCATAAATTAAAATGGAGGGTGTACACATTTGTTTTCCTAGTATGTAGTGAATTAATCATTTGTTGAAATTGTGAAATAAATATATTAGGCTACTGACTTCGAATGTAATGGTCTATATAATTCAATAGTTACAATCATTGTCGAATTCCAAGATGTATACGAGGTCTATAGTAGTACTTCATAACATGCTCAAACTCGCATAATCCCAGTCAAATGACAATCAAAATGCATTTCATAGTTATTACTTTGTAGGATGCAACAAAACGAACAATAACTCTACATCAGCCATTATAAAAGCAACATTTTGAACATATCCCAATGTGTGAATGAACCGTGCAGAGAGAGCTTGCGAAGATGGAGCAGATAGGGCGGGAAAGATTGTATGTATGTGGACGAGAGAGTAGGAGACAAACCTAACGAAACAGAGAGAGGGAGATAGCTAGAGAGAGAAAGAGAGAGGAAGAAGTTAGGTCTGTGAGAAAGATGGAGACATGTAATATACGTGAGATGCGTGTGCATCCGGATTCTATACACGTGGAAGGAGAAGAGACAACATGTTTGATGATAGAGCTGGAAAAACATGTATGAGAGGGGAAGGGTCTCGTGGGTTGAGGGATTGATAAATTTGTGTGGGGGAGAGAGGGATTGGTAATTTTGTGCGAGAGAGAGAGGGTGGGGGGAGGAGTCAATCAGCCGTCGTCACATCATACCGCTTCCAAATGGCCCCGCATTCTCTAGTGAAGTGTAGTCGCCGTCTTCGATCTCCTCGATTGTAATGCCCAGGATGGGAATATACCTCCTACATGTCGAGGCACGACTTAAAGGTATAAGCCCATTCTGGAATGATCTCAAGTTCGGTATCTTTGCACATCTCATGCAAAAATAGGGATGAAAATAAAAAGAGAGAGTTGGCTTACACTCGCCACCTCACACAATTCATTACATAGTCAAACATCATCCAAACAACATCACAACCCGACTATGGGAGAAGATCCAAATGAAAGATACCAAATACATAAATCCACAGGTTCGAATTGCCCCTAGTAGAAACCACTACTGATCATCGGGATAGTGCACATAGTAACGGCTACGTTCTTCGTCGTACTCCCAGCACAGCTCAGTGTCGTCACCTGAGTAGTTCACCATGGTATCTGCATCTGGTGTGGTGTAGAATCTATGAGCCACGGAGGACTCAACAATCCTGTTCCCGGGTAACAGAACTATCTAAGCCTTGGGTGTGGAACAAGGCTGAAGAAAGATAAAATGTTGCAGCTGCACTAGCACTAACTTACGTAATAAGAGCGAGAAGAGAGGTACCACGAGCGATAAAGTGATCACGAAGTGATCCTATCTAAACACGTTAAACATAACCCCACCGTGTTCACTTCCCGAACCCCTTTTCGGAAAATGACCGTCACGGTTACTCACGCTGGCAGTGTGTTCTGAACATGGTGTCAAGTTTTCTACAACCAGATATTAACAAATTCCCATCTGCCACATAACCGCGGGCACGACTTTAGAAAATTCAAAACCCAACAGGGGTGTTCCAACTTGGCCCATTACAAGCCCACGACCCGCGGAGTCGCAACTCCAAGGTGGGAAATCCCGAGTATTCTCGGAATCCCGTGCTCAAGATACTCCGAATAAGGTAAGACTAATCTAGCAAATCCTCCCGGTGTGCCGACACCCTGATAGTAGCCGCGCGTATCTCGTCTCAGGCCACGACCGGATGGGTGATCCCACAGGTTTTTACCAGCCCTCGGGTTCCCCCAAGGTGGCCTCGCGTAACCGCCAGTTTGGACCAACACTCATGTGGAGCACTGGCCCGGGTTGTTGATTAAGAAGAGGGTTTATAACTCCCTATGCAAGTTTTTAGTTGTTTAGGCAAATAGTACCAATGTTGGGACTTGCTGGAAAAGACTTAGCGCTAAGCGGTTTATCGAGGGGGTCCCATAACCCCAACCGTGTGAGGAACGCATAATCAAGGAACATAACACCGATTTATACGGTTCCTAGGGCGGCATGAGTGGAACAAATCACCAAGCAAGAGGCTTAGCCTTCCACCCATTACCAATATATAGATGATTTAGTTAAGAATTTATATAGTGTGATATCCCAACATATACTTCAACATGAAGCAAGAATCTTCGAATCTTCTCCTGCAACTAGCAATGCTATAAGAGGGGCTGAGCGAAGCCTACGTAGCCAATCAAAGGTTTGCATAGGTTGGTGGTTAAACAGATTCATGGTTACAATAGGAGGCTGACAAACAAACATGGCCATCGAGGCAATAAGCTAAAGAGCGAGACTTCTAGCAATAGGCAAAGATAGTAATGATATCTGGGTCAGGTCATCTTGCCTGTCGAGTCGTCGATGGGATCGTAAGACGGCTCCTCGTTCTCAACTTCGGTAGTAACCTTGTTCTCGTACTCGGTCTCGGCTTCCGGCTCTACTCAACACAAGAACACACAAGGCACGAAAACAAACAAGGTGCAATGCACAAACTACATGATGCATGTATGATGCACTTAGGAAGCACTGCGGATGCACTTAGGATGCACAACATGACAACATAGCAAGCACAGAGAAACATCACAAGGAACATGACATTATGCTCAAGCAAGTAGGATGCAAGACAAGTCTATTTAGGATGCAAAACATGGCAAGGTAGGAAGCACAGAGAAACAACACAAGAAACAACAGGTTTAAAAGAGGCCGGAAACAACTTAAGACAAATCCGGTAAGTCCTCATATACATAGTTTGAAATTAGTCCAGATCTGAACAAACCTTAATTTAAAGTTGTTAAACAGCAAGTTAACATGCACCATGATGATCTACACAAAATTCTAGTCAAGTTTCATATAAAGTTTGTTTAAAACGGAGCTACGGTCTAAAAGATACACCAGAAACAAGAAACAAAGCAAAGTTGAAATTAACAGCCACATAGCAACTTTGGAGCAAGAAATATATACTCTACAACACTCAAACATGGTGACAAGAAGCATGGACATGAAGTAGACATATCCTACAGAAAACAACTTCATTGGAGCAACTCCATAGAAGGCATGGATCAATAGCAACAAGCTACAACATTTTGATCATGACAACAAAAACCTGACAACAATAATTTATAGCAACTTGGGAGCAAGAATTAAATATGCTACAGCAACCCAAATGAGCATGTGAGGGCATGGATGGATAGAAAACAACATATACAACAATTAATGATCAAAGGTCACCCCAAAACTAACATGGATTTGCCTAGGACAACAAGCAAACATAGCATCAGGATATTACAGATTCCAGACTTAGTGAAATTTCACTAAGTGTTAAAACAGTAACATTATCCTGGCATGTTTGTGAGCATGTTTAAGTCACCTCAAGGCATATCATGGCAAAAGGTTTGCACCACAGCAAAGAACACATGATGGAGAATCTAAAACATATGGGCATTCAACATGGGGGCAAACACATCAATAGCAACGAGCTCCTCAACTAGGCATCTCGTAACACGTTACAAAACCTAACGGTCATATGCACTTTTGCAACAGGGATAAACATGGAAATATGAACTCTAACATGCATGCTATAGCAACCAACATGTAGAGCATCTCTTGATGAACATTTTGACATCTCATTTGCTTCATTTGGATAAACATGCACCAAGTTATCACATCTCAAACATGGCATGAAAACAACTATTAGCAGCAGTTTATATCAAGTAGCACTCTTGTCATGATGATTAAGACATCTAGATGGACTCAAACAAGCATGACTCAATGGAACAAAACAAAGTACACATCACCACGGTCATTTTTACATATCATATGCACAAAACGGACAAGCACAGTAAAAGTTATTGCCATCACAATAAGCCATCAGACAACTAAATGCAAAAAGGACTTGGAGAGAAAACAACAGGCTACCTCCTCGCGGATCGGGTTGACCCAGTGGATCGGTCAACATGGATCGGTCGGAGCGGTTC
>LR738715.1:353253477-353364192 GCA_902687465.1 Secale cereale | reverse complement strand
GTAGAGCATCTCTTGATGAACATTTTGACATCTCATTTGCTTCATTTGGATAAACATGCACCAAGTTATCACATCTCAAACATGGCATGAAAACAACTATTAGCAGCAGTTTATATCAAGTAGCACTCTTGTCATGATGATTAAGACATCTAGATGGACTCAAACAAGCATGACTCAATGGAACAAAACAATGTACACATCACCACGGTCATTTTTACATATCATATGCACAAAACGGACAAGCACAGTAAAAGTTATTGCCATCACAATAAGCCATCAGACAACTAAATGCAAAAAGGACTTGGAGAGAAAACAACAGGCTACCTCCTCGCGGATCGGGTTGACCCAGTGGATCGGTCAACATGGATCGGTCGGAGCGGTTCGGGCGAAGTGGGTCCGCGGGCACCGGTCGCGGGACCCGTTAGGGTTGGCGGAGGCAGCCGATCGGATCGGGCTCGATCTGGATCGAGGCCGGCGCTGGCGCCTTGATCCCGGCCGGCGGGAGGCCCGGCGGGAAGGCACGGCGAGCTGGGGTCGCGGGTCGTCGGCGGCGAGGGCCCTGCGGTGCGCCGGCGGCGAGGCCCGGAGCGGCAACGTCAGGGCCGGAGGAGCTCGCAGCTCGGGCGGCGGCATGGCTCGGAGCTCTTGAGCTCGAGGCGGCAGCGCTCTGCGGGCGAAGCGGAGGCGGCCGGCGGGGACCGGCGACGGCGGGCGGCGAGGCGTGGCGGCCCTCGCGGCGGCCGGCGGCGCGAAGCCGCGACGGGGAACTGCGGCGCTGCGGAGGAGGACGCGCGGGGGCGCGGGGGCGGACGGGCCCGGAGGCGGCGGCGGCGGGCCGGGAACGGGCCTGCGGGCACGCGCGGCGGCGGAGGCGGATCTGTGCAGTGGCGATGTGTCCGGTGGCGGGCGGACACGTCCGCCCGGCATGGTTTTCGAGGCGAGGCTGGAGGAGGAAGGAGACTAGGGTTTTTGGACGAAAATGGAGGGGTGGACGTGTTTATAGGCACAAGGAGCTACGAGAGTCCAAATGGGGAGCGGTTTTCGGCCACGCGATCACAATTCGACGACCGAGATGATGGGAAGGGTTGTGCTGGGTTGGTGGGCTGTTGTGGAGGGGGTCTTGGGCCTCAAAAAGGAGGTTCTTTTAGCCCACTAGGTTAACCGCTGGAGTACCAAACGAACCCAAACGCGACGAAACTTGACAGGCGGCCTACAACTACCAAAACAACATCGCACGACAAGTCTCACGTCATTCCGGAAACGTTACACGGCCAAACACAAAAGAAGGACTCGGGGATGCCACGGGCACGTGTGAGAGCGTCGGAACTCGAAACGGACAACAGGAAGAGACGAGTGGGACCTGATGCAAGTGACAACACAAATGCAATGCACATGACAGCATGACATGGATGAAATGCACACATGCACATGACAAAACGAAGAAACCCGAAAAGAAGAAGAACCCGGAATGGAAATGATGAAGCCAAAGTTTATATATTGCAATATTCGGAAAGTGTTACATCTGGGGCATTACAAACTCTCCTCTACTACGAAAAGATCTCGTCCCGAGATCTAGGACTGGAAGAAGGAAGGATACTCGGAACGAAGGTGATCTTCTCCTTCCCATGTAGCTACTCTGTCGCTATGGTGTGACCACTTGACTTTCAAGAACTTGATTGATTTGTTGCGGTTCTTGCGCTCAGTTTCTTCAAGAATAGCAACGGGATGCTCTCGGTAAGACAAGTCTTGTTGAAGATCAATCTCCTCAAACGGAATGGTGTGTTCAGGTGTCTTGAAGCACTTGCGGAGTTGAGACACGTGAAACACATCATGAACATTAGCAAAGTTGGAAGGGAGCTCAAGTTGATAGGCTAGATCGCCTCTTTTGCCAAGGATCTTGAAAGGGCCCATGTATCTAGGAGCAAGCTTGCCTTTGATACCAAATCTTTGGGTGCCTTTCATAGGAGAAACACGGAGATAGACATGATCACCAATGTTGAAGGCCAAATCACGATGCTTGCCATCATAGTAGCTCTTCTGACGCCACTGAGCGGCCTTGAGATTCTCACGTATGACTTTGCACATTTCTTCGGCTTCTGAGATCAAGTCATTGCCAAGAAGTTGACGTTCACCAGTCTCGGACCAGTTGAGAGGAGTACGGCACTTTCTGCCATAGAGGATTTCAAACGGAGCTTTGCCGGCACTTGCTTGGAAATTGTTGTTGTAAGAGAACTCGGCAAACGGAAGGCAATCTTCCCACTTCATGCCAAAAGATATGACACAAGCTCTGAGCATGTCTTCTAGAATCTGGTTCACTCTCTCGACTTGACCACTATTCTGAGGGTGAAATGCAGTGCTGAAACGAATCTTAGTGCCCATGGCGGACTGAAAGGAGTCACAGAACTTGGATGTGAACAAACTTCCATGGTCTGAGGAGATAACTTGAGGAATGCCATGTAAGGACACAATTCTGGAAGTGTACAACTCTGCCAGTTGAGCTGCATTGATGGATTCTTTGACTGGAAGGAAGTGAGCTACTTTGGTAAGCTTGTCAATGACAACAAGGATAGAATCATTCCCCTTCTTGGACTTCGGAAAGCCAGTGACGAAATCCATTTCAATGTGGTCGAATTTCCACTGGGGAATAGGAAGAGGTTGGAGAAGACCGGCTGGACGTTGATGCTCTGCCTTCACTCTTTTGCAGACATCACATTCAGTCACGAACTGGGCAATCTCCCTTTTCATGAGAGTCCACCAGTAAGATTGCTTGAGATCTTGGTACATCTTGGAACTTCCAGGATGAACCGAGAGGAGTGAGTCATGTGCTTCGTTCATTATGAGCTTCCTGAGATCACCCTTGGGAACCACAAGTCAGTCCTCAAAGAACAAGGTATCTCTCTCATCAACGCGATAGCACTTGTATTTGGGAGTATCCTTTGCAATACCATGTTTCACTTTCTGCACCATAGCATCACTGAGTTGGGCCTCACGAATCTGATCTTCCAAGGTAGGAGCAACTTGAAGATTTGCAAGAAAGCCTTGCGGAACAACTTGGAGGTTGAGCTTCCTGAATGCTTCACAAAGCTCAGGCTGAAACTTCTTGATAAGGAGACTGTTGCAATATGCCTTTCCGCTCAAGGCATATGCAATGACATTGGCCTTGCCAGGTGTGTATTCGATTCTTGGATCATACTCTTGGATCATCTCAACCCAACAATTCTGGCGAAGGTTCAGGTTCGGCTGTGTGAAGATGTACTTCAAGCTCTTGTGATCGGTGAAGATGTCGACTTTTCTGCCCAACAGAAGGTGTCTTCACGTGATTAAGGCGTGTACCACAGCTGCTAGCTCGAGATCATGTGTGGGGTAGTTCTTCTCACTTGGCTTCAATTTACGAGAAGTGTATGCCACAATCTTCTTCTCCTGCATTAGCACACCACCAAGTCCTTGAAGAGAAGCATCACAGAAAACTTCGTAGGGCTTGGACTCATCTGGAGGGGTAAGAACTGGAGCAGAGATGAGCTTTTCTTTGAGAGTTTTGAATGCCACATCATAATCCGGAGACCAGTTGTACTTGACATTCTTCTGCAGCAAGTTGGAGAGAGGCTTGGCAATCTTGGAGAAGTTCTCAACGAACCTTCTGCAATAGCTAGCAAGACCAAGGAAGCTTCTGAGTTGCTTGACGTTCTGAGGAGGTTCCCAGTTGACAATCGCTTCAAATTTCTCGGGGTTGACCGCAATACCGTCAGCGGAGATGATATGGCCTAGATACAAGACCTTATCGAGCCAGAATTCACACTTGGAGAACTTGGCATAGAACTTACGTTCACGGAGTCTGTCGAGAACCAGACAGAGGTGCTTTTCGTGATCCTCTTCATTCTTGGAGAATACCAAGATGTCGTCCAGATAAACAAGCACAAATTCGTTGGTGTAGGGGTTGAAAATGTAGTGCATCATTCTCGAGAAGGTAGGTGGAGCATTAGCGAGGCCAAAAGACATGACTGTATACTCATAGGAGCCGTAGCTAGTTCTGAACGCAGTCTTGTGAATATCTTCTTCACGGATGCGGATCTGGTGATAACCCATCCGGAGATCGAGCTTTGAGAACACTTTTGCTCCTTTGAGCTGCTCGAACAATTCATTGATGTTGGGGAGCGGATACTTGTTCTTTATTGTCTTCTTGTTCAATGGTCGGTAATCAACGCAAAGGCGCTCCGTGCCATCCTTCTTCTTGACAAATAAGACACCACATCCCCAAGGAGAAGTGCTAGGCCCGATCAGACCCATACGCTCTTGCTCATCGAGTTGTTTCTTCAACTCCTTCAACTCTTCAGGGGAAAGCTTGTACGGACGCCGGCATGCTCGCTCAGTACCAGGCTCGAGTTCAATGATGAATTCAACTTGACGGTGCGGAGGCATACCTGGAAGCTCTTCAGGAAAAACATCTTCGTATTCATTGACCACCGGAATTTGAGAGATGGCATTAATCTCGCCCTTGTCATTGAGAGAGAATAGCCTGATTGTGTTATCTCGAGAGGCAAAGATAATCACGTCTTCGTTAGGATGAGTAATCTTTACTTCCTTATTTGCACAATCAATGTGAGCATCATGCTGAGAAAGCCAATCCATCCCAAGAATAATATCAATGTCGGAGTTGCCGAGAACAACCGGAGAAGCCAGAAAACGGTAATCACCCATGCGAATAGATACATCCGGAGCATATATTTTTGAATGCATTAGTTTACCCAGAGAAACAACTGATAATTCCTTTGGCAAACTTTTGATGTCAACATTATGCTTGGATGCAAAAGGTTGAGACATGAAAGAACATGATGCACCCGAATCAAACAAGACTTTAGCAGGTTTAAGGTTGACTGGAAGATTACCAAGTATCACATCTGAAGAATTCTCTGCTTGAGCTCCATTCATCAGATTCACTCTTGCTGACTTTGGATTATGCTTGACAATAGCAGTGCTGACAGGTGGAGGAGGCGGAAGGCGCCTTGGGTTGGGGCACTTGTTAGCATAATGACCCTTCTGAGTGCACTTGTTGCAAACCACTTCTGAGAGAGGACGGTGATAAGGAGCACTTGACTTGGAAGCTTCAAAATGATTCTTTGACTGGTTGCTTGGGTTGGGTGGGTGGGAGAAAGCACGACCACCAGAATTCTTGTTGTTGTTGTAGGGAGCTCGAATCACTGGAGGAGGTGGAAGCCAAAACTTCTGTTGCTTTGCGACCACTTGAGAAGATGAGGAGGAGTGAACAGCATCTCTGATCCTCTTTTTGGAAGCTTCCATCTTGAGTTGGGCTGCCTCTTGCTTAAGTGCCATGTTATAGAATTGATCAAACTTATCAACCTCGAACAAGGTGAGAGCTAGTTGGAGTTCATCCTTCAGACCACCTCGGAACTGATAGATCTTGCTCTTGGCATCTAGGATGTCTTGCTTGGCATAGCGGGCAAGGTTCTGGAACTTGGCATTTTATTGGTAGACAGACATTGAGCCTTGCTTCAGGTTGCGGAATTGCTCACGCATACCCTTGATGACACTTGTTGGAATGTGGTGAGAGCGAAAATCCTGCAGAAGTCATCCCAGGAGATTACACGTCCTGCTCTGGAGTCTTTGTACTCCTGCCACCAATCATCGGCTTGGTCCTTGAGTTGGAACGCGGCAAACTTCACATAGTCCTCGGGCCTGACGTTACTGCACTCGAAATGCTTCTTGATACCTGTTATCCAGTCTTCAGCATCTAGAGGGTCCACACAGTAACTGAATGCCTTTGGTTGGTTTGCCAAGAACTGGTTGAGCGTAGCAAAGTGAGGTTGGTTGAACCAATTGCCTTGGTTCCCATGAGCACCCTGATTTGCTTGATTTGCTTGAATGTTCTGCATCATTTGCATAAGCATTTGGGTGTTCTGGTTCGTCGCTTGCATAATTGCTCTCCAGGCCTCAGACAGAGGAGGAGGTGAAGGAGGACGATCAGGAACCTCTTCACCCTCTGGGTTAGCGTTGGGAACCTTTTTAGGAGCCATCCTGAATGAGATGACAACTATCAGCCATTGATTGAGAAAGATATATAAGCTGAATCAACGGCTAGAAATTGCAACATAAGTCTTGACAAGCACATTCGAACAAGAAGAACGAATGTAATCCATAGTTTAATAGTAACAACAATCTTCACGAGAAGCCACTTGGGAGAACAAAAGGTAGATAAAAACAACAAGGAGCAGATAGAACAAATACAAGATAGAAGCTTCGTTCGACATATTCGTGCTGAAAGCTTATGGAACGTGTTACAAAAGGGTTTTGCAATCCCCGGATCAGCATAGCCAAGGACCCTTTAAGATGCAACTCCCGATCGGAACAACGGCCATAAAACTACTTCACTCAATGTAGAACCCCGAACTCCATATCATGCATTCTTTGGAAGAATGCCTATGAACTACAAGATGAACCCACCTATTAATTTCCGAAAGTTTCCAGTTATGCAATCAGGTGTTGGGGATACAAGGGAAGCATCGCGCACTCAACTCTAATCCTACATCCAACTGTATCCATCCTTCAAAACATAACCAGTTATTTTCGGAAACCGTCTACCTCGGACATTCGAAACACATCTACTATACAAGCGATGGCAATACTCCCGAACTACCTCCCCAGTACTGGGTGACATCGGGGTTATCTTGCCACTAACCGCATATGAGAGTTTTCGATGTCGGCCGTCTTAAGTATTCCAGAACTGATGCGATATATTTGTGACGACAACACCTTGGAGCTCAACTCCCCGAGACACTGCCATAACCCCTAAATGACAGGAGGCATCGAGAACAATTTTCTCGTCACAAAGACATCGGAACAATCCAAACAATACTCGCGAGATTCCTAAAAAAAATTTGGTGAATTTTTTGAGAGTAGAAGAGACAAGACTAATCGTCAGGAGTCCTCACCAGAGTGAAAAGAGATGAGGAGCAAAAGAAATCCTACTCTCCGGTATATATATAGGACTCAAAATATTTTAAGTGTGTGCCTAGACTCAACCGTCAATGATTCGATCAATCAGTGGGGGCTTCTAGGTCGGAGAAGGCTCTGAATACCAACTTGTAATGCCCAGGATGGGAATATTCCTCCTACGTGTCGAGGCACGACTTAAAGGTATAAGCCCATTCTGGAATGATCTCAAGTTCGGTATCTTTGCACATCTCATGTAAAAATAGGGATGAAAAGAAAAAGAGATAGTTGGCTTACACTCGCCACGTCACACAATTCATTACATAGTCAAACATCATCCAAATAACATCACAACCCGACTACGGGTGAAGATCCAAACGAATGATACGAAATACATAAATCCACAGGTTCGAATCGCCCCTAGTAGAAACCACTACTGATCATCGGGATAGTGCACATAGTAATGGCTATGTTCTTCATCGTACTCCCAGTACAGCTCTGTGCCGTCACCTGAGTAGTTCACCATGGTACCTGCATCTAGTGTGGTGTAGAATCTGTGAGCCACGGAGGACTCAGCAATCTCGTTCCCGGGTAACAGAACTATCTAAGCCTTGGGTGTGGAACAAGGCTGAAGAAAGAGAAAAGGTTGCAGCTGCACTAGCACTAACTTACGTAATAAGAGCGAGAAGAGAGGTGCCACGAGCGATAAAGTGATCACGAAGTGATCCTATCTAAACACGTCAAACATAACCCCACCGTATTCACTTCCCGAACCCCTTTCTGGAAAATGACCGTCACGGTTACTCACGCTGGTAGTGTGTTCTGAACATGGTGTCAAGTTTTCTACAACCGGATATTAACAAATTCCCATCTGCCAAATAACCGCGGGCACGGCTTTCGAAAGTTCAAAACCCTGCAGGGGTGTTCCAACTTGGCCCATTACAAGCCCACGACCCGCGGAGTCACAACTCCAAGGTGGGAAGGCCCGAGTATTCTCGGAATCCCGTGCTCAAGATACTCCGACTAAGGTAAGACTAATCCAGCAAATCCTCCCGGCGTGCCGACACCTTGATAGTAGTCGCGCGTATCTCGTCTCAGGCCACGACCGGATGGGTGATCCCACGGGTTTTTACCAGGCCTCGTGTTCCCCCAAGGTGGCCCCGCGTAACCCCCAGTTTGGACCAACACTCATGTGGAGCACTGGCCCGTGTTGTTGATTAAGAAGAGGGTTTATAATTCCCTATGCAAGTTTTTAGTTGTTTAGGCAAATAGTACCAATGTTGGGACTTGCTGGAAAAGACTTAGCGCTAAGCGGTTTATCGAGGGGGTCCCATAACCCCAACCGTGTGAGGAACGCATAATCAAGGAACATAACACCGGTTTATACGGTTCCTAGGGCGGCATGAGTGGAACAAATCACCAAGGAAGAGGCTTAGCCTTCCACCCATTACCAATATATAGATGATTTAGTTAAGAATTTATATAGTGTGATATCCCAACATATACTTCAACATGAAGCAAGAATATTTGAATCTTCTCCTGCAACTAGCAATGCTATAAGAGGGGCTGAGCGAAGCCTACGTAGCTAATCAAAGGTTTGCATAGGTTGGGTGGCTAAACAGATTCATGGTTACAATAGGAGGCTGACAAACAAACATGGCCATCGAGGCAATAAGCTAAAGAGCGAGACTTCTAGCAATAGGCAAAGATAGTAATGATATCTGGGTCAGGTCATCTTGCCTGTCGAGTCGTCGATGGGATCGTAAGATGGCTCCTCGTTCTCAACCTCGGTAGTAACCTCGTTCTCGTACTCAGTCTCGGCTACTGGCTCTACTCAACACAAGAACACACGAGGAACGAAAACAAACAAGGTGCAATGCACAAACTACAGGATGCATGTATGATGCACTTAGAAAGCACTGCATGTACACTTAGGATGCACGGCATGACAACATAGGAAGCACAGAGAAACAGCACAAGAAACATGACAATATGCTCAAGCAAGTAGGATGCAAGACAAGTCTATTTAGGATGCAAGACATGGCAAGGTAGGAAGCACACAGAAACAACACAAGAAACAACCGGTTTAAAAGAGGCCGGAAACTACTTAAGACAAATCCGGTAAGTCCTCATATGCATAGTTTGAAATTAGTCCAGATCTGAACAAACCTTAAGTTAAAGTTGTTAAACAGCAAGTTAACATGCACCATGATGATCTACACGAAATTCTAGTAAAGTTTCATATAAAGTTTGTTTAAAACGGAGCTACGGTCTAAAAGATACACCCGAAACAAGAAACAAAGCAAAGCTGAAATTAACAGCCACATAGCAACTTTGGAGCAAGAAATATATACTCTACAGCACTCAAACATGGTGACAAGAAGCATGGAGATGAAGTAGACATATCCTACAGCAAACAACTCCATTGGAGCAACTCCATAGGAGGCATGGCTCAATAGCAAGAAGCTACAACATTTTGATCATGACAACAAAAACCAACATCAATAATTTATAGCAACTTGGGAGCAAGAATTAAATATGCTACAGCAACCCAAATGAGCATGTGAGGGCATGGATGGATAGACAACAATATATACAACAAGGAATGATCAAAGGCCACCCCAAAACTAACATGGATTTGCCTAGGACAATAAGCAAACATAGCATCAGGATATTACAGATTCTAGACTTAGTGAAATTTAACTAAGTGTTAAAACAGTAACATTATCATGGCATGTTTGTGAGCATGTTTAAGTCATCTCAAGGCATATCATGGCAAAAGGTTTGCACCACAGCAAAGAACACATGATGGAGAATCTAAAACATATGGGCATGCAACATGGGGGCAAACACATCAATAACAACGAGCTCCTCAACTAGTCATCTCGTAACAAGTTACAAAACCTAACAGCCATATGCACTTTTGCAACAGGAATAAACATGGCAATATGAACTCTAACATGCATGCTATAGAAACCAACATGTAGAGCATCTCATGATGAATATTTTGACATCTCATTTGCTTCATTTGGATAAACATGCACCAAGTGATCACATCTCAAACATGGCATGAAAACAACTAATAGCAGCAGTTTATATCAAGTAGCACTCTTGTCATGATGGTTAAGACATCTAGATGGACTCAAACAAGCATGACACAATGGAACAAAACATAGTACACATCACCACTGTCATTTTGACATATCATATGCACAAAACGGACAAGCACAGTAAAAGTTATTGACATCATAATAAGCCATCAGACAACTAAATGCAAAAAGGACTTGGAGAGAAAACAACAGGCTACCTCCTCGCAGATCGGGTTGACCCAGCAGATCGGTCAACGTGGATCGGGTCGGAGCGGTTCGGGCGAAGCGGTTCCACTGGCACCGGTCGCGGGACCCGTTAGGGTTGGCGGAGGCAGCCAATCGTATCGGGATCGAGGCCGGCGCTCGCGCCTCGATCCCGGCCGGCGGGAGGCCCGGCGGGAAGGCACGGCGAGCTGGGGTCGCGGGTCGTCGGCGGCGCGGGCCCTGCGGGGCGCCGGCGGCGAAGCCCGGAGCGGTGGCGTCGGGGCCGGAGGAGCTCGCGGCTCGGGCCTCGGCGTGGCTCGGAGCTCTTGAGATCGAGGCGGCGGCGCTCTGCTGGTGAAGCGGAGGCGGCCGGCGGGGACCGGCGCCGGCGGGCGGCGAGGCGCGGCGGCCCTCGCGGCGGCCGGCGACGCGGAGCCAAGACGGGGAACGGCGGCGCGGCGGAGGAGGACGCGCGGGGGCGCGGGGGCGGACGGGCCCGGAGGCGGCGGCGGCGGGCCGGGAACGGGCCGCGGGCCCGTGCGGCGGAGGCGGATCTTTGCGGTGGCAATGTGTCCGGTGGCGGGCGTATCCGCCCGCCCGGCATGGTTTTCGAGGCGAGGCTGGAGGAGGAAGGAGACGTTTTTTGGACGAAAATGGAGGGGTGGATGTTTTTATAGGCACAAGGAGCTAGGAGAGTCCAAATGGGGAGCGGTTTTCGGCCACACAATCACAATTCGACGACCGAGATGATGGGAAGGGTTGTGCTGGGTTGGTGGGCTGTTGTGGAGGGGGTCTTGGGCCTCAAAGAGGAGGTTCTTTTAGCCCACTAGGTTAACCGTTGGAGTACCAAACGAACTCCAAACGCGACGAAACTTGACAGGCGGCCTACACGTACCAAAACAACATCGCACGACAAGTCTCACGTCATTCTGGAACGTTACACGGCCAAACACAAAAGAAGGACTCGGGGATGCCACGGGCACGTGTGAGAGCGTCGGAACTCGAAACGAACAACGGGAAGAGACGAGTGGGACCGGATGCAAGTGACAACACAAATGCAATGCAATGCACATGACAACATGACATGGATGAAATGCACACACGCACACGACAAAATAAAGAAACCAGAAAAGAAGAAGAACCCGAAATGGAAATGATGAAGCCAAAGTTTATATATTGCCATATTGGGAAAGTGTTACATCCGGGGCACTACATCGATGCCCTCTTTGAAGATTGAGGTGTTGTGCATGCTGGGGTGCAGAGAAGCATAAGCGAGAGTGGTCGCCATATAACCTTGGATGGGGATGAATTGTGTGCTCGGGGCAGGGGGCGTGTGTGTGCTGTGTGTTGTGTGTGTGTCAGATATTGAGAGAAAACAAACCTAAGGAGAGAAATGTGTGTGTATGTGACAAAAAACTACTTGCTAAACAGGGTATTCACGAAGAGATTGTGCGTGCGAGATATAGAGCGATGTGCGGGCCTTGAGGTGGGCAAGGGCCGGGTGAGGGTGTCAAAATGTGCGCATTGATGCATGTGTTACATGCGATCGAGCGAGGGACGGACGAATCGAGAGAGATGGTTGTTGTGTTATGGATGCTCCTCTCTCTCTCTCCCCCTCTCTCTCTCTCACACACACACAAGTAAAACGGAAGACCGTTCTCTCATGTATACACAACGTATCGGCATCTGTCTATGTCTCACGCAAGCATGATCATTTGCACATTCACACCTCTCTATGTCTCTATCACATGCACACCGTCTCCACATTGCCCTTCCGCCACAACACAGATATGGACACATACACACGTTCTCTCTCAGTCACACATACAAAATCAGTATTAAAAAAACTAGGGCGCACCTAAAATGTCCAAATCCAAAAAAACAGGAACTGGAGCCAAAGTCAAATATATGGAAATATTGTAGCGTCAAGAAATTTTCCTAGAAAAAAAAGTTGAGTAATATTTGGAGATTGTTTTCACACACACAAAAAGGTTCGGTGGATGTCCTTCGAGCGCGACACGGTGACGCACCGTTCGATCGACCGCGCGGCCGCGGTTCACGCGCTTGCACAGGATTCCGTATCGTGGTTGTGGTAACTAATAAAAGCGCTGCCTAATTCTAATGTTTATGTGTACTAGTACAGTTTTCTTTTAAGTTTGACCAACCCTATATAAAACTAAACTAAGCTCCCATACGCGCACTCATCAATATGCCGCCGCCGCCGTTACGCATGCCGGCGTCCGCCTGCTCCGGCGAACAATTTCTCGCCCATCACCGCCATGTCGCCGCCAAGACGAAGGCTTGCCCGCTCACGTCGTCTGCAGTCCCTCCTCGCGATGCCGCCGCGCTGCCAAGCACGCGAGCAGCTGGTGGAGCCGCGTCTATGCACGTAGCGTACGAAGAGGAGGACAAGCGCGTGCTCCAGCACGCCATTGAGGAGGAACTAGCGTGTCATTGTCGTCTCCGCCCGCGCGGAGGAGGCGCGCCTGGTGGCTGTCGCGGCGAAAGCCAGTCGCGCACCCGTCGAGCCCGCAAACCGGGTGAGGACATGGAATCTACCTTCGAGACCTTGAATGCCACATGGATCCTGCAATCTGAAGGAGAAATTTAGCCAGTAGACTCTTGTGAGCCGTTTGATGCAACATGCATGGCTAGAAGGGCTTCTTCAACCTCCGAAATAGATGCACGTTTCATCTTCTCAGCCCGCCACATGCCTAACCGCCTGCCGCCGCCACTGCGCCCTCCCTTAAACCGCCTTCCACCGCCATGCTCCCCCCATACCCAGCCATCCGTTTAACCCCGGGCACGATCCACTTTTTTCGACGAACTGCATTCCACACCCAACACTCATAAGATATATCATGGGCACCCTGCCATCTTCTTCTTTCACTCCGTCGAACTTCTTTCACAAATCGTCTGACCCAAATTATACTACTAATATGAACGTATTAACTACAGTAGGAACACGAAGATACGAGCAGTACTATCAACTGCAAGAAGAACAGTAGTAAGACATAGTACTAGTACTACTATACGTACTAAAGAGTACAAATAATGAGAAAGAACATAAACATAGTTCTGCTGGAGCCTCAGCACAACACACCCTTGAAAATAAACTAAGCAACTAGTCCGCTTGACACTGTAGTAGAACCAGCATGAGCGACGGCACTGCCACCTACTCGGAATCTGAGTCCACGTCCTCGACTTCGTCCTCGTCCCTCTTCCTCTTCCTCTTCGCTGACGCTTATTTGCTTGAACCAGACACTAGGCTCTGCTTCTTCATCCAACCCTTGTAGACATTTAAACAAAGGTAGGCATCCATTGCTGCGTACATGATGTGATCTTCATCAAATGTCTTCGACCCCCATGCACGATGAAACTCGTGGTGAGGTTTCTTCAGTTTAGCATACGAACGATCAATCATGGCTGCTTCCAGGGTCAGCATTGAAGGCTGAGGGGAGGACACCAGGCTCTCCTTCTGGAGATCGAAGGGCTGGCCTACAACGAGGCCTATCCGATCCAGGATTTCCTTGTCGTTCCTAAAGTCTATAGTAACGAATTTGACGCGTCCCCCTTGAGGAACTTCTTAAATTCCTCGCACTCAACGTTGGCATAGCATATGTGGTAGACCAAGCATAAGTCATGCACACAAACCTGGATTACGGCGGGCTTATTCTTCTCTGCCTCCTTTAGTTTCTTCTCGCTTCCCAGGACTGTGGTATACTCAACGTCCAGCCCAGTGACCCACTAATCATTTGAGTTTTCGAACATGCTTTGAAGCGAGCAAGGAATTCTTTCACCGTTGTGGAAGAACGGGCATAGATGACGTCGAACTCATCGCTGGTGATGGTTCTAACCTTGTACTCACCGCGGATCATGGAGATTTGGGACGCCATGGATTTGGGAGGAGGGTTAGGATTGACGGGACGACTGGGAGTGAAATGTTGTAAGGTACTATACTAGTAGAAGACGGGGATGAGTAGGGCGTGCGAATGGCATGGGGTTGCTGGCTTGCCCGGTGGATAAACGGCTGTGAGCCCCCAAAGATTTCTCAAGAACTATGCGGGACCCACTAGATGTCATGTCTACTAGACCCATATCGTAAGCCTGGCGGTATAGCTTCTGCCTGTTCGCATGCCATGCCGGCTTGTGTGTAACTTCAATTAATTCCGTCAACCATCGCACCTCCCACGACCTTCGGCCTGTTCGCACGCCATGCCGGCTTGTTTTCTATTCCCGTGTGCATGATACTCCCTCCATTTCAGCTCGCATACCAAGGAGAGGCCCGTTCGAAATTTTCTGAACAAGTTTGCCCCTGCTTTTGCATGGATTAGAGTAGTAGTCGCCTTGAATCCATCCATGCATGTCACACGTAATCTCTCTCTCCTCCGCTTATGTCTCTGCATGTAAACTAGGAAGTTGCGCCAATTGAGGAGATTAATTGCTAGCGAAGCGAAAAGCCAGGGGCAGACTGGGAAAGGTGCGCTACTCAAGGGTATCTCGCAGAGCACTTGGGAAAAAATGAAAAAAGTTATGCGCAGAGTATAAAGGATCGGAGGTAGTACCAGCTAAGATACCACCATTATGGCAAGCCTTAACCATCACATGCAATAATTTAGTGCACCTAGCCCGGCATGTGTGGGGCGTGTATGTTTTTAATGACTTGAGACTATACCTAGCCCGGCATACAAGATGAGACTTTATGCACCGTTCCCCATACCTGCAAGAATCCCGTTCGTCTCCAAATATTTTCCTCTCCATGTGTGGAAACAATATGTCTGCCAGACTCTCCTTCTCCCTTCGGCGGTCCCACCACTCCACCCGGGACGTTGCTTCAGTTACTTAACTTCAGGTGCATTGGGTCACTGACATATGGGCCCAACAGGGTTTGGCCGACATGTCAGTGACGCAACTGGACCTGCAGTTAAGTCAGTGCAGCTCAGTCCATATCTTAAATAGGTGTGCCATTGCTCGCTATAAATATTGCGCCTCCCACCACATTCGGAAGAACGATCACGTTCATCGCTATCTCCTCCCCCTCCCTCTCACGTCGACCACCATGGCATCGCCCCTCCCAAGCCCTAGGCGCCCCTCGCTGCACCGCGCGGACGGTCATGCGTCGCCATTCCGTTCCTCGCCGCCACTAGCCGAGGAGGACGCGTCGGCGTTCCGCTCTTCGCCACGACGCGTCGAGGTGGACGCGGCGGCGTTCCGCTGCTCGCCGCCAGTAGTCGAGGAGGACGCACCGGCGTTCCGCTCCTCGCCGCGACGCGTCGAGGTGGACGCGTCGGCGGTCCCAATTTCGCCAGCACACGTGTCGGAGGATGCATCGGCTCCCTGCTACGAGGAGAACGCCGCGCCGCCCGCCGAGCCCCTCAGCCTTGAGGAGCTTTGGAAAGAAATGGATGTCACCTTGTGGGAGGCTTTGCCTCCAGCAGAGCGCGCCAAAATGGAGGCGGAGAAGAAGGCCGAGGAAGAGAAGCGCGCCGCGGGACAAGCTTCTCGGGATGCCTATGTCGCGTCCGAGAGAGTCACGCAATTGGCTCTTTGGCAGAAGGCTCGTGCGAGGGCCGTGAGGGTGGCAGAGGACGCCCGTGCCAAAGCCCTGAGTGCAGTCGGGTCTAAGCACCTCATCTACGCTTGGAGGTACGTGGACCGGGTGCACGCTTCCAGCCAGGAGGAGTACATGTTGTCGCCGGATCACCACAACAGTGAGATCGCGCTAGCCCGGCGGCAAGCCACCAATCAGCACCTCGCGAGTTGCGAGGCTGAGGAAGAGACGTTGTGTCAACGCGCTGGGAAACGGCCGCGGACCAGGGCACTCGTGGCGTGCCGCAAGCGCTCCTGCGAGCGCCGTGGCTTTTAGTAGGAGTATAATTTTTGTTTCGTAAGGCGATCTCATTAGTTTTGGGAAGCAAATGATAAATCCCGAGCGTTCAGGAATTATTAGCGTCCTTAATTAAGTATGTAAAAGGGAAAGTTTGGAAACCTTGTGTATTTGTACGCATTTTGTAAGTACGTGCATATAGCACAAACTTTAATATATACTATCGCACTACACGTCTCTCTCTATATATACTTGCAGACTGTGCTACTTGTTCTGGTTTTCTCACGGGGGGTTGCAAGATGACAGATGCCACGAAGTGGCTTCGTGTGAGGGCAAGACTGTTGCCGGAATATCCAGGGACGAGTATGCGAACAGCATGCGGTAGTTTACCCAGGTTCGGGGCTCTCCGGAGAGATAACACCCCTACTCCTACATGTCTGAATATATATGTGGGGTGTACATCTGGCAGTACAAAGGCGCTCCTTGAGCTGTATCCGAATGAGTGCTATCTGCTACTAGCTTCATATATATGGCGTGGTGCAGCTTGTGGCCGTGAGAGCATATGTGCTCTAGTGGTCGTGCATGGCTTGTGCCATGGGGGTGGATGGATATATGTGTGTGCGTGAGTGTCCCCCCTGGATGAATGGATGGATGCTCATATATATAGTGTAGCGAGCTTAGTATGTAAGCTATGTGGTGGCATGGGCAAGGCATGGTGGATGTCAAGCTTGTTCCCTGGGTCACTTCATAAATAGTGCCCATGGACAAGTGACACTATACATGATGACACAAGGTGATGTGTGCACAGTGCCCAGGTACAGCCATCTTGTCTCCGGTATGGTCGTCCCGTCGGGGTCTCATCGGTGCGGCGGTCATGGTCGGCGTAGTCGACAGGCGGCAGCCGGCCGGGCAGTCAACCAGGTGGAGCAGTCGGACTCAGAGCCGGTGGACTGAGCGGGCGGGTGCCCCATCCGACTGCCGTCGGCAGCCGGGCTGCCGTCTGGAAAGCCAGCCCGGGCAGACGTACAGGGGGCCGTCTGGGGCGGCCCGAGCAGTTGGACTGAGGAGCTTTGCAAGCCCCGATGTCTGGGTATATCGTCTTGCTGTCTTCAGGGTACCCATGGTCAATATCTCCGACAGTAGTCTCCGAGCCTCTGGGCAACTTTAGCAAAGTTGGGCGAAGGTTCTTTAGTGTTTGTTGATGTAGAAGATGCTTGTTGACGGCCGGCTGCAGGCCAAAGCCAGCGCAGCGTGCTTCCGGCGGGGGCGCATCAGCGCACCCGCTGGGTGTGGCCTCCAAGCCTCCGGGCAACTTGGAAAAGTTGGGCGGAGGATTTTTCACGGTTTTTGGCGTAGACGCTTGCGTCTAGGGTGCCGGGCGCGGACACGGAGTCCGCCGGCTACCAGGCGCGGATGCGGGGTCCGCCGACTGGTGGCGTCGGGCGTGGACTTGTCCTCCACCGACTGATGTCGTCGTGTGCGGACGCGGGGTCCGCCGAATGGTGTCGTCGGGCGCGGACTCGAGGTCCGCCGACTTATGTCGTCGTGCGTGGGAGCGGGGTTCGTCGACCCGTGTTGTCGGGCACGGACTCGAGGTCCGCCAACTGATGTCATCGTGCACTGACGCGGGGTCCGCCGAGTGGTGGCGTCGGGCGCGGACTCGAGGTCCGCCGACTGATGTCGTCGTGCGCAGACGCGGGGTCCGCCGACTAGTGGCATCGGGCGCGGACGCGGCGTTCGCCGACTGATGTCGTCGTGCGCGGACGCGGGGTCCGCCGACTGGTGTCGTCGGGCGCAGACTCGAGGTACGTCGACTGATGTCGTCGTGCGCGAACGCGGGGTCCGCCGACTGATGTCGTCGTGCGCGGACGTGGGGTCCGCCGACTGGTGTCGTCGTGCGCGGACGCGGGGTCCGCCGACAAGTGTCGTCGGGTGCGGACGCGGCGTCCGCCGACTGATGTCGTCGTGCGTGGACGCGGGATCCGCCGACTAGTGTCGTCGGGCGCGGACTCAAGGTCCGCCGACTGATGTCGTCGTGCGCGGACGCGGGGTCTGCCGTCTGGTGGCGTCGGGCGCGGATTTGTAGTCCGCCGACTGATGTCGTCGGGCGCGGACTCGAGGTCCGTCGACTGGTGGCATCGGGCGCGGACACGGCGTACGCCGACTGATTTCGTCGTGCACGGACGCGGGGTCCCCCGACTGGTGGCGTCGGGCGCGGACGCGGGGTCCGCCGACTGATGTCGTCGGGCGTGGACTTGTAGTCCGCCGACTGGTGTCGTCGGGCGCGGACTTGGAGTCTGCCGACTGATGTTATTGATGACAACCGTTTGCGGGCTGCAGCGGCGCGGCTTGCTTCCAGTGGGGGCACGCCAGCGCACCCACTGGTTGTAGCCTCCGAGCCTCCGAGCGAGGAGGTGGGTTCCCCACAGAAATGATCATGCAAAAGACAAAGTTAGTCCACGCAGATATATCAAATGTTTGCTTTTAGCCTTGCAAGTTTTATGCAGAGGGTGCCGACTCGGTTTCGTCTGAGCCCCCTTCAATCTTTTTCATGTCTCCTCCGCTCTTTGGCTTTTGCTCTTGCTAGCCGGACAGCCGCTCTGCGGTCTGTGGCTGAGAGTAGGCTGCGGGGCGGAGTGTACAATACTCAGACTCTGGGAGCGGATTTAACTGAGCAGATACTCATAAAGCAAACGGCCGGGTCACCCGAACCATTTCCTCCCGGACGTTTTTCACGTGGGTGGCCTCCAGCATCTGCTCTTGCTAGCCGGACAGCCGCTCTGCGGTCTGTGGATAACAGCCTTTGGTACCGTGCACGCTACTAAGCCGTCTGCGGGAATGAACATCTCAGGCCAATCGACCAGCCTCCGGGCCAACTCTGGCTTGCGCTAGGGCGAACAGTTGTGCAACTGTAATAAAATGCAGAGATAGCGCCCCGAGCATCGCTCAAGGTTGTCCGTTCTTGCATGGTGCAAAAATACACGGGTGCTGAGCTCACATTGATTTTCGCGTAGGCTAGGCGGATGTTGCCGAGGACACCCGGCGCGGCTCGGCATTGGCGGAGCGCGCCGGTGCACCCGCTGGGTGAAGTCTTCGAGCCTCCGAGTGCTCAAAGGGGGGCCCGGCCGATCAGGTCCGACCGAACAGGCGGCGAGCGGGACGCGGCCGAGTGGGCCCAGCATAGCCGGCGATGCCTCGAGACGGCCGGGTCGGCTAGGCAAAGCCGACCAAGTGCCGACGCGGGCAGGCAGGGCCGCCGGCGGAGCGGCACCGCAGGCGGGCGGAGGCGTCTTTTGTCTTCTTCTTCTTCTTCTTCGGCCGGCTGCTAACAGCCGAACAAACTTTTTATCTTCTGCTCTTCGACCGCCGACCGTCAGCCGGAGAAGACTTTTTCTCGGGCAGGCGAACGTTTTTTCTTCCTTTTTCTTCTCGGCCGGCTTCTAGCAGCCGGACAGACACTTTTCTTATTTTCTCGTCCGCCGGTTGGTCGCAGCCGGACGGACACTTTTCTTATTTTCTCGTCCGCCGGCTGCTGGCAGCCGGACGGATACTTTATCTTCTTCTCTTCTGCCGTCTGCCGTCAGCCGGACGGGACTTTTGCTCGGGTAGACGAATATTTTTTCTTCATCTTTCTTCTCGGCCGGCTGCTGGCAGCCGGATGGACACTTTATCTTCTTTTCTCGTATGTCGGCTGCTGGCAGCCAGACGCTTCTCTGCACGAGTAGCCGGCGCGGTGCTTTATTTTTCTTTCTTGGGCAACCGGCAGCAATAAGCAACAGAGTAGCTGGCCCACCTCTCTATTTCTTTTTCTCTTTTTTCTTTCTTTAGCTCCTAGCCGCTGACTTTCCTTTTGCTTCCTTTTCAACAACCCGTAGCAGAACACGCGGGCACAGGAGCCGGCCTGGGCCAGCGGTCGTGCGCGGGAAAAGCAGTCGATGCAGCGTGGCCAACAACCGGCCGACGATGGCGTGGAGCCGGCGCAGCACAGTCGGCCGGGTGAGGCGCAGGAGCAGCCGGCTGCAGCAGGCGGAGATGAGGGAACCGACGCGGTGCGGAGGCGCTGAGCAGGCGGCCACAGCAGGCGGCGTCACGGGAGCCGGCACGGGGCGGAGGCGCTGAGCAGGCGACCTCAGCAGGCGGTGTCGTGGAAGCCGGCGTGGGGCGGAGTCGCTCAGCAAGCGGCCGCAGCAGGCGGTGTCACGCCAGCGCGAGGCGGAGGCGCCGAGCAGACGGCCTCAGCAGGCTGCGTCGTGGACGGGGCCAGCCGGCGCAGGGCGGTCGAGCAGGGTGGAGCACCAAGGCGGAGGAGCCGGCGACTCGGACGCCGGGAGCGGGACGAGGCCGGGAGCGCAAACGGCGCGGGAGGACTGGGCCGGCCGAAGCCGGCAGGCGGCCGCGCTGGGGCAGGGCCACAGCCGGTGCGGGCAGAAGAGCAGGCGGCCGGGGGCGCGCAGCCGGCGGGGGGACAACAGGCGCGTGCGGAACGCGCGGAAGGCCAAGTGCAGAAGACGGCTGACTGCTTCGCGAAGCTGCGGACTCGGCACAAGTATGGGCCACCGAGCCAGGGACCCACGTGCCATGGTCAAGGCAGAGGCGAAGCGCCTCAGAGCGGAGGAGGCCGGGTGTGGCAACGGGGCCCGCGCCGGGTGCGTCCGGGCGTGGGGGTGGCCTCGGAGGTGCCCGCGTGACCGAGCCGCCGGAGAAACCTCGGACCATCGCCATCTCCTCCTTCAGGAACATTTTCTTCTTATTTTGAGTGTGTTTCGGCTCTAGAGGAGAGCGAATGCGAGGGTGAGTGTCCCCGGCATGCGTCGAGCGAGGGGCAGCGCGTAAAGCAGTTTAGTGGGCCGGAACAAGGCAACGTGGCACGGGCGCGGATGACGATTACCGGCCAAGAATGGAGCCGATCTCATATGGTTTGGCTTTACGGCCATTAATTAACTGGCTAATGCATGGGTAGTGTATGACCTTTGTACGAGTTTATCTAGCTAGCGTACATGTCGTGTATGGCTAGTGTATGAGCATTGTATGGAGGAGCGGCCGCAAGCTCTGGTCAGAGCAAGATACAGCGTGGAGGGCAGCGGATGCGAGCGGTGCACGAATGGATGCGGCCGACCGAAGCGAGGCGGCACGGCATGCTCGGACGGACGGCCGGCGTCGCAGCGGTGGTGACGACAAGCAGGCCGAGGACGACGATGAGGATGCGCCGCTCCGCGTGGCCCCCTCGTGGGCGAGTCGAGGTCGAGCCCTCGACCATGGCCGGAGAAATGGCTGCGGCGTCGCGGCGGAGATGACGAAGATGGCGAGGCCGACGACAAGGACGCACCACTCCGCATGGCCGCCACCGGGGCGCATTGACGTCGAGCCCTCGAGCGCGGCCAGAGAGATGGTTGCGGCGTCGTAGCGGAGATGACGAAGATGGTCCCGCCCGGACTGCGATTCCGGCAACGGCTAGCCCCACGGTGGGCGCCAACTGTCGTGGTTTTCTCATGGGGGGTTGCAAGACGACAGATGCCACGAAGTGGCTTCGTGTGAGGGCAAGACTGCTGCCGGAATATCCAGGGACGGGTATGCGAACAGCACGCGGTAGTTTACCTAGGTTCGGGGCTCTCCGGAGAGATAACACCCCTACTCCTGCATGTCTGAATATATATGTGGGGTGTACATCTGGCAGTACAAAGGCGCTCCTTGAGCTGTATCCAGATGAGTGCTATCTGCTACTAGCTTCATATATATGGCGTGGTGCAGCTTGTGGCCGTGAGAGCATATCTGCTCTAGTGGCCGTGCATGTCTTGTGCCATGGGGGTGGATGGATTTGTGTGTGTGCGTGAGTGTCCCCCCTGGATGGATGGATGGATGCTCATATATATAGTGTAGCTAGCTTACTATGTAAGCTATGTGTTGGCATGGGCAAGGCATGGTGGATGTCAAGCTTGTCCCCTGGGACACTTCATAAATAGTGCCTAGGGACAAGTGACACTATACATATTGACTTGAGGAGATGTGTGCACAGTGCCCAGGTACGGCCGTCTTGTCCGCGGTATGGTCGTCCCGTCGGGGTCTCGTCGGTGCGGCGGTCGTGGTCGGCGCTGTCGATAGCCGGCAGCCGGCCGGGCAGTCGGCCAGGTGGAGCAGTCGGACTGAGAGCCGGCGGACTGAGCGGGCGGGCGCCCCGTCCGACTGCCGTCGGCAGCCGGGCTGCCGTCTGGAAAGCCGGCCCGGGCTGTCGGACAGGGGGCCGTCTGGGGTGGCCCAAGCAGTCGGACTGAGGAGGTTTGCAAGCCCTGATGTTTGGGTATATCATCTTGCCATCTTCAGGGTACCCGTGGTCAATATCTCTGAGACTACTCCCGCGGTCCAGGTCAATAAGTCATCTTTGGTTGTGGACCGTGACCAAGAAAGAGGGAAGACTTATACACCTAGACGGAGTGAGTACTACTTATTACTCCCTCCGTCCCAAAATAAGTGACGCAAAAGTGACTCAACTTTACACTAAAGTTAGTGCAAAGTTGAGTCATTTTTGCGTCACTTATTTTGGGACGGAGGGAGTACTTATGTACGTGCAAATGAACGTTTTAACACTACGATGCGGTTTTTGTAAAAGTAGAAAAACAGCACTAGTCAAGCTTGTGAAACGATTCAATGCAAAACAAATGCAAAAATGCTCGTTTGATTGTTTACTTTTAGCTTCCTTCTCTGTGGTTATTTCTATCGTACTTTGTACGGAGTATCTCACTGGTCGGAAAGGCATGCAAATTCACAAACTGCTTCCTACACCCTGTATCAAATTTTTTGCCTAACAAGTTGAGCCATGCAATTGGAATTCCAACTTGAATACTACTCCCTCCGTCTAGGTGTGTAAGTCACCTTACGAAAATCAGATATTCCCAAAACACTTAGGCGCAATGTATCAAATTCCATCCTCGTTCCCCTCACTGCCTCATTCATCAGCGAACAATTTTTTTGGCTGAACCACACGGGGGAGGAAGTTAATGCGGGAAAGAATGAGCGACCTATGCATGTAGAGAAGGAACATGTTGATTAGGGGAGGGATTGACCCCAGTTTGCATGCACGTCAATGGGCCTGCATGGGTTGGCTGAAACGGCAGCCCTGTTAATTAGGGATTCATTGCTAATCACCATTTGGTTTAGGAGGAAAAAAGCGGCGCGGTGATTGGACGAATTATTGGTCTGATTCTTTGGCATCTTCCAATCCGCAGCCACCTAGGTTGCGCTACTCCACCTTAGGTGACTTACACACCTAGACGGAGGGAGTACTAGTGTACTACTACTAGGAGTACCAGGGGCCAGTTCTTTTAGGCTTCTAGATTAGTAATCCCATAACTACTAAGTACCTCTATCCTGATTTATTGGTCCCCATTGTAATCTGTTTCAAATTTTGATCATAAATTTAACTAATGAAATGTTAGTGCATGCCACATGCACTAACATTTTATAAGTTAAATCTTTGGTCAAAATTTAGCACAAATTACAATGGTGAGGAGTAAACAAGGACGGAGGTACTACTAGTAGTACTAGTTTAGAAGCCCAAATAAATGAGTGAGGCGCCTTAATGTTACTCTCCATTGTGACTAGTCTTATGGGAAAAGCTGGGGAAGCCGCCAAAAGTACTGGCCCTAGGAGTAATAGCTAGGGATACTAGGAGTAGTAGCTAGGGATCGAGTGTGCGAGATGAACCGAAGAAAGTAAATGCAGAGAGATGAAATGCAAAAAAGACGGAGGGATGTGATGGTTGCTCCATTTATTTTACCAGTCCACTTATTACTGGGAGTGGTTGGGTTTTGTGATATGTCGGCTTTACTGCCGCTCCACGAGCGGGGTGAGACTCCCGTGCAGCGCCGCCCTCTACACTAGTACTACTACATAGGTCGTGGTTTATCCCCCATTGAATTTGACTGAAGATTTAACTGACAAAATGTTAGTGCATGTCAACAAAAACAATATTGTTGGATTCGTATTTGGACATAGTTTTCAATGATATAATTTTAGGTGACATGCATCATCATTTATCGTACTATATATAATGTTACTTCAATTTTTGGTCGTACTAATCTATAGTAAGGTGCCCGTGCGTTGCACGGAAGAGGGAAATGCATTGATCAGGGAGTTGTTTATTTTAACAAAGGATCTGGGGGTCATCTCATGTGTAACGGGTATCGATAGGTTTGTTCGGATATTATTTCATCTCTAGAGCTCACAAACATCCGTGTGAAATAGATAAAAAGTATCTTTTGCAAACAAAAGCGTTCAACTGTTCAACCTGCATCCGAAACTTGTGAAGAAATAACTCTTATTGTGCTTTGCAGGAAATGATCTTCAAGAATTATTTTTTGAGTATCCATTGTTATACATGTTGGCTACAGATGACATGGCACTTTCTTATAGTCAATAGTTGGCTATACTTTTTAAGTATTAACCATGCCCTTATACACCTAGATGGAGGGATTAAATCAGGATGACTTGAAGGGGGCAGAGGATATGTAAGAAATGGCTGATCATAAGTCTTTCGCGAGTACTGTAGTAATAAATCATACATGGAAGATTCTAGACTAAACCATAAATGGATACACTTTTATTCATGCGCGATACTCCAATAGAGCAAGATCATGCATGGAAGTCTCCACATGCTTAGACAGCAGATCACGTTGAGCAAAGACTAATGATCAACATTTAACTTGATAATGCAGATCCCCAGGTGAACCTCCTTGGAGTCCCCGTGCACATTGTTGGGGGTCAAGTAATACCGTGCGTCTTCCATGTCCACATCGGCGGGAAGTCCCAGCTCTGCAGAGTCCAAGTCCGCTTGACGTAGCCAGTGTCGCCGCCCACGTACCTCCGAGGGGTAGTAATAGTGAGCATGCACCCGTACATCAGCCTCGTGTCAGTGTCAGCGTCAGTGGCGTCGCCCCTGACGCACACTACAGAGATGTGGCGGCGGCCTGCGCGGGCCTCCCCAGTGCCCACGATCAAGAGGAAAACGCTGCCGTCCTCCTCCGAGACTAGCAGGCGGCGCTGATCCTTCAGCGACTCCAGCATGGTGAATGGGTAGCACGTCTTATACTTGATGTTCTTCGCCAAGGGCCAGTAGTGATCTGTGAATTATAAAGACTTCAGGCTAATTGTATTCTTCAACCGCGGTCTCGCCTATCTGATAGGTCACTTCGGTAAGTGGATAAATCTGCATGTCCATCGCAGGATCTTACATCCTCCATGGTTCTCTGATGCCATTGAACACAAGGGCTTCATTTACGCTATCAACTCCTTCTATGGCTAGACGTATTGCTGGCCTACTCCAGTCATCGCTACAAACGACTGTTACAGGAGTATGATACTTTCCTATGATATCAAGATGGCTTGCTTATATTACTGTCAGCATTTACTGAAAAATATTCATGCTCATAACATGATGTTCTTAAGATTGACTACATCAAGAGCCCTTTTTTATTTGACTCCAACTTTTTTCTGAGTGTTATTTGACTCCAACTTGATATGATGTTGTAGGCCGCCTAGTGTCCCTACCCTTCCTAATCCCAGAACCTTTCAAAGAAAAGCAGCATGGCAGTTGCAGGTGGTTCCTGGCTCGATCAGACGACGGCGAACAATCATTCATTCGCACGTACCGGACATGTTTCGCGGAATACAATCACAGTCACTGCAAGGTCTTTGAGCAGGATCCCAGCTTCTCTGGGCCTTCAGGAATTTTTGACCGGAGGTTGGTAAGTAGCCTTGGTACACGCTCTCTGTTTGCCGGACTAAATTATCCGATTAACCAGGAGATAACCGACGGCAAGGATCATGATGGCAGCGATGTTTCGTTCATCAGGCAAAACTATGTGTACATAGCGTACCATGCGTCTTTGCATGCACCATACCCTAATATGTGCTGCCATGCTCCGCAGCCCAAAGTAGGAGAGAGGGTCGCAAGTATCAGACTTCGACCTGCTGGCTGGAGTTTCCCTCGTCAGGCACCCATCTGGTTCAAGCCGTCAGCCAATCTCCACATCTTAATAAATAGTAATGTCTAACTGAGCCAGTTAGTTAGATGCGTACACTTGTGTAGTAGGATCTTTATTTAGTTTGATGCATACACTTGTTCTTTTTTGGTAGCCCTTTTGTAATGATGGCTGATGTTTGGTTTGGAAGAGAGAGCTGGGTCTTCACTCTTCTGGCCTGCTTACTGCTTCTGTTGCACCCCCAGCCCTAGTTGTTGCTACTGCTGTTTTCAATGTGTAATCAGTAGTATATTTCATCTGTTGGTTGAATAAATATGTTGTTAGAACGACAACCACAATGTTTTGGAAGTCATTGCATGGTTCAATCCTTTAGTGCCCCGTACCATACGTAGCGCATATTATTTTTCGTACGGAACACATTTTCCACTTGTTGATAACGTGCAGCCCACTGATGGAAGCCCAATAGAGAAGCCCATAATTAATTGGAAGGCAGGCTCTCACATGAATCCGGCCCAGGTACATGCTCATGGTCCCCTAAACATAAATAAGTAATTTGGAGGAGCAAGCTATAAACTGGGTTGTGCGGTCTCTGTGGCCCGTCTAACAACATGATCAGCCCATCAGTTTTTTATTTGGGAAAATAGGTAGCCCAGTATTTCTTTTTGAAGAATACCCAAGCTAGTCCTATTTGTTTTCTCCGACTTACTGGGCTGCAAATCTTTCAAGACGAGGAGGGATGAATTCCGGCCTGGCCAAAGAGTATGGTCAGTGTCTGTTAAAATTAATATCAAAAGGGGTTGAAAGTTCCAAAAAATATAGCAAATGGGATATTAGTTTCTTTTTTGTTTTTGTTCTTCACTGATATCTTATACGCATTTCATTGGCTTTAACATGACATAGTACTAATTTATTTTTAACTTTGTTTTAGTATGGCTACTAATTTTTGGATTAAGAATATTTTGTTCCCCAACAAAAATTTGCGAATTTTAAAAATATCCCACATATTTAGTTATTTTTCAACCCTGGCACTAACCAGAAAATGGGCAGCAATTATAAAAATGGAAAATGGGCTGCAATAAATTCCATATGAATTAGAAAATGAGTAAAAATCATAAAAATAATAGCAAATGGGTTGTACACGCCACAGATTTCGAGGCTGACTTGTTTACGCAAGGCTTTGTGAGTCAACACACGATTCTAGCAGTAGTGACTGTTGGATGTCCATCGAACGGCCGACGTGCTTCTTCAATCTCTGATCTTCCTGCTCCAGCCGCCTAAACTAGCTCCGGCGGGACTGCCTGCTCCCTCCTCTTGTGGCCCGCTATGATGCCGCGCCGGCTTCCCCGGCCCACCCTACTCCCTCCGCTGGCCAGGCCGCACGCAATCAACTGTCTCCTTATTACTCGAAAAACTGATTCCTCCCACTGACATCTAGGGCGCACTGGTTGGGAGGCTGACCTGTGGGCCTACTAAGTTGACGTGTACGCAGGGCTTGTCAACTTAGTCAACAAACGATTCTAGCAGCAGTAACCGTTGGATTCGAATGGAATGGTCCTGCTGCTTCTTGAATCCCTACTCTTCTTGCACCAGCCGCCCAAACTAGCACCGGCGAGACCGCCTGCTCCTGCCTCAAGTGGCCAGTTGTGCTGCCGTTGAGGCCTCATCGCCCCCTACTACTCCCATCGCTAGCCAGGCCCTGCGGCGACGGCAGCCTCACACCGCAGCCGAACCAGTGAACCCTCGTACTCCTCTCCGCGTGGGCATCCACTGCCGCGTCTTCCCCGGCTCCGCGTCGTGCCCTTCCTAGGCCTCGCCTTCATCCAATGCGTTGGTGCTCTTGGCGCGGTGTAGTCAATGTGGTGCACGACCGACTTCTATCGGAAGAGTACTGTACGTGGAGAGGCTGACAGCTGGGTCCATGGCCACAGCCCAGATTTTTTGTGATTTGCCAAGTAAGTCGCTTTGTCAGGCCTGTTGGGCTGCAAATCTTTCAAGACGAGGAGAGCTTTCGTTCGGCTGGCCGAGAAAATGGCCTATCAGTAATGAAAAATGGGCTGTATATTTTTAAAACACATCAAACCGGCAATTAGTTTCAAATTTCTTTTTTTCATTTTGAGATTTTAAATTGCATTGATTTTTATGCGTAGACAATTTGTTTGATTTTATATTGATATATATTTATTTTTAAAATCAGTTTGAACGTGACTCGAAATTTCAGGATAAAAAACAGTTTGGACAGCACCGAAATATGCAAAATTTTGTATAATTTTTTAACCCTGGCCACAATATGGGTTGTAATGCTAACAAAAAGAATATGGGCTTCAAAAAAACATTAAGAATTAGCAAATGGGCTGTGAATTATTAGAAATAATGGCAGATGGGTTGTATGATGTTTTCCATAGATTTGAGGCTTTCCAAAAAAAAGGTTGACGCACAAGCAGTTACTGTTGGATGTCCATCCAACGGCCGTCGTGCTTCTTCAATCTCTGCTCTTTCTGCTCCAGCCGCTCCAACAAGCGCCGGCGGGACTGTCTGCTCTCTCCTCCCCGCGGCCGGCTGTGCTGCCGCGCAGGCCTCACCGCACCACCGTACTCCCATCGCTGGCCTAGCCATCCCTCTACTCACCCACACCTTATGTTATTCTCCGGTGACGGCAGACGAACTAGTAAACCCTCGTACAGTCGTACTCCCCTCCGCATGGGAAACAACTGTCGAGTCTTCCCTGGCTCCGTGTCGTTCCCTTCCTAGGCCTCGCCGTCGTCCACCGCCCTGGTGCTCTCGGCGCGGCCTGGTCAACGTGGTCAACGACCGACATGCATCTGAACTGGATTGTACGTGGAGAGACTGACAGCTGGGTCCACAACGTGGTCAACGACCGACATGCATCTGAACTGGATTGCGCAAAATAATGATTCCTCCACCTCACACTTGGATCCAGCGAAAGGGCCTCTGTATTTCGTGAAAAAATGTTACCACCGCTGACAGCTCGGACCCACCAGCTATATCTTCGCACGCAAGGAAGTGCCTCCTTATTACGCACAAAAAAATGAATACTCCCCCTGCTTGCTGGGACCTAGTATAGTGGGAGGCTCACTTGTGGGCCTACTAAGTTGACGGGGACGGAGGGCTTTGTCAACTTAGTCAATATGCACGATTATAGCTCCAGTGACCGTACGATGTCCATCCAACGGTCGTAGAGCTTCTTCAACCTCTGGTCTTGTTGCTCCAGCCACCCAAAGTAGCGCCGGTCGTGCCTCGTGCTCCTGCCTCCCGTGGCCGGCTGCGATGTCGTGGAGGCCTTGCCGCCCCCTACTACTCCCACCACAGGCCAGGCCATCCCTCTACTCACCCACACCCCCTGTTATTTTGCGGCGACGGCAGCCTCACAGTGTAGTCGAACCAGTGAACCCTCATACTCCTCTCCACATGGGCATCCACTGCCACGTCTTCCCTGGCTCCACGTCGTCCCCTTCCTAGGCCTCACCGTCGTCCACCGCCCTGGTGCTCTCGGCACGGCGTGGTCAATGTGGTCAAGGAACAGCTTCCATCGGACGTGGACTGTACGTGGAGAGGCTGACAGCTGGGTCCATGGCCGCAGCAAGGAAGTGCCTCCTTATTACGCACAAAATAATTATTCCTCCACCTGACAACGGGGACCCACCGGACGGGCCACCGTATTTCGTGAAAAAAATATTGCCCCCTGACTGCTAGGACCCACCATCTACATCTTCGCACGCAAGGAAGTGCGTCCGAGCAAAAAAACGATTCGCCCCCCTGACTGCTGGGACCCACCAGCTACATCTTCGCACGCAAGGAAGTGTCTGACAGTCCGGACCCACCTGGTCGAAGCGTACGTAGCGTTGTCATTCTGGTTGCGAACGTGTACGTACATACTGGTCAATGTAGAGGCGCACATATGTCGTAGCAGAGGCGCGCACGTAGCATGTACACGTACATAAAGAGGCCAGGGTGCAAGAAAGTAAATACGGCCACGTACGTACATACGGGCGGGGTCTCGAACGCCTACTCGCGCGTACGTACGGCCAGGGCTCGTGTACATGGCTGGGTCGGAAAGGAGAAACAACGTCGTCGTCGTGTTCATGGGGAGCCAACCGGCTGGGTCGGAATGGAATGCATCGTCGTTTTCATCGGGAGGGCTTGGACGGAATAGCCGATGGAAACGACACCTGGCGTACCGCAGAACGGAGGAAACGGCCTTGTGTTCGACCAGCCACGTTCGAAACAGGATCTTGTTCATCAGGAGGAGTCTGGCGTACCGCAAAATAGAGGAAACGGACCTCGTACGGTCGAAATGGGGGTCCTGTTGATCGGGAGGGGTGTGGCGTACCGCAAAACGGAGGAAACAGACTTGTGTTGGAGCGCTACGGTCGAAACAGGGGTCTTGTTCATCGGGAGGGGTGTGGCGTACTGCAAAACGGAGGAAACGGGCTTGTGTTGGAGCGCTACGGTCGAAACGGGGGTCCTGTTCATCGGGAGGGGTGTGGCGTACCGCAAAACGGGACTCCACGGAATACTGTTCATCACGACCGTCGACGCCCTCCAGCCTCCACGGGCTACTATTCATCCACCGTCGACCTCCTCCAGCCTCCACCTGCGACTGTTCAGCCTCCACCGCACACTACTCCACCGGCTATTGTTCAACCAGCCCTCTCCATGGGCTCCTGTTCAACCACCCTTCACGGGCTACTGTTCATCCAGCCCTCCACCGTCTACTGTTCATGCAGCCCCCCACCGTCTACTGTTCATTCAGCCCTCCACGGGGTCCTGTTCATGCAGCCCCAACCGGCTCGATCGAACGGGGTCTTGTTCATGTCGAGGCAACAGCACGGGGTCCTGTTCAGCCACCCCCACCGAGAACTGTTCATCCAAACCCCCCAGCAACGCTCACTGTTCATGCAGAGGCAGCATCGATCGGCTTCAGTTACACCACGGGGTCCTGTTCAGCCACCCCCACCGGGAACTGTTCATCCAAACCCCCCGAGCAACGCTCACTGTTCATGCAGAGGCAGCATCGATCGGCTTCAATTAGCCGCAGTAGCAAAGGAATCGCTCGATCGGGTTCAGTTAACAGCCATCGATCGATCACTCGGGTTTAGTAATTTGTAGCCTACAGTGCAATCGCTCGGGTTCAGTTAGAGCCCAACGCCTCGCTCGGGTTCAGTTAGAACCCAACGCCTCGCACCCCACGCGCATGCGTGTACGAGAGAAATGCTCATCGCTTGGCCCGAACCACCCACCGTAACCGGGAACACCCCGATATTTTCCTCGCCCTCGCTTCTACCACGGTTTTTTCCGTCATGGACGGCCCAAAGAATGTCATGCAGCTGCGTCTTCGGCCCGCCCAGGACGAAAAGACCATTTTCTGTCATGTTTTTTTGTCATAGAAGTAGGACCCCACCACATCTATGATGATACTGTGTTTTGTCACAATTATTGTCATGGAAGTGTCATAAGTATGACAAAAAAAGTTTCGTTCGGCCCAAAATGTCACGGATGTGTCTTTCTTTGTAGTAGCGGCATCGATGAACCACGTCCTAGAGATGTGGAGGATTTTATTGATGCAGTTGCCGTAGGGGAAAGGAGAAATGTGTCGAAAGCGAGAGTGGCTAGTTTACATTTTTCCTGTTTTAGGTTATTACTCATTATTTGCGGGGAGATGTTTAATTGGTCGAGGGAAGAGTGGAGGCCTTAGTTCTCCTGGCCTTGCCATTTTGTGCCATGCCTTATTTCGTGATAGAACTTTTAGTTTGGGTGCTATGGTTGCTCGACGGTTAAGTTTAAACCGTTTGAAATGTCCTATTTTGGGGGGTATCTATGCCTCTCACCTTGCTGAACACCTTGAGATACCCGTTAGGCACAATGAGGAAGGAGATATGAGACTACCCACCTTATATTTAGACTATGACAGTATGGTAGCACATGATTTTGTCGACGATTATGAGGATAAGAAACTCATATATAATCTGGTATTCAGCTAGGATACTCGTCAGACTATTAGTTTGCATGCACCTTCCTTGTTCGATATTCATTCAGGCAGGTACACTATTTGGCCCGAGGACATATACAGATTTTGGGATCTTTCACAACCTTCAGTACCTGAGCCAACACCAGCCCTTAAACCGCATCACGAACCTATCTTTTAGTGGGAGCCGTAGGAGCTCGCCCACTAGTGGAACACCCAGGATCCACCTCAGTACCTAGAAGCGGGCTACTTTGAACCGTGGCCATAGACCAACTTAGGCAAAAGCCTAAGCTTGGGGGAGTACATATTTCTCACCGACATTACATTCATGTTCACACATTCATTCCAAATGTCGATGTTCATACTTTTTCAGCGTATCATCCATGCTAGTTTATTTTCCTCGCTTTCTTCTTGTGTGTTTGAAAAATGTCAGAAAACCCAAAAATATTTCTTCTTTTTGTCTTCTCTTTCTTGCTTGTTCCTCTAATAGTTTGTAGTAATAAATAAGAAAATCCAAAAAGATTTCTCGTTCTTCTTTTGTTTCTTGGGAGCTTTCCTGTGTAAATAGTTTTCCTCGTTCTTGTTTCGCTTTCTTCAGAAAGACAAAAACTCCAAAAACATCTCAGTGTGTTTCTTTGAAATTATTTTTCTTTTCTTTGGGGGTCGAGAGGAGAAGACTACGATGACAATGTTGAGTGGCTCATATGCGTTATTGATGATCTAACAAAGAGCCCATATAACCTTGTCTCCTCCTTTGAATTAATGTTTGCAGATTCCATCTTAGTCCAATGCACGTGCATTATTATTATTATCCACACTGTTCGGTCTTGCAACTGAAAGGCAATAATGATGATATACGATGAAGTGATTGAGATGGAGAAAAGCTGGTATGAACTCGGCCTATTTTGTTTTGTTAAATATGATTAGTTCATCGTTCTTGATTCAGCATATTATGAATGAAATATGTTTGCAATACCAATTAGAGGTTATAGTTACTCATGCCATGCTTAATCAGCTATGAGTATATACTGGTTTATCTTGCGTGCCAGCATGCTTTCAAGTTGGTTGCTTCCCTGTCTCTTTCTAGCCTTCACTTGTACTAAGTGGGAATACTGCTTGTGGATCCAATTCCATAAACCCAAAGTTGTTCCATATGATTCCACCATACCTACCTATATGCGGTATTTACCTGCCGTTCCAAGTAAATTTGCATGTGCCAAACTCTAAACCTTCAAATAAAATTCTGTTTTGTATGCCCAAATCGCTCATGTAGCGACTGGGGGCTGTCTTTATCTTCCATGCTAGGTGCGTTATTCTGACGATAAGTGGACTCCACTTGTCATTCACGAGAAAATGGCTGGTAATAGGGATTCCCGGTCCCATGCTCAAAACCAAATCAAAATATAATTAAACAAAGCTCCCCCTGGACCGTTTTTGGTATGGACGGTACCCGTTGTTTCAGACAAGCCGTGGAGTGTGTGTGATGGTGGAGGGGCAGTAAAACTTTACCATTCTGTTTGGGAACCGCCTATAATGTATGTAGCATGGAAGATATTGAGAACTCTTGGTCGTTGTGTTGACAACGAAAGCATACCGCTCAAAATTATATTCATCTCTGTTTAAAAACTCGAGCTCTGGCACCTCTGCAAATCCCCGCTTCCCTGTGCGCATGGCCTATCTATTTACTTTCATTGCTGAGTCATCATCCTCTTATAAAAATCACCAGCTGGATAGCACCTCTGTCATTCATATGCGTTGTTATTAATTAATATTGAGTATGATTGTGACTGGATCTCTTTTACCATGAATTATAATGTCTAGTCAGTCCTTGATCTTCTCAGGTGCTCTGCATTTATGTTTTACGGTCTCAGAAAGGGCTAGCGAGATACCACTTTGTCATATTATATCATGATTGTTTTGAAAAAATGTTATCATCTGAGGTTTATTATTATTGCTTGCTAGTTGATTGTGTCATTGAAATGAGTAAATGTGAGACCTAAATGTTATTGGGAATGTGGTTAGTTCATAATATTTGATGAAAACTTGAATGCTGGCTTTACATATTTGCAACAACAAGATCAAACAAAGATTGTAAAAGTTTTTGTTTATCACTTTCAGTTTATCAACTAAATTGCTTGAGGACAAGCAATGGGTTAAGCTTGCGGGAGTTGATACATCTCCATCGTATCTACTTTTCCAAACTCTTTTGCCCTTGTTTTGGACTCTAATTTGCATGATTTGAATGGAACTAACCTGGACTGAAGCTGTTTTTAGCAGAATTGCCTTGGTGTTATTTTTATGCAGAAATAAAAGTTCTTAGAATGACCTGAAAATCCACGGAGAATATTTTTGGAAAATATAAAAATATTGGCGAAAGAATCTACCGGAGGGGCCCCATCGGCTGTCCACAAGGGTGGGGGCGCGCCCTTGCCTTGTGGGTCCCCCGCAGCTCCATCGACCTCAACTCCAACTCCACATATTCACGTTCGGGGAGAAAAAATCAGAGAGAAGGATTCATCATGTTTTATGATACGGAGCCGCCGCCACCTCCTGTTCTTCCTCGGGAGACTAGATCTGGAGTCCATTTGGGGCTCCGGAGAGTGGAGATCATCGACGTCGTCATCATCAACCTTCCTCCATCACCAATTCCATGATGCTCACCGCCATGTGTGAGTAATTCTATCGTAGGCTTGCTGCACGATGATGGGTTGGATGAAATTTATCATCTAATCAAGTTAGTTTGTTAGGGTTTGATCCCCAGTATCCATTATGTTCTGAGATTGATGTTGCTATTACTTTTCTATGCTTAATGCTTGTCGCTAGGGCCCGAGTGCCATGATTTCAGATCTGAATCTATTATGTTTTCATGAATATACATGTGTTCTTGATCCTATCTTGCAAGTTGTAGACACCTATTATAAGTTATGATCCGCATACCCCAAGGTGACAATAATTGGGATTCTTTTCGGTGATTACCGTAGTTTGAGGAGTTCTTGTATTCACTAAGTGCTAATGCTCTGTTCTGGTTCTCTATTTAAAGGAGGCCTTGCTATCCCTTAGTTTCCATTAGGACCCCGCTGCCACGGGAGGGTAGGATAAAATATGACATGCAAGTTCTTTTCCAGAAGCACGTATGACTATATACGGAATACATGCCTACATTATATTGGTGAATTGGAGCTAGTTCTGTGTCACCCTAGGTTATAACTGCTACATGATGAATATTATCCGATACCTATCACTACCGATCCATTGCCTACGAGTTCATTTCATATTGATCCTTGCTTCGCTACTTTCGTTACAGCTGCTGTCACCATCATTACAAAACTGCTACAGTTACTTTTGCCATTGTTACTATTACTTCCATACTACTTTGCTACTAAATACTTTGCTACCGATATTAAGTCTTTTAGGTGTGGTTGAATTGACAACTCAGACGCTAATACTTGAGAATATTCTTTGGCTCCCCTTGTGTCAAATCAATAAATTTGGGTTGAATACTCTACCCTCGAAATATATTGTGATCCCCTATACTTGTGGGTTATCAGCGGTCCAACCCGGTGTGCGCCGCTCAGTTGTTGACGTGTGATGAACTTCGGCAGATGCATACTTATTCCCGTGTGGTTCTTAGTGCGAAAAGTACTCGGATCAAATATAAAAACCATTAGTGTCTTGGTAGTGCGCGGTAATGAGCAGAGACTCACGATCATGTGACCCCGTCACCCCGTCTCATGGACTTACGGCAAGGCCTAAGAATGCCCGGCCGTGCCACGTAATTATCTCATGGGTACCCTCCTGGTCAAACTGACTTCATCATGGTATTGTGGTATAGTCAAAGTAACTGTGTGTCCAAAACAGCAAGGGGGGGAACCCTAGGAATCACCCTCGATGGATTCCCACTCAATGTAACCGTCAAGGTGGACTTGGAGGAATCACCCTCGATGGTCCACACTTGAAGGGTTGCACGACAGAGTAGTTATCGGGAGTGGTGAAGGAGGAATCACCCTCGATGACCATGATCGAATAACTACACTACAGAGATCTTATCAGAAGTGTTATACGAGGTATCTCCCTCAACACTCAATGGCAACTCTGTAGAGTCGTACATCTAAGGAGGGGTGATGTGCGGTGTTGGGGCCTGGACGTCGATCACGTTGATCGAGTCATCTGTTAATCTAGCGGAGGCAATAGGGACAAGGTGGGGGTCACTGGTGGGTCAACAACCAACCTATACTAAGCATATAGGATAAGCAGGTAAGGTACAAAAGTAGGTAACCAAAAGTAGGCTACGCATAAGAATAGGAGCAGTCAATTACAATAGCAAAATCTAATGCAACCATGAGAGAGAGAGAGAATGGGTGGTATAGGAATGATCAATGGGGGTTTGCTTGCTGGAAGCTCTGTTGAAAAAGAAGAAGTGTCGTCGTCGGCGTAGTCGATCGCAGAGGCATCATCGGTCTCGGGGTCTACCAGAGAGAAGAGGGGGGGAATAATACAATGGAAGCTGATACATCACTAAGCATGACATGACGATATGCAGAGCTAGGGGTGTTCTAACGCAGTACTACATATTGCAGACGGAGAGGGAAAACATTCGGAGGGGTTTTCTCGGTGTTTGTCATTTGCCGAACTAACGAAAGAGAGGGGCCAGTTCCATGTTCAGCATGCTAGGGGGATGTGACAAATGAACGGACTGCATAATCAGATTCATTGAAAATATAAATTATTTTCATCCAGGTTATGGATTATTTTATATTAATTTCCGAAGTTTAAACAACTTTTTGAAAATCCTGGAATTTAATAAAATACGAAACAGGGGCTAAAATGCTAAGTACACCTGAAAGTGTACCCAGCCAGAAGTGCAATGAGGCTGACAGATTGGGCTCTGTTGACTGCCTACTGAACAGTGGACTGCTGATTGGTCAATTGACTAGGGGGACTCACCCGTCATTGACTCAACTATTAACAGTGTCTTTAATTCTTTTAGTTAACTTAGTTAGCACGTGGGGGCCAACTGTGAGTGACTAGATTAGCTAACAGAGTTTAATTCCAATCTAATTAAAATTAGTGATAGAGGGCCCACACGTTAGTGGGTCAAAAGGGGGGTGACCCACCAGTTAGTGATTGTGCTGCCTAGTCAGCACAGTTGACCGGGGTCAACTAGGGGCAACAGGGCCCACTCGCAGGGACCCATGGTGGGCCACGGTGTGGTCACGTTAGTGGTCGACGTCGGAGATAGCTCCGGCGGCCAAATCCTCGACGGCGTCCCTCAGACCTCGCCGGAAAATGCCATTCGGCCACCAAAAGTGCAGCGGCTAGTCACATTCGAACGAGGACTGTAGCGCGCATTGATCTGCGACATCGGTTCGAGCGGAGGAGGGCTACATCAACATCAGCGTTGACCACGACGGACGACTGGAACATACGAGGTCGGTCCCACTGGTGTGGAGCAAGACAGGGGGCGAGCGAGCTATACGGCGTCCTACGGAGGTTCTATGCACGCCCAAGTGCTCGGGCGCGAGCCTCGCAAGCTGTGGCCATGGTGGCGATGCAAGCGGGGGCGACATGCTACGATGGGTGTGGAAGTAGCAACAGGAGAAAGCGGGACGAGCTTAGGGGGGATGTAGCGACCATGGTTCCAATGAACCGAAGTCTCTGTGCTCAGTATCATCCCTGGATCGGTATGCTGACACACACAGTACTTGAGGATTTATAACAGAGGTTCAATCACACTTTATTACATCGAAAATTCTCGAAGAGGCAATATCCATTACACGATAATGGCTGAGGGCCATCTAAATGAAATAAATTGCGGAAGCTATGAAGAGTAGTTGAGTCCATCCAACTCCACAGCAAACATTGAGTGCATGACAACGACCTATCGCACCTTACTCCTCATCTGAAAACTCTGCAACATGATACGTTGCAGCCATGTAGGTCAGCACATTGAATATGTTGGCAAGAACACACTGTAAAGATAATGAGCAAAGCCTACACTACATGCATATTTGGCTGGTGGAGGCTGTAAGGTTTATTTTTACAAAGAACTAGTTTTTTCCTACAACAAAGGAATGTATTTATTTAACTACTTTGTTAAATTTAATCATGAACAATTGAGTATGGTTCCTCCATCTCAATCCCAAGCCAAAGTCATTATTAAGCCAACAATTTAATAAAGTGATGAGATCAATCCATAATTCAAATACCAGGATACTAAAGATGTCCGTAATCGGGGACACAGCTACTCATGAAAAGTTTGTACACTCTGCGGATGTTTGTGCACTTTTCCCCACAAGACTCGATCTCCTTGGTTTGATTTCTCGCACTACATGGTGTTTGAGAGACGGATGACCGAGACATAGTCTTTCAGAAGCATTAACTCTTAACCTTGGGTAGACCGTACCACCTACATCCGCTGCATGTGCTAGTCTACCACGGAAAGATGTCACACAACGTACTCAACTATGCCAGAGCCCATAATGGCATTGTGGCTGCACACGGAAGTTTCTAAGCATGAATGATATATGATCCCTTTGAGCCTGGGTGGCATTCCATAGGATAATCACACGGGTCCTCCGGGATTTCCTAGAACAACACTGGATTCTCCAGGTGCCCTGCATCCAATCCACCCAGATGTGTATTAAATTCCACCTTAAGAAACCCTTAGTTGTTATTAATCTCACAACTTTCATGGAATCACTCATACCAATCCACGTCTACAAGCATGGCTAAGCATTAAGTAAAAATATGTATACTCCCTTGGTTGAACTCAAGTCATTGGGATCCTACCTCATCAACTACAAAGCATCATGTTATGTAACCAGTCCTACTCATGCAAGTGTTTGAGGATATAACTAATGCAGTAAAAACTGGGTATTGGAAAGTATGATCAAAGTATGAACTTGCCTTGCTGACGATCGCTGAACCTAAAGACTCGTAGTAGCACGCTTCGCATTCCGGGAATTCTATAGCAATCAAACAATAGCATACATAAGCAATCATGCAACAGAATCGAAGAACAGATCATGAAAGACTTCGAAAACAAACGAATAACTCTCGTAACAGAAAACAATTTCTAACAGTACCAAAATTAAGTGAATTTGGCCTTATCATAAAGTTTATGTCAAGAGCTTCGATTTGCAAAATGAATCAACTCAAACGGAGTAACGAAACTCAAATTATGATCAAACGAAGTTCAAACACAAAATTGTTTGAATTCAAAATCTAAAACTTTCAAAAACAACTTTGAGCTGTACTACTAGAAAGATGAGATTGATACGAAGAAATTGGCATTGGTTTCATCTAATTCCGAATAACGAGTAAAAAGTTACGAGGGTTTGAAGATCAGGGACCGATCTGTAAAATTTTCATCGCGGATAGGTCCTTGACAAAAATAAACAGAAAAAGAAAAGACTATTTTGCGAACGTTCATTTTCTGAGACTAAACAGCGGACATTCGGTAAATAATAAAACCAAAGAAAAACGAAAGAAAACTGAACCAATCTAAAAAACCGAACCTAGGATTTTTAAAAACGATCTAAATAAAAAACAGCGGTTTATTACCTCGCGGGTCGGGTTGACTCGCTGGTCGGGTCGGGTCAACGGGCGGCGGCGGGTCGGCGGCGGCGGATGACGGCGAGGCGGAGGTGTGGGGCGGCGGCGCAGCAGTGGCGGTGGCGGCGGCGGCGAGCGGCGTGCGGCGGCGTTTGGCAGGCGGCGGCGGTGGTGTGGGTCGAGGGAGGGGGCGGCGGCTTTTAAAGGAGGGAAGGGGGTCGGGCTCGCCTTGTGGGAGGGGCAAGCCGGCGGCGGGGCGGCTTCGGACTCCCGCCGGAGTCCGAGCGGCTCACGGCGGCGAAGGCGGTTGCTCGGGCGAGCCGGCCTGCTCGGCTGTGCCTTCGGCCCAGTCGGGCGGGAAAAGCTTTTTAAAAAAAAATCGCCGAACAGAAAATCCGAAATAAATATTAAAAAAAATCTAAAAATGCCAAAAACAATTTTCATCGTCTAAATAAAATATTTAGAACAAAGTGAACATTTTCTTGGCCTAAAATGCAATTTTTTAAAAAATGCATATTTTTTTCTAATTCGAATAAAATAGCAATAAAATCCAAATAAAATTGTTTATTCAATTTTAACATTTTTCCTCCAATATTTCTTTTGTTTTGGAGAAGTCATATTATCTCCTCTCATATATTTTGATATTGAAATATTTCTGAGAGAAAAATAATTAAAACCAAATGATCCTCTTTTCAATATTTGAAAAAAAATCAAATATGAAAATAATGAAATCCCCAACTCTCTCCGATGGTCCTTGAGTTGCTTAGGATTTTTAGGATCAAAACCAAAATGCAACCAAAATATGATATGCATATGATGATCTATGTATAACATTCCAAATTGAAAATTTGAGATGTTGCACGGGAGGCGTTTCGTCGGGGAGCTCACCGGGGCGCACGGTGGCCGGTGGGGGGATTAGTAGCTGTAGGGGTGGCGAAGCAGGGCGACGGTGCTCGCCGGAGCCGAGGAAGAAGATGTGGTCAGGCTGGTGCTGCGGGGCCGCCCAGCTTGATCCAGTAGGCGAGGACGACAAGGGCGACGACATCGCTCGGTTGAAGGGGATCTGAGAAGGGGTAAGCGAGAGGGAGGAGAGCGGGGCGTCTAGGTTCCACGGCGCCAAAGGGAGGGACTAGTAGACGCTAGCAATGGAGGGGGGTGTCGCGGGATGGCCGACGTGTGGAGCATCGGCGGCGTCAACGCGCGTGCTGCGTCCACCGCACCCTTGGTGAACAGGGGGAGGAGACGATACCGCGATGGGCTATGCTGCGGGGTACTAGGCTAAAAGCCTATGTGCACAGAGCACTTATGCTTGTTTCATTTCTTTCTCCTTTTTTTTCTTTTTTCTTTTGTTACATTCAGTTTTCCATCTCTTTTTAGAACAAAAATAGTTTTATCAAATTTAAAACTTGCACCTAAAATAGAACAACAAATTAGGCCACTGCCACATTTAGATTGAGGTTTAAATAAAATAGTTTTGTGTTTTTATAAATTAAAAAGCATTTAAATAACTGTTTTAACCACTATTTTATTTAGTTTAGGGCATTTAACTAACATTTAAAAATGTTGGTTCACCACCAATATTAACAATTGATTAATTCCCATAAGATGAACATTTTAGATTTCATGTTTGTGGAAAATAATAATTTGACTTTATTTCAAATTTGAAAACGACTTTAATTTTTTTATCATGAGGCAATTTGGCTTAGTTAAAGTTGATGACATGGAATCATTAGGGGGATTACTGTAGCATGACACAGGGGTGTTACAAATCTCCCCCACTACAAGAAATCTCGTCCCGAGATTTAAGAGGTGGAGTAAGGGGCAAAGTTTTGATTACAAAATTCTAATGAATCTCCTCGGCCTTGGCTGCTCTTCTCAAAGAGGTCGATCCATACATTGGTATCTTCATTTCCCTGCTGGAACCCACCATGATGAAGTCATCATCCTTCCTTCGGGAATTCCATCGTACTTACGAAAGGATAAAGTGTAGCTTCGGAAGAACGGTCCTCTACATGGTTTCTTATCCGGTAGTTAGCTCAGGGCAGGTGGTAGGAAGTATCTCTCGAATTGAACTCCAGAGAACATCAAGAAAAAATAAGAAGGTATAATAAGATGTTTCAAGCAGATAGACAATAGTTATGATGCCTGATATAGAGCGTAAAAAAGGGTTCAAAGCAACGAAAAATATTACGTCTGATACTAGAATAGATCATCCCTGAGGCGGTGGCTCGTGAATTGCATTCTAAGTCAAGCGCGAGGAATAAATTTGGAACCAGGGATGTAAAGGAGAGTCAGGTTTCGATCATGTGAAACTGTTTTTGACACACTCTGTTTTCTATGTGTTGTTTGCTTATTTTGATGAATCTATGAGTAGTATCGGAGGGTATGAACCATATAGAAGTTGGAATACAGTAGATATAACACCAATATGAATTTAGAATGAGCTCACAACAGTACCAAAAGTGGTGATTTATTTTCTTATACTAACGGAGCTTACGAGTTTTCTGTTGAGTTTTGTGTTGTGATTTTTTCAAGTTTTGGGAAAAGATTCGATGGACTATGGAATAAGGAGTGGTGAGAGCCTAAGCTTCGGGATGCCCAAGGCACCCCAAGGTAAAATTCAAGGACAACCAAAAGCCTAAGCTTGGGGATGCCCCGGGAAGGCATCCCCTCTTTCGTCTTCGTTCATCGGTAACTTTACTTGAGGCTATATTTTTATTCACCACATGATATGTGTTTTGCTTGGAGCGTCATTTTGTTTTGCTTGTTGTTTGAATCATATCCCAAGATCTGAAATTCTTAAATGTTAGAGAGTCTTCACATAGTTATATAATTATTCAACTACTCATTGATCTTCACTTATATCTTTCGGAGTATTTTGTTATTTGCTCTAGTGATTCACTTACATCTTTTTAGAGCAGGGCTGTGGTTTTATTTTGAAGAAATAGATGAACTCTCATGCTTCACTTATATTATTTTGAGAGTCTTAAACAGCATGGTAATTTGCTTTGGTTATGAAATTAGTCCTAATATGATAGGCATCCAAGATGGGTATAATAAAAACTTCCATATAGAGTGTATTGAATACTATGAGAAGTTTGATGCTTGATGATTGTTTTGAGATATGAGGATGGTGATATTAGAGTCATGCTAGTAGGGTAGTTGTGAATTTGAGAAATACTTGTGTTGAGGTTTGCAAGTCCCGTAGCATGCACGTATGGTAACCGTTGTGTGACAAATTTGAAACATGAGGTATTTCTTTGATTGTCGTCCTTTGTGTGGAGGTCGGAATCACGCGATGGTTAACTCCTACCAACCCTTCCCCTAGGAGCATGTGTGTAGTGCTTGCTTTTTGATGACTTGTAGATTTTTGCAATAAGTATATGAGTTCATTATGACTAATGTCGAGTCCATGGATTATACGCACTCTCACCCTTCCACCATTGCTAGCCTCTCTAGTGCCACGCAACTTTCGTCGGTACCATACACCCACCATATACCTTCCTTAAAACAGCCACCATACCTACCTATCATGGCATTTCCATAGTCATTCCGAGATATATTGCCTTGCAACTTTCCACCGTTCCGTTTATTATGACACGCTTCATCATTGTCATATTGTCTTGCATGATCATGTAGTTGACATCGTATTTGTGGCAAGGCTGATATGTCTCCAACGTATCTATAATTTTTGATTGTTCCATGCTATTATTGATAATGTTTTGGATGTTTAATTGGCTTTGTTATACACTTTTATATTATTTTTGGGACTAACCTACTAACCCAAAGGCCCAGTCCAGATTGTTGTTTTTTGCCTATTTCAGGGTTTTACTGAAAAGGAATATCAAACGGAGTCCTAACAGAATGAAACCTTCGGGAGCGATATTTTTGGAGCAAAATCTGCACGGGAGACTTGAGAACCACGAAATAGGGCTGATGTGGCGTCCACGAGGGTGGGGGCCACCGCCCTACAGGGCGCGCCCCCTGCCTCGTGGGCCCCAGGTCTGGCCACCCTAGTTCCACCGTCGCAACCTTGTGTTCCCGTGTGATCCCATCTTGGGGCCTGTTCCGGAGCTCCACCGGAGGGGGAATCTACCACGGAGTGCTTCTACATCATCATCATCATCGCCTCACCATGAGTTGTGAGTAGTTTACTACAGACCTTCAGGTTCATAGTTAGTACCTAGATGGCTTCTTCTCTCTCTTTGGATCTCAATACCAAGTTCTCCTCGGTCTTCGAGGAGATCTATTCGATGTAATCTCTTTTTGCGGTGTGTTTGTCGAGATCATGAATTGTGGGTTTATGATCAAGATTATCTTTGAGAAATATTTGGTTCTTTTCTGAACTCTTTTATGTATGATTATAATATCCTTGCAAGTCCCTTCGAATTATTGGTTTGGTTTGGCCTACTAGATCTATAGTTCTTGCAATGGGAGAAGTGCTTGGCTTTGGGTTCAATCTTGCGGTGTCCTTTCCCAGTGACAGTAGGGGCAGCAAGGCACGTATTGTATTGTTGCCATCGAGGATAAAAATATGGGGTTTATATCATATTGCTTGAGTTTATCGCTCTACATCATGTCATCTTGCTTAAGGCATTACTCTGTTCTTATGAACTTAATACTCTAGATGCATGCTGGATAGCGGTCGATGTGTGGAGTAATAGTAGTAGATGCAGAACTGTTTCGGTCTACTTGTCTCGGACTTGATGCCTATATATAATGATCATGCCTAGATATTCTTGTAATTATCTGCTTTTCTATCAATTGCTCGACAGTAATTCATTTACCCACCGTAGAAGTATGCTATCATGAGAGAAGCCACTAGAGAAACCTATGGCCCCCGGGTCTATTCTCAACATATCAATCTACAATCTACTTTACTTTTATGTTTTTACTTTCTGTTCTTATATCCAAAAATACCAAAAATATCGAACTATCATATCTATCATATCTCACTTTCGTAAGTGACCGTAAAGGGATTGACAACCCCTTATCGCATTGGCTGTGAAGTTCTTATTTGTTTGTGCAGGTGCGAGGGACTCGTGCGTGGTCTCCTACTGGATTGTTACCTTGGTTCTCAAAAACTGAGGGAAATACTTACGCTACTGTGCTGCATCACCCTTTCCTCTTCGAGGGAATACAACGCAAGCCCGAGAAGTAGCAAGAAGAATTTCTGGCGCCGTTGCCGGGGAGGCTTACGCAAAAGTCATATACCAAGTACCTATCACAAACCATTATCCTTCGCATTACATTTATTTGGCTCTCGTTTTCCTCTCCCCCACTTCACCCTTGCCGTTTTATTTGCCATTCTTTTTGCCGTGTGTTTTTCGTTCGCTTGCTTCTTGTTTGCTTGTGTGTTGGATTGCTTGCTGGTCACTATGGCTTAGAACAATACCAAATTGTGTGACTTTTCCAATACCAACAATAATGATTTTATTAGCACTCCGATTGCTCCTATTACTGATGCTGAATCTTGTGAGATCAATGCTGCTTTGTTGAATCTTGTCATGAAAGATCAATTTTCTGGCCTTCCTAGTGAAGATGCCGCTACCCATCTAAACAACTTTGTTGATTTGTGTGATATGCAAAAGAAGAGGGTTACGGCTAATGATATTGTCAAATTGAAGTTATTTCCGTTTTCACTTAGAGATCGTGCTAAAACTTGGTTTTCCTCTTTGCCTAGAAATAGTATTAATTCGTGGAATAAGTGCAAAGATGCTTTTATCTCTAAGTATTTTCCTCCTGCTAAGATCATCTCTCTTAGAAACGATATTATGAATTTTAAGCAACTAGATCATGAGCATGTTGCACAAGCTTGGGAGAGAATGAAATTAATGATACGTAATTGCCCTACACATGGTTTGAACTTATGGATCATTATTCAAAACTTTTATGCTGGCTTGAATTTTGCTTCTAGAAATCTTTTAGATTCGGCCGCAGGAGGCACTTTCATGGAAACTACCTTAGGAGAAGTTACCAAACTCCTAGATAATATTAAGGTTAATTATTCTCAGTGGCACACGAAAGATCTACTAGTAAAAAAGTGCATGCTATTGAGGAGATTAGTGTTTTGAGTGGAAAGATGGATGAACTTATGAAATTATTTGCTTCTAAGAGTGCTTCTTCTGATCCTAATGATATGCCTTTATCCACGTTGAATGAAAATAATAATGAATCTTTGGATGTGAATTTTGTTGGTAGGAATAATTTTGGTAACAATGCTCATAGAGGAAACTTCAATCCTAGGCCTTTTCCTATTAATTCCTCTAATAAATATGGTAATTCCTACAATAACTCTTATGGAAAGATGCCTTCTGAATTTGTAACTAGTGTTAAGGAGTTTACGAATTCGCAAAAGAATTTCAATGCTTTGCTTGAAGAAAAATTGGTTAAGATTGATGAATTGGCTAGAAGTGTGGATAGAATTACTCTTGATGTTGATTCTTTGAAACATAGATCTATTCCACCTAAGCATGATACCAATGAGTCTCTCAAAGCCATGAGAATTTCCATTGATGAATGCAAAGAAAGAACCGCTAGGATGTGTGCTAAAAAAGAGAGTTATATAAAAGCGTGTTCTTCTAGTTATCATGAAAATAAAGATGAAGATATGAAAGTTATTGATGTGTCTCCTATTAGATTCTTCTTTTCTAGTATGAATCTTGATAAAGATGGGATTGGAGATCAGTCTACTTTAATTAAAAGGTGTCCCAATGATTTAGAGTTTTTAGATCTTGATGCTAATTGTTAAAAGTTGGATTGAAGAGATTAAAACTTTTCATAGTGATGAACCCACTACTTTGGATTTAAAGGGATTCAATTATGATAATTGCTCTTTGATTGATTGCATTTCCTTGTTGCAATCCGTACTAAACTCTCTGCATGCTTATAGCCAAAATAAAGCTTTTACCAACACATAGTTGATGCTTTGATGCAATCTTATGAAGAAAAACTTGAATTAGATGTTTCTATCACTAGAAAGCTTTATGATGAGTAGGAACCTACTATTAAAATTAAAATTAAAGATCATGAATGCTTTGCTTTGTGTGATTTGGGTGCGAGTGTTTCCACTATCCCCAAAACTTTGTGTGATTTGTTAGGTTTCCATGAGCTTGATGATTGTTCTTTAAATTTGCATCTTGCGGATTCTACCATTAAGAAACCTATGGGAAGGAGTAATGATGTTCTTATTGTTTCCAATAGGAATTATGTGCCCGTAGATTTCATTGTTCTTGATATAGATTGCAATCCTTCATGTCCTATTATTCTTGGTAGACCTTTCCTTAGAACGATTGGTGCAATTATTGATATGAAGGAAAGAAATATTAGATTCCAATTTCTGTAAAGGAAAGGCATGGAACACTTTCCTAGAAATAAAATTAAATTACCATATGAATCTATTATGAGAGCCTCTTATGGATTGCCTTCCAAAGATGGCACTACCTAGATCTATCCATGTATCGTGCCTAGCTAGGGGCGTTGAACGATAGCGCTTATTGGGAGGCAAACCAATTTTATATTTTTTGTTTTTGCTTCTGTTTAGGAATAAATACTGCATCTAGCTTCTATTTAGATGTGGTTTTGTGTTTTAATTAGTGTTTGTGCCAAGTAGAACCTTTGGGAAGACTTGTGTGAAGTTTATATGATCTTGCTGTGAAAAACAGAAACGTTAGCGCTCGCTATGATAGTCACCAGATTTTACTGGAGTGTCCTATTTAGTTGATTATTTTTGAAGATGATTGATAGACAAATTCCTCACGTTTACAAATTTATTTCAATTTTTTTGGAGTTACAGAAGTATTTGAAAGTTACAGATTACTACAGACTATTCTATATTTGACAGATTTTGTTTTCCGTGTGTTGTTTGCTTATTTTGATGAATCTATGAGTAGTATTGGAGGATATGAATCATAGAGAAGTTGGAATACAGTATGTTTAACACCAATACAAACAAAGAATGAGTTCATTACAGTACCTTTGAGTGGTGGTTTGTTTTCTTATACTGACGGAGCTCACGAGATTTTTTTCTAAGTTTTGTGTTGTGAAGTTTTCAAGTTTTGAGTATTGCTTTGATGGACTATGGAACAAAGAGTGGCAAGAGCCTAAGCTTGGGGATGCCCAAGGCACCCCAAGGTAAAATTCAAGGACAACCAAAAGCCTAAGCTTGGGGATGCCCCGGGAAGGCATCCCCTCTTTCATCTTCATCTATCGGTAACTATACTCGGGACTATATTTTTATTCACCACATGATATATGTTTTACTTGGAGCATCATGTATTATTTGAGTCTTTGCTTGTTAGTTTGCCACTATTATCCTTGCTGGAGACACCTTTTTGAGAAAGATAAATATGGCCTAGGAATTGTTAGAACACTCTATGTGCTTCACTTATATCTTTTGAGTTACATAGTTTGCTCTAGTGCTTCACTTATATCGTTTAGAGCACGGTGGTAATTTTATTTTGTAGAAATTGTTGAGCTCTCATGCTTCACTTATATACTTTTGAGAGTCTATTAAAACAGCATGGTAATGTGCTTTGGCTGTAAAACTAGCCTTAACATGATAGGTATCCAACATGAATGTAGTGAAAACTTTCATACTAAGTGCATTGAATATGATGAGAAGTTGGATCTTTGATAACTGTTTTTAGATATGAGGATAGTGATATTAGAGTCATGCTAGTGGAGTTATTATGAAATTGAGAAATACTTGTGTTAAAGTTTGTGATTCCTGTGGCATGCACGTATGGTTTACCGCTATGTGACGAAGTTAGAGCATGAGGTATTTGTAGAGTGTCATCCTTTGTGTGGAGGCCAGGGGCGCGCGATGGTTAACTCCTACCAACCTCCCCCCTAGGAGCATGCGTTGATTGCTTTTTTTTGATGACTCGTAAATTTTTGCAATAAGTATATGAGTTCTTATGACTAAAGTTGAGTCCATGGATTATACGCACTCTCACCCTTCCACCATTGTAGCCTCTCTTGTACCGTGCAACTTTCGCCGGTGCCATACACCCACTATATACCTTCCTCAAAACAGCCACCATATATCTTCCTCAAAACAGCCACCATACCTACCTATCATGGCATTTCCATAGCCATTCCGAGATATATTACCATGCAACTTTCCACCATTCCGTTCATATGACACGCTTCATATTGTCATATTGCCATGCATGATCATGTAGTCGACATCGTATTTGTGGCAAAGCCACCATGCATAATTTTTCATACATGTCACTCTTGATTCATTGCACATCCCGGTACACCGCCGGAGGCATTCATATAGAGTCATACTTTGTTCTAGTATCGAGTTGTAATATCAAGGTGTAAATCAATAGAAGTGTGATGATCATCATTATTAGAGCATTGTCCCATGTGAGGAAAGGACAAACAAAAGAGAAGGCCCCTCCACAAAAAAAAGAAAAAAAAAGAAAAAGGGACAATTGCTACTATCTTTTTCCACACTTGTGCTTCAAAGTAGCACCATGTTCTTCATGATATAGTGTCTCATGTTTAGTCACTTTCATATACTAGTGGGAATTTTCATTATAGAACTTGGCTTCACTACTAGGAAAAGGCCTATTAGTGGCGCACCTGTTTTGGCCATCAATGGCGCACTACAGGTGCGCCACTATTATCACGCCATTAGTAACAATTAAGAATGGCGGACCCCTGGTGCGCCATCAGTATACCAGACGATAGTGGCGCACCAGGCAGTGCGCCATTACTATGTGCCCAGATGCGCCATTAGTATGCCTCCCAGGGGGCCATATTTACCTTGTGCTCTGGGTTACTAATGGCGCACCTCTCAAGGGTGCGCCACTAGTGTGTCTATTGCAGTGCGCCACTAAAGTGCAGTGGTGTGCGCCACTACTATGAATATTAGGATTCTTTTTTTTTGCTTTTCTGATATTTGCACAGGTTACAAAATACATTACAGCACAAAATATAAATAGCACAACATATAAACAACATATTTATCAAATATAATAGAAGATTACTCTCCGAATACAATTCATCATATTAGTCTCCGAATTCAAAATACCAAACAAAGTTAGAACATTACAAGTCTCGAGACAGCGAGTAGCGAGTTTGTCTTCACATTACAAGTCGATATCTAAACTACCATCATCACATAGAAGAGAGCTGCGGTCACGATGAGCATCATCGCGATGAAACTGGTCTTCATCCGTTCCTCCTCCGCTCCCTCCTCTCTCCCGCTAGATAGCGCGCGTATCTAGCTTCCGCCTCCGGCCTAGTGGTGTACCCTTTGTAACTGTTACCGCTGAAATGGTGAACCTGTCTCCGTCACTCCTCCCAGTCGTCGTAGACTCCCGGAACCTTACCCTTGTACACGACATACGACGGCATCTCTATGCACTAGACAAACAAAACGTTAGTAGCAATTCATAGACAATACATAAGCAATATATAAGTATGCAACAAAAGGATCGGAAGAGAAAAGAAACACATTAATATATAGCACGATTCATGGTCCTACTAATAAATAGCATCGATTAGCTATAGCTCTTTTCCTAGTAGTGCTTGTATATTCCAACGATGGGCTTCCTCAAATGCCCTTGGTCTTCGTGAGCAAGCAAGTTGGATGCACACCCACTAGTTTCTTTTGTTGAGATTTCATACAGATTTAGCTCTAGTGCATCCGTTGCATTGCAATCCCTACTCACTCACATTGATATCTATTGATGGGCATCTCCATAGCCCATTGATACGCCTAGTCGATGTGAGACTATCTCCCTCATTTTTGTCTTCTCCACAACCACCACTCTATTCCACCCATAGTGCCATATCCCTGGCTCACGCTCATGTATTGTGTGAAAGTTGAAAGGTTTGAAAGAATAGAGTATGAAAACAAGTGCTTGGCTGAAACCGGGGTTGTGCATGATATGAATATTTTGTGTGATGAAGAGGGAGCATAGCCAGACTATATGATTTTGTAGGGATAACTTTCTTTAGCCATAGTATTTTGAGAAGACATGATTGCTTTGTTAGTATGCTTGAAGTATTATTAATTCTTATGTCAATATAGACTTCTGTCTTGAATCTTTCAGATCTGAACATTCATGCCACAATAAAGAGAACTACTTTGAAAATTATGTTGGTTAGCATTCCACATAAAAAAATTCTTGTTTTTATCATTTACCTATTCGAGGACGAGCAGGAATTAAGCTTGGGGATGCTAGATACGTCTCCAACGTATCTATAATTTTTTATTGGTCCATGCTATTATTTATGATGTTTTGGATGTTTAATGGGCTTTTTTATACACTTTTACATTATTTTTGGGACTAACCTATTAACCCAAAGGCCCAGTCCAGATTGTTGTTTTTTTTGCCTATTTCAGGGTTTTACAGAAAAGGAATATCAAATGGAGTCCAAACGGAATGAAACCTTCGGGAGCGATATTTTTGGAGCAAAATCTGCACGGGAGACTTGAGAACAACGGAATAGGGCTGACATGGCATCCAAGAGGGTGGCGGCGCGCCCCCCTACAGGGGGCGCCCCCTGCCTCGTGGCCCCACGTCTGGCTCCGGTGCCCTCCTTCCTCCTATATATACATAAGTACCCCGAAAACATCAGAGGAAGAGAGGAAACCCTAGTTCCACCGCCGCAACCTTCTGTTCCCGTGAGATCCCATCTTGGGGCCTGTTCCGGAACTCCGCCGGAGGGGGGATCTACCACGGAGTGCTTCTACATCATCATCATCGCCTCACAATGAGTTGTGAGTAGTTTACTACAGACCTCTTTTTGCGGTGTTTTTGTCGAGATCCGATGAATTGTGGGTTTATGATCAAGATTATCTATGAGAAATATTTGGTTCTTTTCTGAACTCTTTTACGTATGATTATAATATCCTTGCAAGTCTCTAAGAATTATTGTTTGGTTTGGCCTACTAGATCTATAGTTCTTGCAATGGGAGAAGTGCTTGGCTTTGGGTTCAATCTTGCGGTGTCCTTTCCCAGTGATAGTAGGGGCAGCAAGGCACGTATTGTATTGTTTCCATCGAGGATAAAAAGATGGGGTTTATATCATATTGCTTGAGTTTATCCCTCTACATCATGTCATCTTGCTTAAGGCGTTACATTGTTCTAATGAACTTAATAATCTAGATGCATGCTGGATAGCAGTCGATGTGTGGAGTAATAGTAGTAGATGCAGAATCGTTTCGGTCTACTTGTCTCGGACGTGATGCCTATATATAATGATCATGCCTAGATATTCTCATAATTATCCACTTTTTTATCAATTGCTCGACAGTAATTCGTTTACCCATCGTAGAATTCTGCTATCATGAGAGAAGCCACTAGAGAGAACTATGGCCCCCGGGTCTATTCTCAACATATCAATCTACAATCTACTTTACTTTTTTGTTTTTTACTTTCTGTTCTTATATGCAAAAATACCAAAAATATAAAACTATCATATCTATCAGATCTCACTTTCGTAAGTGACCGTAAAGGGATTGACTACCCCTTATCACGTTGGCTGCGAAGTTCTTATTTATTTGTGCAGGTGTGAGGGACTCGCGCGTGGTCTCCTACTGGACTGATACCTTGGTTCACAAAAACTGAGGGAAATACTTACGCTACTGTGTGCATCACCCTTTCCTCTTCGAGGGAATACAACACAAGCTCGAGAAGTAGCAAATGCCACCATGCATAATTTTTCATACATGTCACTCTTGATTCATTGAACATCCCGGTACACCATCGGAGGCATTCATATAGAGTCATATTTTGTTCTAGTATCGAGTTGTAATCTCTGAGTTGTAAATAAATAGAAGTGTGATTATCATCATTATTAGAGCATTGTCCCAAAAAAGGAGAAAGGCCAAAAAAAAGACAAAAGGCCGAAAAAAGGGAAGGCCCCAAAAAAAGAAAAAAGGGACAATGTTACCATCTTTTTCCCACACTTGTGCTTCAAAGTAGCACCATGATCTTTATGATAGAGAGTCTCTTATTTTATCACTTTCATATACTAGTGGGAATTTTTCATTGTAAAACTTGGCTTGTATATTCCAACGATGGGCTTCCTCAAATGCCCTAGGTCTTCATGAGCAAGCAAGTTGGATGCACACCCACTTAGTTTCTTTTGTTGAGCTTTCATACATTTATAGCTCTAGTGCATTTGTTGCATTGCAATCCCTACTCACTCACATTGATATCTATTGATGGGCATCTCCATAGCCCATTAATACACCTAGTTGACGTGAGACCATCTTCCACCTTTTTGTCTTCTCCACAACCACCACTCTATTCCACCTATAGTGCTATATCCATGGCTCACGCTCATGTATTGCATAAAAGTTGAAAAAGTTTGAGAATACTAAAGTATGAAACAATTCCTTGGCTAGAACCGGGGTTGTGCATGATTTGAATATTTTTTGTGACGAAGATGGAGCATAGCCAAACTATATGATTTTGTAGGGATGAACTTTCTTTGGCCATGTTATTTTGAGAGGACATGATTACTTTGTTAGTATGCTTGAAGTATTATTATTCTTATGTCAATATTAAACTTTTGTCTTGAATCTTTTGGATCTGAACATTCATGCCACAATAAAGAGAATTACATTGAGAATTATGTTAGGTAGCATTCCACATCAAAAATTCTGTTTTTATCATTTACTTACTCAAGGACGAGCGAGAATTAAGCTTGGGGATGCTTGATACGTCTCCAACGTATCTATAATTTTTGATTGTTCCATGCTATTATATTATCCATATAGGATGTTTTATATGCATTTATATGCTATTTTATATGATTTTTGGGACTAACCTATTAATCTAGAGCCCAGTGCCAGTTTCTGTTTTTTCCTTGTTTTTGAGATTTGTAGAAAAGGAATACCAAACGGAGTCCAATTGACGTGCTAATTTTTGATGATTTTTTATGGATCAAAAGAAGCCCCCGGAGTATAAGAGTTGGGGCAAAATAGTCCCGGGCCATCCATGAGGGTGGAGGGCGCGCCCTACCCCCATGGGCGTGTGCCCCTATCTCGTGGACGACTTGGAGACCTCCCCTGACGTGAGACCGACGCCAAAAATTCCTATAAATATAGAAACCCTCGAAAAGAAACCTAGATCGGGAGTTCCGCCGCCGCAAGCCTCTGTAGCCACCAAAAACCAATGGGGACCCTATTCCGGCACCCTGCCGTAGGGGGGGATCCATCACCGGTGGCCATCTTCATCATCCCGGCGGTCTCCATGATGAGGAGGGAGTAGTTCACCCTCGAGGCTGAGGGTATGTACTAGTAGCTATGTGTTTGATCTCTCTCTCTCTCTCTCTCTCTCTCTCTCTCTCTCTCTCTCGTGTTCTTGATATGCCGTGATCTTGATGTATCGCGGGCTTTGCTGTTATAGTTGGATCTTATGATGCTTCTCCCCCTCTATCTTCTTGTAATGGATTGAGTTTTCCCTTTGAAGTTATCTTATCGGATTGAGTCTTTAAGGATTTGAGAACACATGATGTATGTCTTGCGTGGGATACCCGTGGTGACAATGGGGTATTCTATTGACTCACTTGATGTATGTTTTGGTGATCAAATTGCGGGTTCCGTGACCTTGGGAATCTATGCATAGGGGTTGGCACACGTTTTCGTCTTGACTCTCTGGTCGAAACTTTGGGGCACTCTTTGAAGTTCTTTGTGTTGGTTGAATAGATGAATCTGAGATTGTGTGATGCATATCATATAATCATACCCGCGGATACTTGAGGTGACAATGGAGTATCTAGGTGACATTACAGTTTTGGTTGATGTGTATCTTAAGGTGTTATTCTAGTATGAACTCTAGGATAGATTGAACGGAAAGAATAGCTTCGTGTTATTTTACTACAGACTCTTGAATAGATCGATCAGAAAGAATAACTTTGAGGTGGTTTCTTACCCTAGAATAATCTCTTCGTTTGTTCTCTGCTATTAGTGACTTTGGAGTGACTCCTTGTTGCAAGTTGAGGGATTGTTATATGATATAATTATGTTATTATTGTTGAGAGAACTTGCACTAGTGAAAGTATGAACCCTATGCCTTGTTTGGAAGCATTGCAATACCGTTTTCGCTCACTTCTATCATTAGTTACCTTGCTGTTTTTATATTTTCAGATTACAAAAACCTATATCTACCATCCATATGACACTTGTATCACCATCTCTTCGCCGAACTAGTGCACCTATACAATTTGCCATTGTATTGGGTGTGTTGGGCACACAAGAGACTCTTTGTTTTTCGGTTGCAGGGTTGTTTGAGAGAGACCTTCTTCATCCTACGCTTGCCATGGATTGATAAACCTTAGGTCATCCACTTGAGGAAAATTTGCTACTGTCCTACAAACCTCTGCACTTGGAGGCCCAACAACGTCTACAAGAAGAAGGTTGTGTAGTAGACATCACTAGGCTGGCAGGCCTAAGTGCACAATGTACTTAGGCCTTTTTCATTTCTTTTTCATTTTTTCTGTTTTCTTTTGTTACATTCGATTTTCCATTTCTTTTTAGAACCAAAATATTTTTATAAAATTTAAAACTTGCACGTAAAATAGAAGAATAAATTAGGCCACTACCACATTTAGATTGACATTTAATTAAAATAGTTTAGTGTTTTTATAAATTAAAAGGCATTTAAATTGCGGTTTTAACCATTGTTTTATTTAGTTTTGGTCATTTAACTAACATTTCTAAATGTTGGTTCACCACCAATATTAACAATTGATTAATTCCCATAAGATGAACATTTCTAGATTTCATGTTTGTGGGAAATAATAATTTGACTTTATTTCAAATTTGAAAATGGCTTTGATTTTTTTTATCATGAGGCAATTTGGCTTAGTTAAAATTGATGACATGGAATCATTAGGGGGTTATTGTAGCTTGACACTGGGGGTGTTACAGTTGCACAATTAAGTTGCTTACCAAACTGTCGGTGTACTAAGGTAGGGGTACCCCAGTACCCCAACTTGTGCACGGGCAGTTGCAGCTTCCCGCGGCAAGGTTTACTGCGGGCTCGCCGGAGACCTCCCTGCTCCTTATTAAACCATTCAAAAACAAAGTATAAAAGGAAGAAGACCAAGACCCCGGCAAGAGGAGCTTGCCGGGAAGGCCGTACCAGGCTCAAGACCGCCCCACTAGCACAAGGCCCTGGCAAGAGGAGCTTGCCAGGAAGACTAGGAGACAAAGCCTCGGCGCTACATGCGCCCCGGCAAGGGGCCCGGGGAGCGGCAAGCTCCCGGGCCCGGCAAGATCGAGGCCCCGGCAAGGTACTTGCCGGGGAGGTTGCGCTGTGTGCCCGCGCTCCAGCTCATCGGCCCACGCGTCGCCCTGGGGCCTATCCAGGGACGCGTGGCGGATGGCTGTGCAGCCTGGGGTACACGGTGGCACTCCACGGTGATGGATCCATCGCCGTGGCAGACGGAGACGCTGAGGCGGGAGCTTTTGGGGTCGACGGCGACGGGCATTAAATGCCCTTGTCCCCCACTGTTAGGGTAGGTATAGACCACTGTTCTGTACTGTAGCTCCACTGTTCCCGCACTGTTACAACTACCACCTCTTTTACATTTTTACCCCTTTCTCCTACGTTGACACCTGTCGGTGACCCCTTTACACTATAAAAGGAGGCCCATGCACAACGTGGAGGGGGTTCGGAACCTAGATCACTCTCACGATCAGTGTAGCTGCTTCTTCAAGCTCCCGAGCACTCAACTCAATACACAACCAAGCAGGAGTAGGGTTTTACGCATCCGTGCGGCCCGAACCTGGGTAAAACTGCCCGCGTGTTTGCTTCGATCTGCTCTTTGTGCTCCCTCCGCCCTCGTACCGCACAGACAAGGGGCTCCGGTCCCATAGGTGTTCGTGGCGGACAGTTTCCCCCGACACAAACTTTTGGCAAACAGGTTGCAATCCATCATCTTGGAGTTAATCCATGCCAATCAATATGGATTCATCAAAATTAGATCTATACAAGACCGCATAGCCTGGACTTATAAATACCTATTCCAATGTCATAAAAGCAAGAAACCAACTGTGGTGTTAAACCTAGACTTTGAGAAGGCATTTGATAAGATGGAACAAGGCACGATTCTTGTAATTATAAGGAAAGGGATTGGGGGATGAAATGGTGTTCATGGATAGAACAAATCCTAGGCACTTCCACCTCTGCTGTGTTGTTAAATGGAGTTCCCGTCAATAACTTTAGATGTAGAAGAGGGGTAAGGCAAGGGGATCCCCTCTCCCCACTTCTCTTTGTGCTTGTTGCAGACTTCTTACAGACTATCCTCGATGATGCTATGCACAGAAACATCATCCAACCACCCATTCATTTTTATTTTGTTCTTGCCCTGATTTCCCCATCCTACAATATGATGACAACACTTGTGATCATCATGCCTGCCTGCCTGCCCAAAACAACTAGAAAAACTTGAGGACTTGGTGAATATTTATTCAAAGGCTTCTGGGTTAAAGGTTAACTACCAGAAATAAAGCATGCTACCTATTAATGTGTTGGATGATAACGTGCAACAATTGTCTTCTCTGCTGGGCCGCACCATTGGTACTTTCCCATTTACATATCTGGGCACTCCACTTAGCTTCAACAAGCCAAGGATTGAATTCTTCATGTTCCTCATCAACATAATTCAGAAACGGCTAAATGCATTTTCTCAGTTCCTAAGCTTTGATGGCAGGTTACTTATAGTAAATGCACTCCTCTCATCATTGCATACTTTTATAATGAGTTGTTTACTCATATACAATGGCAGTATATAATAAGTTGACCAATACAGGAGACACCTGTTCTGGAGAGGCAAGGATTTGGAAAATAAAAACTCTCCATTGGCTTCTTCGGATTTGATATGCAGAACCAAGGAGCAAGGAGGACAAGGTATTCCTAATCTACACCTTCAGAATACTAGTCTACTTATTATAATGGTCAATAAATGTATTAACCGCATGGACATCCCATGGGTTAACCTAATTTGGGAAGCATAATGGCCAAGGTTTTCGTTTTGACCACCTGAATAATAGCTCTTTCTGGTGGAGATATTGCATGAAACTGTTCCATTTATACAAGGACAATGCCTCTGTTATTCTTCAAAGCGGTTAAACTTTACAATTCTGGACAAGTATTTGGAACGGCCAACCTAAGATGCAAGTTTGGCCTCACTTGCACTCCTTTGCTGTGAAACAGAGAATAAACATCTTTGAACAATACCAAACTGAGGACCTTACAACACTTTTCCACTTACCACTCTCTGTACAAGCATATGAGCAGTTCGAAGAGTTTGAACTATCCATCCAACAATTGTTGCTCACTGAAGATGCCGATCACTTTTTGTTGCCAAAAGGGGCCACGCAGTTTAAAGTTTCAACAGTTTACACACTACTCACTAGTAGACATGAAGTACTTCCTGTGATCAAATGGCTATGGAAGACGTGCTGCCAGCTCAAGCACAAAATATTCTTCTGGTTGTTGGCAAATGACAGAGTAAACACTAGATCCCTCTTACAAAGAAAAACTCTTTTTTCTACAGGACTACACTTGTGCTTTATGCAATTTGCAGGTGCTAGAAACTAGAGATCATTTGTTTTATCATTGCCAGTTTGCCCAACTATGTTGGGCATATCTATGTCCCACTTGGAGTCCAACACAGATCGGCCTTCAAATGAAGTTAATCACCTCAAGGAACTACTAAATTTACCATTCTCATTGGAGATCATCATGTTGGTGCCTTGGGCCATCTGGACTACAAGGTGTCGGCATTCTGGGAACCAGTGTACCCAGACTTGCCTACCTGCGGCCCAACACGCGGCCTCACTGATACGTCTCCAACATATCTATAATTTTTGATTGTTCCATGCTGTTCTATTATGATTCTTGGACATTTTACAATAATTTTATATCATTTTTTGGACTAACCTATTGACATAGTGCCCAGTGCTAGTTGTTGTTTTCTGCTTGTTTTTACATCGCAAAAAATAAATATCAAACGGAGTCCAAATGCAGCAAAACTTTTTGGAGATTTTTTTGGACCAGAAGACACAACATGGGCCGGAGAAGTGCCAGTGGGGTGCCCCGAGGTGGGCACAACCCACCATGGCACGCCTGGGCCTAGGCGCGACCTGGTGGGTTGCCCACCACAATGTCCTCCCGCATCGCCTCTTCGCTCTATAAATACCCCAATATTTCAGAAACCCTAGGTGAGCAGACGAAATTTTATTCCAGCCGCCGCAAGTTCCAGAACCACGAGATCCAATCTAGAGTCCTTTTCCGGTACTCTGCCGGAGGGGAACACAATCACAGAGGGGTTCATCATCCTCATTGGTGCCTCTCTGATGATGCGTTAGTAGTTTACCACGGACCTACGGGTCCGTAGGCAGTAGCTAGATGGCTACTTCTCTCTTCGTATCTCAATACAATGGTCTCTTGGAGATCTATTTGATGTAATGACTTTGTGCGGTGTATTTGTTGGGATCCGATGAATTGCGACTTTATGATCAGCTTTGCCTTGATTTAATATCCATTCCTAATTATTGCAGCCGTGCATTTCTTCTTCGATATTTGGGTTTTGTTTGGCCAACGTGATCTATTTATCTTGCAATGGGAAGAGGTGCTTTGTAATGGGTTCGATCTTGCGGTGTCCTTTCCGAGTGATAGAAGGGGCAGCAAGGCACTTATGTATCATTGCTATTAAGGATAAAAAGATGGGGTCTATTCCTACATGATGAGATCTTGTCTACATCATGTCATCGTTCTTATTGCATTACTCCGTTTTTCCATGAACTTAATACACTAGATGCATGTTGGATAGCGATCGATGTGTGGAGTAATAGTAGTAGATGCTGGCAGGAGTCGGTCAACTAATCTTGGACATGATGCCTATATACATGATCATCGTCTTGGATATCGTCATAATTATTTGCTTTTCTATTAATTTCCCATCAATAATTTGTCTACCCACTGTTGCTATTTTTTGAGACAAGCCACTAGTGAAATATACGGGCCCCGGGTCTATTTTCCTATTATATACTTTAAAATCTATATTGCTATTTGTTTTTCCTCTATTTGCAACTTTTATTTCTAGATCTATATCATCAAAAACACAAAAATACGTTGCTGCATTTTATTTGCCATCATTTGCATCTTTCAATCTACTACAATTTGTATCCCGTCAACTTGACAATTTCTGGCACCGTTACCAGAAAGGGATTGACAACCCCTTTTACACGTCGGGTTGCAAGTATTTGTTCTTTGTGAGCAAGTACCGTTTACATAGTGTTGGGTAGTGTTGACACCAGATTTTGGCACGGCATAAAAAGCAAATAAGATGGCCTCAAATGGAAAAGTGCTCAAAGTGAAAAAGTTTCGTATTGTCGAGGTGAACATCTTTGAAGATTGGGCCATCGTCATCCGATCTCATCTCGAGTGCCAAAACTATGCTCAAAGCACTGAGATTTTATATCGAGAGCAGTATTCGGCAGATTAGACCACCAAGAATGCTTCATATGGAAAAACTTCCTACACGAATTGTCTTCGTCTCGTCGAAACGGTCGATTTTGATATAAAAATCGTCCCAATCCGAGTTCGTATGCAAAAGTTACAGCCATCCGAACACAGCCCTGTCACAGAGCCAAAAGTGGCGCGCCCCACCAGCCACATGTCTGATGGGTAGCGCGAATAACAGCCTGTATTGCGTGACCGTTTTGGCCTAGAAGATGGCTTCAAATCGAAAAACGTTCAACATGAAAGTTGTTCGTATCGTCGAAGCGGTCAAGATTGCTTTTGGACTCTTTTCCATCCGAGGTCGTTTACCACCTCAAATATTACCCGTAAGGTACAGCCAGTTTAAACCGAACAGTTTTGGAAAGTTCGGACAAAATCAATCCGAATTTGGCTAGGTTTTTGGACGTGAATCCAAGCCTTTTCCTTGCACGGGAAGTCCAGCCGCCTCTTATATATCTAAGGGGTGACGGCCGATTGAACAACACACAATCGAACAAACACATCTACTACTTTTTCGTGTTCATCTATCCCCTACCCTTGTATCTTCTTCCTCGTTCTTCGTTCGTTCTTCTTCATTGCAGGGCGGCGAACCTCGAGGCCCTAGGGGCGATCAGGTCGACCTAGGGCAGCCCATAGCCGCCACGCGCCCTGACGGGGTCCCTCCCGGGCGTGTGGGGTTTCGGGTCCTCAAAAGCGCCCGCCGGATTGCTTGCGTACCGCGCTTCCGGACGGGTCTCCTTCGACGTGAGCTGCGGTGCATCACCCTCGGCGTCGGAGGTACACGGTGACGTGTTCGTGTGCGAACACACTTTTTGGCGACTCCGCTGGGGACGAAGCTTCGAACAGTCTCCAGCCTGTTCTTGCTACGAGGAGAGCGTCATCAAGCGGCTGCAATCTACAACGGTAACATGTATCATCAATCTCCTTATGTAGATGCAAATAGCCATTATGTTGATGTTGCTAGATCTTTCAATGGACATGTCATGTCGGCTAGCCCTAACGAGCAAAGGCCGACTAGTTATTCCATCGGAGAAACTTGGAATTCACAGAACCGCGACAAGCAACTTATGAATCTGAACTTTCGTGCATCGGCAACACCTTTCAATATGCCGATGAATAACATGATTTGTTCGAGTGATCAATATATGACACCTCATGTACATGAGGGCATCTCACAGTTTTGTCCATCGGCTGCCGACTCGCGATATGCGGGTTCATCCCCAAACATGCCGATGGACGGGGGAATCGGCCATGCATCATGTAGTTATTTGGCTGGTTATCCTCAAACATCAGATACTACACCTCATGAGATTAATTGTTCAGTGGGATATGCAACTAAAAATATTCATGACTCGGCTCGCCTTCACGGTTATGGCCGAGTGAATGGAGATTCTATAGGAGCAAATATGCCTAATTTTGCAGGAGATGAGGTGGCTATGGCTGCATTAAAAAGTTTATCCCAAAATAAGAAGATTAGTGCTATTTGTCTTGAGCAGCACGAAAAGGGATTGGTTCCTGATTATGAGGCAATAAGAGCTAGAGTTTTAAAAGAAGACGAAGTGTTGCCGATTGATCAAATTAGCGTGAGAAAATATTCAACAACAGTGGACACATCTTCACCTATCATTGCAGCATGTTATACATCCCCTATACAATCGCAAAGTTTCGGCAACATCAATTCATTGCCGAAAGTTCGTAAAAGTATTGGGGGGCAAGCCGATCCAAGCAGGGCTGAGTTTAAAGAAAAATATATGGCCCAAGTGGACAAGATCAAGTCAAACCTCACAGGGAATAGCGTCAACGAATTTACTACGCCAACTCTTGAGGAATTACCAGCAGAATATCGACATGCTTATGAAGCACTCAAGAAGAAGCGTGAAGTGGGATATTTGCAAGAATATGTTAAGTGCCTTCCTCCATGTAGCAACCATGTTGGCTCTTCTACACTTTTGAAGCAAGATGAAAAAGAAGCTTTGCAAGAAAATCATCAAGAAGGGGTTCACTCGGCTAATACGATTGATTCGGTTGAAACCGAGTCAAATATGACTAAGTCGTCTACAGCTGAGTTGAACAGTTTCTTTAGTAACAAGACAATGGTGGATTCAATTGAAACCAAATTGACCACTGAGACGTTTAAGGCGGAGTGCGTTGCATCGAGCCAGCCGAGTGCATTGTGCCAACCGAGTACATCTTGTCAGACGAGTACATCACCGGCTAAAGCCGCTAAAGCCGAGTGCATCAAGCCAGTTATTGCTGCGTGTACCAAAATAGAAGATGCAAGCTTCACCGAGCAAAAGAACGGACAAAGTAATATGGCCGAACAAAGTTCGGTTAACGATGAACATCAAGAACAAGAAAATTCAGTCAAGCAAAGTTCAACTCGCGAAGAGCATCCAAGTGAAATCTACTCAGGCAATCCGAGTGATGAGGCACGAGATCCAGAAAAAGAGGAAGATGCATTCGAGAATTATTCAGAAGTGGAGCAAGGTATTGCTCTAGTGGTGCAACCATCTTCTCGTTCCAACGGCTTCACAAAGGTACACCTAGCCGAGAGTTTACTCAGTTTTCGATTCGGTCACAATCATATTGTTGATGCACTCGTTAGTAAGATTCTAATTAATTTTGAAAGACCGATCGAGATGAGTAATCTGTTTGTTTCGAATTATCTTGTCACTAATCATGCTGATCAACACATGGCGCCATTCATAGAGGCTAATAGTGACAACTTATCGCAACCAAAGTTTTTCCCGTCATGCCGACTGAACTTTATATTCATATGGACAACTTTGTTTGTTTCATGCCTGGCTAACATTTGGTCTCAGATGAGACGTATATTCTGTAATTATTTTGGTTGCAGGAATATAAAGCCAGGTTCAAAGTTCTCCAGGATAGCCGATTCAAGAGCATCGGGAAAGGAGGATGAAAATCAATGCATAGCCAAGTCAGATGATATTAAACTCACACCGCTCGGTTGTTTTGTATCAAAGCCGGTATCACAATATCGGTTAATGGACCCGGAGTGTACGTCCAGTGCAGGCATAGTTGATCACATCATCGGTACATCGCTGACTAATCCTATTATTATAATTGATCACGATGTCGAGCCGTCAAGACAAGAGCCAACGCAATGTTCGTTCAAGCAAAATGTCAAAGATTGCAACATGATCCATCAAGTCAAGCAATCGGACAAGATAGGACGATTGGAGTTTGTTGATGCACGATCATTTGGACAGTCGGATCATTTTGACGGCCATATAATGTTGAATCGGCTATCTCCAGCCGATTTATCTAAAAGTGGATATGTCCACGTAAATGATGATGGGGTCAAGTCTTCGAGCAAGGATATTGTTAAAAAGTGCATCAAGAGCAATCTTGAAGACGAAAATTCCATCAAAGCTAAAATGGTAACATCTAGCACTAGGGGGCAACAAGAGAATTCAAAGACCGTTGCACGCACAACCAAAGAAAGCAAAGGCCATGATAAGCACAAAAGCAAAAAGCCGAAAGTCACTTTTGCGCAGTTATTAGAAAAGTACCAAAAGATAAGTGAGGGAAAGAGTGCTTATCGGCCGAGTTAAGCAAAAGCATCGAGGTCACCCCCAAGGCATAAATCTGAAGACTGGAATTGGCAAAGGAAGACGTTGAGCAAGCAGACTTCATATCCTCCTTTTGGGCCGCTAGTGCCAATGTCGTGGATGCCTCCCTACGCTCATGTAAATCCATATCTATCATGGGACAGGTATGATACAAGGGCACATTATCCATCTTATTTTAGATCATCTCGCCAACATTATGCAGCTCCAAAAAGATCAACATTTGATGAACAATCACACGTCAAAGACCGTTTCAATCATAAGGAATTGGTCCGGAGCTCAAGGAACAAGAAAGAGGTGGTTAAGCAAGTGTACCAGGTCAAGAAAGATGGTCGTAAGTGTGCTACTTCGGATTTGTTCTCAAATAACAAAGAGCCAGTTAAAGTATTGACATTGGCTACAAAAGGCAACGAGTCAAGTCAATCAACTGCCAAATCTGAAGGGAAGAAGTTGAGAGTGCACAAGGCCAAAAAAGAGTTGGCATTGGTTGAAATAGAATCACAGCCGAGGTGCCCACTCGGCTTAGCGCATTGGCAAGAGAAGGAATTACAAAAACTTAGTGCACATGAGTTGAGAAAGAAGAACATGGCATGGGTTCCCAAGAGGAGCAGTCAAAATAGAAATGATGTCCGACCTTCTATTGCAACAAGTGTTAAAAAAGTGAAGAAAGAAAAGGATGGCCGCAAGAGTGTTATTTTAGATCTGACTCCAAATGACAAAAAGCCAGTCGAGTCTATGTTGGTTGCTAAGGACAAGAAAGTGAAGCAAGTAAATCTCAGGGATCTGATCACCGATTTTGGACAGGCCAAGCCGGACATGCCCAAAGCCAGGAAGAACTTGCCAGTGCATAAACCAAAATCCCAGCCGGGATGCCCTCTCGGCTTACCATATTCGCAACAGAAGAAACTGAAACAGCTTAGGGCCAAAGAGCTGGAGAAAAGGAACATGGCCTGGGTTCCTAAGGAAAATCCTCGAGACAAGTGCGGCATCACATCTCCTGTTGCGAAGCCAGCAGAAATAAGGGAGTACAAGTGTAAATCCCGTAGGCGAGGACGACAATTTTCATCTCACTATAGGAAACTCCAGGAGGCGTGTCCTCCACATTCTTCAATCGTATCATCAAAATTAACGCTATGGAATTTATCCTCGGCCGAAACATCTGACTTATTTCGGTTATTCACACTTTGGTGGACGGATTCCCGAGCACCTTTGAGATGAGAACGCATGGCCGATATTTGCATATCGCCCTCAGAATTCATTGTGTTGGCAAAGCCGGCATCTGGCTAACGGTGTTCACCATGGTTGATCTCGTACTGCTATAGCCGATGCTCAGTGTTTGCCAATACTGGCAAGGCCGACTTAATTATTGAGTCGGTCACTGATCAAGGGTCTAGTACATAAAAAACTCTGACTCCTGGTGTTAGTTATTTGCAGGACCCAAGTCAGGAGAGAGACATTGTTCAGCGGAGGCTTGATGGTTTACTTTGATCAATAATGAGTTGAGTCGCCGAACAGTTGACAGTATTCCTTTGTGGTGCATGGTCATAATCGTTCAGCAACCGGCTTACCATCGAAGGATTCTAATATTCCCAGGGAGTGCCTGGACAAAGCAAGGTCTGGATTGACATAAGAAACTTACGTGGAGGCCTTTGTGACGTCCAATTGTTGTTCTCAGACGACTATTATCCAAGAGGCTCTACCCAAGAAGCGACACGCTTAAGCATATGACCGATAACAATTATCGTTCTTAGCATGCACAGCCGATGTAGTGTTGACATCGTGCTTGGATGAAGTATTTTCTGGCACGCAAGCTCTGCCAGAAAACAGGGCGGCATGTGTTGACACCAGATTTTGGCACGGCATAAAAAGCAAATAAGATGGCCTCAAATGGAAAAGTGCTCAAAGTGAAAAAGTTTCGTATTGTCGAGGTGAACATCTTTGAAGATTGGGCCATCGTCATCCGATCTCATCTCGAGTGCCAAAACTATGCTCAAAGCACTGAGATTTTATATCGAGAGCAGTATTCGGCAGATTAGACCACCAAGAATGCTTCATATGGAAAAACTTCCTACACGAATTGTCTTCGTCTCGTCGAAACGGTCGATTTTGATATAAAAATCGTCCCAATCCGAGTTCGTATGCAAAAGTTACAGCCATCCGAACACAGCCTTGTCACAGAGCCAAAAGTGGCGCGCCCCACCAGCCACATGTCTGATGGGTAGCGCGAATAACAGCCTGTATTGCGTGACCGTTTTGGCCTAGAAGATGGCTTCAAATCGAAAAACGTTCAACATGAAAGTTGTTCGTATCGTCGAAGCGGTCAAGATTGCTTTTGGACTCTTTTCCATCCGAGGTCGTTTACCACCTCAAATATTACCCGTAAGGTACAGCCAGTTTAAACCGAACAGTTTTGGAAAGTTCGGACAAAATCAATCCGAATTTGGCTAGGTTTTTGGACGTGAATCCAAGCCTTTTCCTTGCACGGGAAGTCCAGCCGCCTCTTATATACCTAAGGGGTGACGGCCGATTGAACAACACACAATCGAACAAACACATCTACTACTTTTTCGTGTTCATCTATCCCCTACCCTTGTATCTTCTTCCTCGTTCTTCGTTCGTTCTTCTTCATTGCAGGGCGGCGAACCTCGAGGCCCTAGGGGCGATCAGGTCGACCTAGGGCAGCCCATAGCCGCCACGCGCCCTGACGGGGTCCCTCCCGGGCGTGTGGGGTTTCGGGTCCTCAAAAGCGCCCGCCGGATTGCTTGCGTACCGCGCTTCCGGACGGGTCTCCTTCGACGTGAGCTGCGGTGCATCACCCTCGGCGTCGGAGGTACACGGTGACGTGTTCGTGTGCGAACAGGTAGTAATCCTACTGGTTTGATAACTTTGGTCGCATCACTGAGGGAAATACCTACCGTAGTTGTGCTGCATCATCCCTTCCTCTTTGGGGAAATCCCTACGTAGTTCAAGTGACATCAAAAGGAATTTATGGCGCCTTTGCCGGGGAGACATCATCAACATCTATCAGGTTCCTAATCACAATTCTCATCTCCTTGCAATTTTCATTATTTTCCATTTGCCTCTCATTTTCATCTCCCCCACTTCACAAAAAAATGATGTTTTTTCGCCCTCTTTTTCGTTCGCCATTTTTCCCGTCCGATCTCTTAATTTTTTTTTGACCATGAAGACTGCAAGGCTTACACCTCACAACATTTTATAGAAAAAAAATAAGTGCAAGTATATACAACCTTCTGAAGAGAAGGAGAAGGAGGGATGGGGGGAGGGGCTAAACTACAAAAGAGAAGATCCTACTACTTACAATGCTAAGGACAGAAACAAAGTTCAGGGGGGAAGAAAATCTATCCATTTGAGAGTGCATCTCTGAATCTGGCTTTGATCCTGTGAGAGATCAAGGTGATGTCACGGGTGAAGCCAGCTCTCCACAGTCTGAAGGTTGGGGGAATGTGTCTGAAGGCTTTATCATTTCTGACTTTCCAAATATTCCACCATGCTAAGAAGACCACTTCTGCAAAGAAAGGCTGACCAAAGTATCTTCTAGCTTGTTTAGCAATTTGATACATATCTGAACTATCAATCCATTCAATCTGCAAGTAATTCCAAACTCTCACACAAAATTTGCATTGAAAGAACAGGTGGTTCCTGTCCTCCAGTGCTGCTGTAGGGCAAAGCACACATTGTGGTCCATCATTGATCTTCCAGTGTATGCATTGCAACATGTCTTTCGTATTGATCCTGTCCATAATGACCAACCAGGCAAACATCTTTATAGACATGGTACAAGAGCTCTTCCAGATCCAACCAAGTAGTGGGTTAGCTACAATTGGTTGATGCACATGTATATAGAACTTCTTGGCTGTATACTCAGAAGCCTTTCCATGCTTCTAGAGCCAGGTATCCGGGATCTGTTGGTTAAGATGCACAATGGATAATAAGGTGGATAGAGCAAGCATTTCATCATGGGCCATTCTGAGATAGTGGAAGGGAAAACAACTCTTGAATGTCCTCAGTCATATAGTAGTCCCTGACTGGTAAAGTTTTATCAGAGCAGAAAGAGTGCAGCCTGGGAAATCTATCCCTCAAAGGTATAACATTGTTATCCAATTCCCAGCTATCATACCAAACCAGTGCAGTGTCTCCCGATCCCTTATTTTGCTTGTCACTATGAGTGATTTTAGTATGGCAGAAACAGATGATGCCCTAACTCCTAAAATTGGACGACCAGGCAATCTGGTTGCTAAAACTTTTGTTTTGGGGCAAGGGAATATTATGAGAAAAGAACATATCCAAGAATTTATCAATTGTCTTGGGAATTTGACTCTTGAAGACACCCCTATACTTCAAAGAACTAAATCTTATGCGGAAGCTATCTCAGCACTAGTACTAAAACTTGAAAATAGATTTATCCGTACCCATCCTACCTTGCAAAGATTGTTTTATGAGCTTCCCCCTATAAAGGATCCTAAAGCCAAAAAGTTAGGTACCCGAGTTCTTATGAATGAATTTGATCACATATTATGGGAAGCTAGGGAAATTTTTCAGTTTTATGGTATGAGCCATGAAAAACCGGTAATAGATGAGATCCTCTACAATAGTGATTATATGTCGAGACATTTGCTTGGGAATAATCAAATTTTTGACGAGAATATTAAAAAGGAAATCCCCGTCTTAGATATAATCCAACAAGTTTTTAATGATGTAATCAATATTATTCTTGGATTGTGGCCTGGAATCAAAGGGGATGTGCGGATGGGCAACTTGATAATGCTAGAATTTATATGCATAATGTGTTTCGAGTTATTTTTGCAAAATCCCTGAAAAGAACACATCTACAGAAAGTAAGAAGAGGAATGACAACACTTGAGATCTACCTGTTTTGCCTAGCTAAGGGAGTAAAGCGATAGTGCTCGTTGGGAGGCAACCCAACTTGTATCTTTTTGTTTTCTATTTTTATTGTTGTTTTCAATAAATTACACAATTATACCTCTGGTTAGATGTGTTTTTATGGTTAAATAAGTGTTTTTGCCAAGCAAAGTCTTTGGTATGATTTGGTTCATAGTTGATTTGATTGCGTTGAAAATCAGAAACTTTTTGCGCCAGTGCTAGAATTGTTGACGATTACTGGAACTTGATCAATTCTTGATATTTTTACACGTTATCAATATAAAAATTTCCCACATTGTACTAATTTTCCAGAATTTTTAGAGTTACAAAAGTATGATAAAAAATCACGTCTTTAGATTGCTCTATTTTTTACAGATTTTGTTTTCGTTGTGTTATGTTCTTGTTTTGATGATTATATGGTTTCTTTTGAAGAGTTTTTGCCATGGAAGAGTTAGAGTACAGTAGATATAATACAAATACAAAATAAGAATTGGTTTTCTACAGTACTTAAAGTAAAGATTGGTTTTGCTATACTAACGGATCTCACGAAGTTTTGTTGAGTTTTATGTGATTGAAGTTTTCTAGTTTTGGGTGAGATCACGATGGATGAAGGAATAAGGACTAGAAAAAGGCTAAGTTCGGGGATGCCTGAGGCACCCCAAGATAATATTCAAGAAGTATCAATCAACTAAGCTTGGGGATGCCCTCGAGTGGCATCCCCTATTTCTTGTAACGACCATCAGTATTTTACTTCAGACTGTATTTTTGTTTGTCACATATTATGGGTTTTTCTTGGAGCGTCTTGTATGATATGAGTCTTTGTTTGTTTTTATTTTTTATTTTTAATAAGTATCCTTGCTGGACACAACTATTTGAGAGAGCCAAAATTATGCTATGTTTGCTCTTATGCTTCATTTAAACTTTTTGAGAGCTATGGAATTGCTCTAGTGCTTCACTTATATCTTTTTGAGCACGGTGTGCTTTGTTATTTTTGAGAAAAAAATATCATGCTTCACTTAGAATTATTTGAGATAAATAAAGTTTTATGATCATGTTCCTCACTTATATTTGTTTGAGCTTATCAAAAGCAATATATGAAATTAGTCCCAATATGATAGATATTCAAGAGGGATATAATAAAAACTTCCATGAAGATCACTGGACAAAATAAACTTGATTCTTTGAAATAGTTTTAAGATAGGATGATAGTGATATATGAGCCATGTTAATGAGTAATTATGTTTTTGTAATAATATTGATGTTAAGGTTTGTGATTCCCTATGCAAGCATGAAAGTCAACAGTTATGCTATGAAATTACAACCTGCTTATGGTGCATTATTCGGTCTTAGCTATGCTCAATGCTCGCTTATGTGATTTTTCATTTCTTGGTTGGTTACTTCTCAATCTATTGCTTGCCTCCATTTCTACTAAGTAGAAATACTACTTGTGCATCCAAAATCCTTAAACCCAATTTGGCCACATGAGTCCATCATACCTACCTATATGCGGTATTCCCCTGCCGTTTTAAGCAAATTTGTATGTGACATCTCTAATTTTCAAAATAACTTCTCTTTTGTGTACCCGTACCGCTCATGAGGAGGTAAGGGGTGGCCGATATTTTTCATGCTAGATGTGTTATTCTCAAGATGAGTTTTTATTCACTTTTCATTGCACGAGAGTACGGCAAAGGTATTAGGGATGCCCAGTCCCGAAATAAAAAATGAATTTACTTTATGTTGTCAAAGAATAAATTCCTTGGAAAGTGTTGGTATGGAGGACACCCGTTGATACGGAGAGCCATGGATTGTGGAAGAATGGTTGAAAAGGAATAAACTTTAATTTTTGTTTGGGAACCGCCGACGATATATCTAGCATGGAAAGTATTGGAAACTCTAAGTCATTTTCGTTGACGGGAAAAGTATGCCTCCCAAAAAATTTATCTCTCAATTTAATCTTTAAGCTCTGGCACCTCTACAAATCCATACTTCCCTCTACGAAGGGCCTTTCTATTTACTTTATGCAATTTTATTTTTATTCGAGTCTCTAGAGAAGTACTAGTGGGGTGCCCCATCCATTACCTCTAGAGAAGTACTAGTGGGGTGCCCCGAGGCGCGCCCTGGTGGGTTGTGCCCACCTCGGGGGCTGAAGGAAATATGCCCTAGAGGCAATAATAAAGTTGTTATTTATATTTCCTTATATATCATGATAAATGTCTTTTATTCATGCTAGAATTGTATTAACCGGAAACTTGATACATGTGTGAATACATAGACAAAACAGAGTGTCCCTAGTATGCCTCTACTAGACTAGCTCGTTAATCAAAGATGGTTATGTTTCCTAACCATAGACATGAGTTGTCATTTGATCAACGGGATCAAATCATTAGGAGAATGATGTGATGGACAAGACCCATCCATTAGCTTAGCACTATGATCGTTCAGTTTTACTGCTATTGCTTTCTTCATGACTTATACATGTTCCTATGACTACGAGATTATGCAACTCCCGAATACCGGAGGAACACCTTGTGTGCTATCAAACGTCACAACGTAACTGGGTGATTACAAAGATGCTCTATAGGTGTCTCCGAAGGTGTTTGTGGTGATGGCATAGATTGAGAATAGGATTTGTCACTCTGAGTGTGGGAGAGGTATCTCTGGGCCCTCTCGATAATACACATCATAATAAGCCTTGCAAGCAAACTACTAATGAGTTAGTCACAAGATGATGTATTACGGAACAAGTAAAGAGGCTTGCCGGTGATGAGATAGAACTAGGTATGATGATATCGATGATCGAATCTCGGGCAAGTAACATACCGATGACAAAGGGAACAACGTATGTTGTTATGCGGTTTGACCGATAAAAATCTTCGTAGAATATGTAGGAACCAATATGAGCGTCCAGGTTCCGCTATTGGTTATTGACCGGAGATGAGTCTCGGTCATGTCTACGTAGTTCTCGAACCCGTAGGGTCCGCACGCTTAACGTTCGATGACGGTCGGTATTATGAGTTTATGTGTTTTGATGTACCGAAGGTAGTTCGGAGTCCTGGATGTGATCACGGACATGACGAGGAGTCGCGAAATGGTTGAGACATAAAGATCGATATATTGAAAGGCTATGTTTGGACACCGGAATGGTTCCGGATGAGTTCGGGCATTTTCTGGAGTACCGGGAGGTTACCGGAACCCCCTGGGGAGTCAATGGGCCTTATTGGGCCTTAGTGGAAAAGAGGAGGAGACAGCCAAGTGCAGGGCGCCCCCCAAGCCCAATCTGAATTGGGGTGGTGGCTGGGCCCCCCTTTTCTTCTCCCTCTCTCCCTCTTCCTTCTTCTCCTACTCCAACTAGGAAAGGGGGAAACCTACTCCTAGTGGGAGTAGGACTCCCCCCTTGGGCGCACCCTATGAGGGCCGGCCCTCTCCTCCTCCCCTCCATTATATACGTGGCACACAAGTTGATTTCTTAGCCGTGTGCGGTACCCCCCTCCACTGTTACACACCTCGGTCATATTGTTGCGGTGCTTAGGCGAAGCCCTGCGTCGGTAACTTCATCAACACCGTCACCATGCCGTCGTGCTGACGAAACTCTCCCTCGGCCTCAACTGGATCAAGAGTTCGAGGGACATCACCGAGCTGAACGTGTGCAGATCGCGGAGGTGTCGTGCATTCGGTGCTTGATCGGTTGGATCACGAAGAAGTTCGACTACATCAACCGTGTTACTAAACGCTTCCGCTTTCGGTCTACGAGGGTACATGGACACACTCTCCCCGCTTGTTGCTATGCTTCTCCTAGATAGATCTTGTGTGATCGTAGGAATTTTTTTAATACTATGTTCCCAACAGTGGCATCATGAGCCAGGTCTATGCGTATATGATATGCACGAGTAGAACACAATGAGTTGGGGGCGATAATAGTTATACTGCTTATCAGCATGTCATACTTTGATTCGGCGGTATTGTGAGATGAAGCGGCCCGGACCGACATTACGCGTACGCTTACGCGAGACTGATTTCACCGTTACGAGCACTCGTTGCTTAAAGGTGACCGGCGGGTGTCTATCTCTCTCACTTCAGTTGAATCGAGTGTGACTACGCCCGGTCCTTGTGAAAGTTAAAACAGAACACTTGACGAAAAATTGTTGCGGTTTTGATGCGTATGTAAGAACAGTTCTTGCTAAGCCCGTAGCAGCCACGTAAAACTTGCAACAACAAAGTAGAGGACGACTAACTTGTTTTTGTAGGGCATGTTGTGATGGGATATGGTCAAGACGTGATGAGTCATACGTTATTGTATGATATGATCATGTCTTGTAAATTATAGGCAACCGGCAGGAGCCTTATGGTTGTCTCTTTATTGTATGAATTGTGAAAGCCATGTAATTGCTTTACTTTATCACTATGAGTTAGCGATAGTAGAGGTAGCAATAGTTGGCAAGACGACCACGACACTACGATGAAGATCATGGTGTCAAGCCGGTGATGCTGGAGATCATGACGATGCTTTGGAAATGGAGATCAAAAGCACAAAATGATGATGGCCATATCATGTCACATATTTTGATTGCAAGTGATGTTTATCTTATTATGCTTCTTATTTTTGCTTAGTACGGTGGTAGCATTATAAGATGACCCCTTACAAAATTTCAAGGTACAAGTGTTCTCCCTGAGTATGCACCGTTGCGAAAGTTCATCATGCCGAGACACCACGTGATGATCGGGTGTGATAAGCTCTACATTCAAATACAATAGGTGTAAGACAGTTTTGCACATGCAGAATACTCGGGTCAAACTTGACGAGTCTATCATGTACATACATGGCATCGGAACACTAGAGACCGAAAGGTCGAGCGTGAATCATATAGTAGATATGATCAACAAAAGATGTTCACCATTGAAAACTACTCCATCTCACGTGATGATCGGACATGGTTTAGTTAATTTGGATCACGTGATCATTTAGATGACTAGAAGGATGTCTGTCTAAGTGGGAGTTCTTTAGTAATATGATTAATTGAACTTTAATTTATCATCAACTTAGTCCTGGTAGTTTTTGCATATCTATGTTTTTGTAGATCAATGGCCCGTGCTACCGTTCCCTTGAATTTTAATGCATTCCTAGAGAAAGCTAAGTTGAAAGATGATGGTAGAAACTACACGGACTGGGTCCATAACTTGAGGATTATCCTCACTGCTGCACAGAAGAATTATGTCCTTGAAGCACCGCTAGGTGACATGCCTGCAGCAGGAGCAACTCCGGATGTTATGAACGTCTGGCAAGCTTGTTCTGATGACTACTCGATAGTTCAGTGTGCCATGCTTTACGGCTTAGAATCGAGACTTCAAAGACGTTTTGAACATCATGGAGCATATGAGACATTCCAAGAGTTGAAGTTAATATTTCAAGCAAATGCCCAAATTGGGAGATATGAAGTCTCCAATAAATTGTATAGCTGCAAGATGGAGGAGAACAGTTCTATCAGTGAACACTTACTTAGAATGTATGGGTACTACAATCACATGACTCAACTTGGTTGCAAAGTTGATGAAGATAGTGTTATTGATAGAGTTCTTCAATCACTGCCACCAAGCTATAAAGGCTTTGTGATGAACTATAATATGCAAGGGATGCAGCAGACAATTCCCGAGCTCTTCGCTATGCTCAAAGCTGCGGAGGTAGAAATCAAAAAGGAGCATCAAGTGTTGATGGTTAACAAGACCACTAGTTTCAAAAAAAAAGGGCAAGGGAAAGATGGGGAACTTCAAGAAGAATAGCAAGCCAGTTGCGAATCCCGCGAAGAAACCCAAGTCTAGAGCCAAGCCTGAAACTGAGTGCCTCTACTGCAAAGGGACTGGACACTGGAAGCGGAACTGCCCCAAGTATTTGGCGAATAGGAAGGATGGCAAAGTAAACAAAGGTAGATTTGATATGCATTTTATTGATGTGTACCTTACTAATGCTCGTAGTAGCACATGGGTATTTGACACAAGTTCGGTTGCTAATATTTGTAACTCGAAACAGGGGCTACAGATTAAACAAACATTAGCAAAGGATGAGGTGACGATGCGCGTGGGAAATGGTTCCAAAGTCGATGTGATCGCCGTCGGCATGCTACCTCTACATCTACCTTTGGGATTAGTTTTAGAACTAAATAATTGTTATTTGGTGCCAGCATTGAGCATGAACATTATATCTAGATCTTGTTTGTTGCGAGACGGTTATTCATTTAAATCAGACAATAATGGTTGTTCTATTTATATGAGTAATATCTTTTATGGTCATGCACCCTTGAAGAATGGTCTATTTTTGTTGGATCTCAATCGTAGTGATACACATATTCATAATATTGAAGCCAAAATATGCAAAGTTGATAATGATAGTGGAACTTATTTATGGCACTGCCGTTGAGGTCATATTAGTGTAAAGCGCATGAAGAAACTCCATGCTAATGGACTTTTGGAATCACTTGATTATGAATCACTTGGTGCTTGCGAACCAAGCCTCATGGGCAAGATGACTAAAACTCCATTCTCCGGAACAATGGAGCGAGCAACTGACTTGTTGAGTAGATAAGGGTATATGTACTTGATGAAACACAAGTCTGAAACATTTAATAAGTTCAAAGAATTTCAGAGTGAAGTAGAGAATCATCGTAACAAGAAAATAAAGTTTCTACGAACTGATCATGGAGGTGAATATTTGAGTTATGAGTTTGGTCTTCATTTGAAACAATGTGGAATAGTTCACAACTCATGCCACTTGGAACACCACATCGTAATGGTGTGTCCGAACATCATAACCGTACTTTATTAGATATGGTGCGATCTATGATGTCTCTTACCAATTTACCACTATCGTTTTGGGGCTATGCTTTAGAGACAGCTGCATTCACATTAAATAGGGCGCCATCTAAATCCGTTGAGACGACGCCTTATGAACTGTGGTTTGGCAAGAAACCCAAGTTGTCGTTTCTTAAAGTTTGGGGTGGCAATGCTTATGTGAAAAAGCTTCAACCAGATAAGCTCGAACCCAAGTCGGAGAAATGTGTCTTCATAGGATACCCAAAGGAAACAGTTGGGTACACCTTCTATCACAGATCTGAAGGCAAGATATTCGTTGCGAAGAATGGATCCTTTCTAGAGAAGGAGTTTCTCTCGAAAGAAGTGAGTGGGGGGGAAGTAGAACTTGATGAGGTAATTGTACCTTCTCCCGAATTGGAAAGTAGTACATCACACAAACTAGTTCCAGTGATTCATACACCAATTAGTGAGGAAGCTAATGATGATGATCCTGAAACTTCAGATCAAGTTACTTCTGAACCTCGTCGGTCTACCAGAGTACGTTCCGCACCAGAGTGGTACGGTAACCCGGTTCTGGAAGTCATGTTGCTAGACCATGATGAACCTACAAACTATGAGGAAGCAATGATGAGCCCAGATTTTGCAAAATGGCTTGAGGCCATGAAATCTGAGATGGGATCCATGTATGAGAACAAAGTGTGGACTTTGGTTGACTTGCCCGATGATCGGCAAGCCATTGAAAACAAATGGATCTTTAAGACTAAGACTGACACCGACGGTAATGTTACTGCCTACAAAGCTCGACTTGTTGCGAAAGGTTTTCGACAAGTTCAAGGAGTTGACTATGATGAGTCTTTCTCACCCGTAGCGATGCTTAAGTCTGTCCGAATCATGTTAGCAATTGCCACATTTTATGATTATGAAATTTGACAAATGGATGTCAAAACTACATTCCTTAATGGATATCTCAAAGAAGAGTTGTATATGATGCAACCAGAGGGTTTTGTCTATCCTAAAGGTGCTAACAAAGTGTGCAAGCTCCAGCGATCCATCTATGGACTGGGGCAAGCATCTCGGAGTTGGAATATACGCTCTGATGAGGTGATCAAAGCATATGGTTTTATACAGACTTTTGGAGAAGCCTGTATTTACAAGAAAGTGAGTGGCAGCTCGGTAGCATTTCTGATATTATATGTGGATGACATATTGTTGATTGGAAATGATGTACAATTTCTGGATGGCATAAAAGGATACTTGAATAAGAATTTTTCAATGAAAGACCTCGGTGAAGCTACTTATATATTGGGCATTAAGATCTAATAGAGATAGATCAAGACGCTTAATTGGACTTTCACAAAGCACATACCATGATAAAGTTTTGAAGAAGTTCAAAATGGATCAGACAAAGAAAGGGTTCTTGCCTGTGTTACAAGGTATGAAGTTGAGTAAGACTCAATGCCCGACCACTTCAGAAGATAGAGAGAAAATGAAAGTCATTCCCTATGCTACAGCCATAGGATCTATCATGTATGCAACGCTATGTACCAGACCTGATGTGTGCCTTGCTATAAGTTTAGCGGAAAGGTACCAAAGTAATCCAGGAGTGGATCATTGGACAGCGGTCAAGAACATCCTGAAGTTCCTGAAAGGAGAAAGGATATGTTTCTCGTTTATGGAGGTGACAAAGAGCTCGTCATAAACGGTTACGTCAATTCAAGCTTTGACACTGATCCGGATGACTCTAAGTCACAAACCAGATATGTATTATTGTTGAACAGTGGAGCTGTCAGTTGGTGCAGTTCCAAGCAAAGCGTCATGGCGGGATCTACGTGTGAAGCGGAGTACATAGTTGCCTCGGAAGCAGCAAATGAAGGAGTGTGGATGAAGGTGTTCATATCCTATCTAGGTGTAATACCTAGTGCATCCGGTCCGATGAAAATCTTGTGTGAAAACACTAGAGCAATAGCCTTGGCGAAGGAATCTGGGTTTCACAAGAGAACCAAGCACATCAAGAGACGCTTCAATTCCATCTGTGATCAAGTCAAGGAGGGAGACATAGAAATTTGCAAGATACATATTGTCGGGGAAACTGGTCGCCCACGAACACCTATGGGACCGGAGCCCCTTTTTGGTCCGGCAAGGGAGCGGAGGGAGCACGAAGAGCAGATCGAGGGGCACACGCGAGCAGTTTACCCCGGTTCGGGCCGCACGGATGCGTAAAACCCTACCCCTGCTTTGGTTTTGCTATTGAGTTCTTGAGCTCGGGAGCTTGAAGATCTATAGTACTAGCTACACTGGGCGTGGGAGTGCTCGAGTTTCTGGAATCGAACCCCCTCTACGTTGTGCATGGGCCTCCTTTTATAGCTCAAAGGGGTCACCGACAGGTGTCAACGTAGAGGAGGGCAAAAGCATAAAATCGGTGGTAGTTGTAACAGTGCATGTACAGTGTATGTACAGTGGTCTATACCTAACCCCGACGGTGGGGGACAAGGGCATTGAATGCCCGTCGCCATCGCCCCAAAAGCGTCCGCCCGGGTGTCTCCGTTCGCCACGATGGTGGCCTCGTCACCGCGGCTCGCCACCGTTTACCCCAGGCTGCACAGCCACCTGCCACGTGCCCCTGGAAGGGCCCCAGGGCGACGCGTGGACAGATGAGCTGGAGCGCGGGCACACAGTGAAAGCTTCCCCTGGCAAGCACCTTGCCGGGGTTGCTCTCTTGCCGGGCCCGGAAGCTTATCGCTCCCCGGGTCCTGCCGGGGCGCATGATGCGCCACGACATGTCTTCTGTGATGTTGTTTTCTGGTCTTCCTGGCAAGCTCCTCTTGCCAGGGTCCTATGAAAATAGGGTGTTCTTGTGCTTGGAGCAGTCTTCCCGGCAAGCTCCTCTTGCCGGGGCCTTGTTCTTCTGACTTGTATACTTTGTTCTTGAATGGCTTTAAGGGAACTAGAGCGGGCTTTGGCGGGCACGTGGTGAGCCCGACCACGGGACGCTGCTACTGCCCGTGCACAAGTCAGGATACTAAGGTACCCCTACTTTAGTACACCGACAGGAGCCCCCGGGCCTGGGCCACACACGATGCGGAGCGCTGTTGGGCCAGGCCCAAAACAGTGCACGGGCACACGCGGCCCACGGCACGCCGTATCCCTCTCCGTATCCGCCGCATCTCTCCCTAACGGCACGTGTCGATTGCGGCGTCGTGGGAGAGATCGTGGCCTGTTTCTTTAATGGGAAAATGCGGAACGTCCCCCACTTCCCCCTTAAAAGCAGAGGAAGCAGGGGCAGTTTTCCCCCATTGCTTCATTGCGTCTTCAATCTCCAGAAACCCCCGCCGCTCTCTGCCTCCCCAAAGGTCGATAGAGAGCCGGGCTCCACCCTTCCTCCGCCGTCTCCAGCATCCGCAGCGCCCTCGACCTCCCTCGCCGTCCCCGCCATGGCCCCGAAGAGCGACAAGGCAAAGAGCGACAAGGCGAAGAAAGAGAAGTCCGACAAAGCGGCGAAGCTGGCAGCCATGCGGAGGAGGATGGTGGTCTTTCCGCCGAGGCTCGGTGCGAGGGAGCTGCGGGACAAGTATTACCTGTTCTGGGCGAGGGAGACGAAAGCTCACCCACGCACGAGGGTCCTCCCCGCCGAAGCCATCGACTTGTACCCGAGAGGTTACCACTACTTCGCTTTGTTCTTCCACTGTGGCCTTTGTCCTCCGTATTCTGAGTTTTTCTGCGATGTGATGAACACGTACGGCTTCCACCTCCTAGATTTCACCCCGAATGTCGTTCTCACAATGGCCGTTTTCGCACATCTGTGCGAAAACTTTGTCGGGGTCCATCCCAACGTAGCTCTCTTCCGCCACTTCTTCACACCTAGAGTAGAGTCTGGATCTCCACTCTCCGGTGGCATCTTCTGGATCTTCAGGCTTAACAAGAAAGAGGCGTACTTGATTCGAGAGCTCCGCGGCAAGTGGGAGGAGTGGAGAGCTGATTGGTGCTGGGTTGTGGAAGAAGAACCCCAGCAGTTTACCTCCCCGCGCCGAGCGGCAATAGTACGCGGCAAGGATTGGAGTGACTTGGCCCCGGAGGACGATAAGCTACAGATTGCCCTCACTAGGATCCTTCGTCTCCGGGCCGCCCACCTTACTGTAGGCGAGGTCGGGGCGGATTTCCTCCGTCGCCGCATTGCCCCCTTGCAGGACAAGAAGAGGCCTGCTTGGGAGTTCGGAAATGCGGCAGACTTCATGAGGCTGCGCCCCGGGCTGAATTATAACTTCACCGTCTTGGAGCTCAAGGGGATGATCCGGGAGCTGTTCAAACATGACCCCAAGCACCCGGAGTGGTTCACCCCGTTCGACGGGGTGGTTCCATTATGCAACAACTCTGCCCTCAGTGCCATCCGTGCGGCAATGCCTGAGTGCGACTCCCACGGGGTTGTTCCCACCTGGCTGATGCCTTCAGAGGAGACCATGCAGACCTTCTTCGACAACCTGGTTGAACGGCCGCGCAACCCCGACGAGAAGAAAGGTCTCACCCGCGCGACCACCGACCTGGACGTGGCATACATAGCCAACAGGATGGAGGAGGCCGCCGCAGCGGTGGCCGCGGGTCAGTTCGGGTACACCGTGGAGGAAGCGGAAGCAGCGGACGCAGTGAGCCGGGCCGAGGAGGAAGAAATCCTCAAGCTGCTGAGGCCTGCCGGGAAGCCCGCCGAGGAGCCTGCCGGGACAAGCGAGGCTGCCGGGCAAGGCACTGAGTCCAGTGAGCCCGCCGAGGAGGACGCCGAATCGGGCAATTCCGATGAACACTCGGGCGGGTCACTGAACCTTGACGACCTTTCCTCATCCTCGGAGAACTCTCCGCCGCCGCCAAGTCCTCCGCCACAGCCGAAGAAGCGCCTCCGCAAGGCCACTGAGACGGTGAAGCAACCGGCGCCCCGACAGCAGCCGAAGCGCCGCGCGACACGCGCCACCACGACGAGCAAGGTCGTCAAGGAGGCGCCCCGTGTCCCAGCGGCAAGCGGAGGGGGATCTTCCCGGAGCGGTTCTGGTGTCCCTTCTGCTCCTCGGTCCTCGGCGACGATCGGCGCGGGGTCTTCGCAACCCACGGCTCCGGAGCCCGCCAAGTGCCCGAGGGAGCCTACTCCTCCAGCTCCTCGCGCTGGGATGCGCGAGGCGGAATTTGACTTCTCCGCCCTTAGCTCCGACGAGGAGGAGGAAGAGTAAGCACTTGCAACTTTTATTTCCTTTGATTTTTGTTCTTGTCTTGAATTCTCTTGCTTGGTTCTGATCTTGTTTGGCTTCCAGGACCTTGACCCAGAGGATGGCGAAGAGGGCCAAGATCCTTGTGGTTGACCTTGAGGACGACGAGCCCGTCGCCGCGGCAGAGGATGCGCCTGCGACAGGCTTGCCGGACCAGCCTGCTGCTCCGGAGAGCAGCCCCCAGCGCAGCCCCCAGCGTAAGTTCCTTGTTCACTTTTCTGTTTATCGGGCGCGCTTGAGCTTCTTATCCTTACTGATGTCTTGTTTGCTTGTTGTCTTGTGCAGAAGTGGAGCCGCAACTGCAGGAGCGTCAAGAGACTGCTCCCGACGAGCCGCTTGTCCCACCATCCCCGCCAAGGAGGAGTTCCCCTGTGAGGGGGGGGGTGCTCCGCCAAGGGCGGGTACTCCGCCAAGGGTGAGTACCCCGCCAAGGGCGAGCACCCCGACAAGGGAGGCCACCCCGCCAAGGGAAGGCGCCGGCAGCCCTCCGCCATCGGGGGCTACTACTACGCCGCCAAGGGAGAACTCCCCGGCGAGGGACCCCGTTATTGAAGAGGCCCGCGCAGGTAAACCCTTGCACTTTCCTTCTTTCGAACTCTTCTTTTTTGGATATTTGCTTGACAATTCTTTCTTTTCTTTTTCTGTTTGTCAGACCCGCCCGCCCCGGAGCAGATGGAGACGGAGACCATCGCCGAGGAGGAAGTGCGCGACGATGCTGGCGATGCCACCACCGCCGAAGGAGCGGCCGGCGTTGATGAGCCAGCCGCCGAGGAGACTGCCCCAACCGCTGGCGCGGCAGCAGGGGAAGGGACCGGCGACCGTACTGCTGGCCCTGAGGCCGCAGGAGCGCCGGACGCTGCACCGGCCACCGCGGCTGGGTCGGGTGTCTATCTGGAGGCCGCCAACGGGGTCTTTATCCAGGTCCCGTGGGCGTCCTCATCAAGGGCACCCGCGGAGGGGGAGAGCTTCGACGGAGAAGTTCTCGCCTCCGCCGGGCTTAGGGTTGTTGATGCGCCCGGCAGCAGCAACGAGCCCGAAGAGGAGCAACTCCTACATCGACTCCTGGGCTTGTACCGGGCCAGGCAAGCCAAGCTGGAGTCCCAGGAGGCTCTGGCTGCTAAGGCCGGTGCTGATCTGGAGAAGCGCGCCGCGGAGCTCCGTGCCGCCAACCAAGCGGCCCTCCAGAATTTGGTGGAGGAGCGCGAGGAGCTTGCCGAGGCGCACCAAGCATTCATCCTCGAGAAGGCCGAGGTCGAGGAGCAGCAGCGACGGGCCGCCGAGGATCTGGCTCGGCGGGAGGGAGTGCTGAACCAGCGGAAGGTCGACCTCGATAGCCACGAGGACGACCTTACCGCGCGTGAACAGTCCATTGCCGGGGCTCTGCAGGAGGCGAGGGACGCCACTGCTGCCGCAGAGACCGCCAAGAGGGACCTGGAGGCAAGGGTGCCGCAGCTGGAGTTGAGCTTGAAGATGAGCGAGGAGAGGGTTGCCGCACTCAACTTGGCGCGGGAGAAGGACGCCCACACCAACTCGGAGCTGCAAGTCCGTCTCTCCGAGAAGGGCAAGGAGCTCAACGACGCCAAAGACTCCATCGCCGATTTGGAGCTGAAGGTTTCCACCCTCACCGACTCACTTGACGCTGCCCGGGACCGTGAAACGAAGCTGAAAGATGATCTCCGGGCTGAAAGGGCGCTGCTGGACAGTGCCGCCCTGTCGCAGAACAACTTCCAGCGGACGGTGGAGCAGTGGACCGAGGAGCTCGTCGCCTCCGCCGCCAACATCGACAAGGAGATGGTGGCGCTGAGGGCAGAGCACCTCGTGTACTCCCCCGACGAGAGCCTCCCCCACAGCGCCAAGCTGAGCCTGTTCTTCCGAGGAGTGGCGCCTGCCCTCGCGCAGCTACGGGAGAGGGTCCCCACGCAGCTGGCTAACGAGGCGCGCCTGCTTTGCATGGGTACTATGGAGCGGGTGCTGACGAAGATCGTCTACCGCAACCCCGGGATTAATCTTGAGAACGTCCTCCGGACCTTGCCGCCTGAAGCTGACCAGGAGGCGTTGAAGGCACAAGTTGCCCACATCGTGGCCAAGGTGGGCAAGATCAAGAGGGTTGACGGAGACCGCGTAGACTAGGCTCCCTTCTTTCTGCTTTCCTTGCCGCTGTCGATTAAGTCATGGGTAGTAGTTGGTTAGAACAGCGGCAGGTTATCTTGAAATATAAATTTATTTTGAACAGTCAATGCAGTGTTATCTCCCTTGCTTGATCCCTCCACTTTGTATGCCTTCCACCCTACGCTTTTAGGGAACTTGCCGGCAAAGGGACCCTTGCCGCGAGCGCCGAGTACAGGACTCTTAGCAGCCTGCTGGCAATGCCCTCGCCGGCAAGAAACTTTGCCGCAGCTAGTCGCGGCACACTTAGGTTGCTGAGCGAACTCGGAAACGAAATAAGGGTGCGACACTTGTCGCAGCTCGCTTAAGCCGTTGAGCATGCTCGAAACAAAGTAAGGGCGCGGCTAGCCACGGGTAGGTTCCTCCGCGCACAGGTTTTCTATAAAAAGTGTGGTCGTTCAAGGAAGATAACTAAGAATTTTAATTTTTTTTAAAATTTTGAATGCTCAAACTTTGGCAACTTAGCTTTTGTGTTCCGTTTGCTTCCCGGCAGGGCCTTCCTTAGCTTTTGTGTTCCGTTTGCTTCCCGGCAGGGCCTTCCTTCCTTGAACGGCACTTGGTCCATACCACTTTCTCCTCCCCCCGGCAAACTTGTGCGCGAGGAACACTCCTTCTGCTTGAGAGAAAAAAGGAAGAGGGGAGGAAACACATATATGGAGCCTTTCGGCCTATTGTCGCTTACCGGGATCGTGTGATGCACGAAGTGTCAGATAATACATGCAATGAAAACAAGAATGCATGAAATGACAAGCTGTGCGAAGCACAAAAGTTTTATTGATGCACGGGGTCTGCGCCCGGCTTTGTACAAAGGTTTACATGCAACAGCGGCAAGACTTGTACAAAAGGTGGTTGCCGGAGCGGATCACGGAAACCGCTTCATGGGTGAAACTTGCGAAGATGCTTAATGTTCCAGGAGTTGCTCACCGGTAAGCCTTCTTCGGTCTCAAGGCGGACAGCGCCGGGCCTTGTGACTTGCCTCACCCGATAAGGGCCTTCCCACTTCGGCGCCAACTTGTTGGAGTTCTTGGCGGACTGAACGCGCCGAACAACAAGGTCGCCTTCCTCGAGACTCCTGGCCTTGACCTTGCGGCTATGATAGCGACGCAAGGCTTGCTGGTATCGAGCAGCTCGTACAGCAGCCTGGAGACGGTCCTCCTCGAGGAGCAGTGCATCATCTTGCCACAGCTGCTCTTGCTCGAGCTCATCGTAAGCGAGTACTCGAGGAGACCCGTATACGTGTTCCGTGGGGAGAACTGCCTCTGCTCCATAGACAAGAGCAAAGGGTGTCTGTTCGGTGGCCCGATTTGGTGTCGTCCTGATTGACCAAAGGGTCGCCGGCAACTCCTCGATCCAGTTTCTTCCGCACTTGTGCAGCCTGTCGCAGGTCCTTGTCTTGAGTCCGCGCAGCACTTCAGCATTTGCCCTCTCCGCTTGACCATTGCTTCTCGGGTGAGCAACAGAAGTGAAGCAGACCTTGGCGCCAAGGTCTTGGACGTGTTGCATGAAGGTGCGGCTTGTGAACTGTGTGTCGTTGTCGGTGATGATCCTGTTAGGGATTCCGAAACGGCAAACGATCGATCTGAAGAACCTTACTGCTGACTGTGCAGTCACCTTTCTCACTGGTTCCACCTCCGGCCACTTTGTGAACTTGTCGATAGCAACGTACAAGTACTCAAAGCCCCCGACAGCGCGGGGAAAGGGGCCGAGGATGTAGAGCCCCCAGAGCGAAAAGGGCCAGGACAAAGGGATCGTCTGGAGAGCTTGAGCTGGCTGGTGTATTTGCTTGGCATGGAACTGGCACCCTTCACACTTGGTTACTTGTGCCGTCGCATCTTGGAGGGCTTCTGGCCAAAAGAAACCTTGCCGGAACGCCTTCCCGGCAAGTGCTCTTGCGCCAATGTGGTTTCCACATATGCCTCCGTGGATTTCTGCCAACAGCTTTTGTCCATCTTCCCGGGAAATGCACTTCAATCTGACACCATTGAGTCTTCTTCTGTACAGTTCATTGCCGACGAACTGGTACATACTTGACTGCCTGGTTATCCTCTCTATCTCTTCTGGTTCTTCGGGAAGTTCTCCAGTTTGAAGAAAACGGACAATTTGCTGTGCCCATGCTGGAGCCTGAGGCTCAACAACAAGGACTAAAGGCACCAGTGCTGCTGCGGGAATGTCAGCTTCTACGGCAAAGACTTGAGGTTCCGCCGGAGCTTCACGTTCCCCGGCAAGCCTGCCGGGGCAAGACTTGCCAGGAACATCTGCTTCAACTGCACGAACCCTTGGGTCCGTAGGAGCAGACTGTTCCTCAGCAACTCGGTCGTCGATCTTGGGGACCTTGGCGGCAGCTTCAGGAAGATCCGCCGGCAAATAGTCACTGGAGACCAACTTTCTTTTCTTGTTCTGCCCAACTGATGGTGTAACAGATGGTTGAGTTAACTTGAGCAGGAAGGTCCCTGGTTCCACAGGTAACTTCATTGCAGCACACTTTGAGAGGCCATCTGCGATATCATTTTGAGCTCTTGGAACGTGCTCCATCTGCAGGCCTTCAAAGTGTTCTTCAAGCTTCCTCACTTCATCGACATAAGCTTCCATCAGAGAGCTCTGGTAGCTCTTGTTTACTTGTCGGACCACCAACTGTGAATCTCCCCGCACAATCAGCTTCTTGATCCCAAGTTCGGCTGCAATTCTGAGGCCGGCAAGCAAACCTTCATACTCTGCAGTATTGTTTGTCGCTTGCTCCTTGGGAAAGTGCATTTGAATAACGTACTTGAGGTGCTCCCCGGTGGGCGCTACGAGTAACACACCTGCACCGGCGCCTTGCAGCGAGAAGGCACCATCGAAGTACATTATCCATTCCTTGATTGCTTCCTTGACGGGGATGCTTGTCTCTTGAACTTCTTCGTCTGGTGTTGGCGTCCATTCCGCTATGAACTCTACCAAAGCTCTGCTCTGTATGGTTGAGGTGCTTTCAAACTTAAGACCAAAGCTTGATAGCTCTAGTGCCCACTCGACGATCCTGCCTGTTGCTTCTGGGTTCTGCAATATCATCTTCAGCGGGAAGCGAGTGACCACTGTTATCTCGTGTGCTTGGAAGTAATGGCGCAGTTTTCTTGAGGCCATGAGGAGGCCGAAAAGCAGCTTCTGCACCCCAGAGTATCTTGATCTAGCCCCCTGCAGGAGGGAGCTTACAAAATAAACTAGGCGCTGCACCATCTTCTTTCGCACTTCTCCTTGTTCCTGCGCAGACTTGTCCTTGTCGGGGCCAGAGCTTGTCGGGGAAGCCCCCTGCTTGTCGTTGGACGCGCTTGCCGAGCCTGTGGGTTCCTCATCAGCCTCCCTCTCCGCTACCAACGCAGCACTAACCACTTGATTGGTTGCTGCTAAGTACAGCAGCAACTTCTCTTGCGGCCTAGGTGCGACAAGTATAGGAGTGGAGGACAGGTATCCTTTCAAGTCATGCAGCGCTGCCTCCGCTTCTGGAGTCCATTTCATAGGACCCGCCTTTTTCAAGATTTTGAAGAAAGGCAGGGCGCGTTCTGCAGACTTTGAAATGAACCTGCTGAGGGCAGCCACACAACCAGCAAGTCTCCGCACATCCTTGACGCGCTTCGGGGCTTCGATCTGTTCGATGGCCTTGATCTTGTCGGGATTGGCTTCAATCCCCCTCTGGGACACAAAGAACCCGAGAAGCTTGCCGGAGGGAACTCCGAAGACGCATTTCTCGGGGTTCAGCTTGAGTTGTATCTTGCGCAGATTTGCAAAAGTCTCATCCAGGTCTTGGATCAGGGTATCCTTGTCCTTGCTCTTGACCACTATATCATCCATGTAGGCTTATACATTCCTGTGTATCTTTGGCTCAAAAGCAGTGTGGACTACCCTTGCAAATGTTGAGCCCGCATTCTTTAGTCCAAAGGGCATGCATATGAAACAGTAAGTGCCACATGGAGTAATGAATGCGGTCTTCTCTTCATCTTCCTCAGCCATGAATATCTGGTGATAGCCTGAGTATGCGTCAAGAAACGAAAGCAACTCACATCCAGCCGTGGAGTCAACGATCTGGTCAATGCGCGGCAAGGGAAATGGATCCTTGGGACAAGCTTTATTCACATCAGTGAAGTCTATACAAAGTCTCCACTTCCCATTAGCTTTGCGCACGACAACTGGATTTGCCAACCACGTAGGATGAAGTACACCCCTAACAAGGCCTGCTGCTTCCAACTTCTTGATCTCTTCAACAATGAACTCTTGGCGCTCCACCGTTTGCTTCCTGACCTTCTGCTTGACGGGCCGCGCGTGAGGACAAACAGCAAGCTTGTGCTCAATTACCTTCCTGGGAACACCGGGGATGTCAGACGGTTGCCATGCAAACACGTCGACATTCGCCCGCAGGAAGGCAACGAGCGCGCTTTCCTATTTGGGGTCGAGCGTAGCACTGATGGTGAAGGTACCACCAGTGCCGTCCTCCTTGGCGGACACTTTCTTGGTTGCGGGTGGAGCTGCCATTCCTTTCTTGCACTTGCTGGTGGAGCTCGATGGTGCGTCCTCGACGGCAGCGCAGCACTCCGAAGAGGTGCGTTTGCCGGAGTGGGCCCCAGAGCTCTTGCCGGACTTGGTCTTGGTCTTCCCCCCGGGAGCTTCAGCGGCAAGTGTGTTGCTGTCTGCCGCAGCTGCTGCGTCCCGGTAGATCTTGTCGGCGCAAATGAGCGCGTCCTTCTTGTCGCCGGGGACAGAGATGACGCTTATTGGCCCTGGCATCTTGAGCATGTTATATGCATGGTGAGAGGCTGCCATGAACTTGGCGAGCGCAGGACGGTCAAGTATCCCATTGTATGGCAACGGGATATCGGCGACGTCGAAGGTGATCCTCTCAGTCCTGAAGTTTAGCTCTCCGCCAAAGGTCACTGGCAGTGTGATCTTCCCCTTCGGCTTGCTCCTTCCCGGGTTGATCCCTTGGAAAGTTCCGGTTTCTTCGAGCTCGCTGTTGGGGATCTGCAGCTTCCGGATTATTGCAGAGGAGATCAAGTTTAGGCCGGCCCCGCCGTCAACCAACATCTTGGTGACCTTGAGGTTGCGGATTGTCGGTGAAACCAACATCGGCAAGCACCCGACCGCAGTGGTGCGGTCAGGGTGGTCCTCAAGGTCGAAGATGATGGGCGTGCTGGACCACTTCAGTAGCTTGCGCGACTCGACGGGTGGCTCTGCCGCATTCACTTCCCGCACCCACTGCTTGAGTTGGCGGTGGGAAGTGTGCAGAGAGGCACCTCCATCGACGCACAGAACTTCTGTGGCCTTCTGGAACTCCTATTCGCTGTTGTCTCCATCATCCATGTCCTCGTCATCGTCTTCATCTTCATCCTTGTCGCGGCCCCGGGGAGGTCTCTCTCCTTGCCGCTGCTTGGCCTTGCCGCGGCGTCCTCCCCGGCCATTGAATGGCCGCTTCTTGCCGGACTCACCTCTGCCTCCTTGGGCCTTCTCCTTGTCGCGTCGCTCGTATTCAGCCTTCTGCTGCTCTACGAGGTATTCGACCCTCTTGCAGTTCTGGAGATCGTGGCCCTTGGTGCGGTGGATTTTGTAGTACTGCTTGTCGGAGCCGCCCTGCTTGTCGGCGGCGGCTACAGTGGCAGGCTCCTTGCCGGAGCTACCAGCCTGAGTTTTCTTGTCGCCAGCCTCCTTGCCGGACTTCTCCACAGCCAGTACTTCCTTGTTCTTCTTCTTCTTGTTGTTCCGCCGCCGGTTTTTCCTTGCCGGGGCGGCATCCTCGCTGTCACTTCCTCCTGCTCCAGTATCCTCTTCGGGGAGTCTCCTCCCTTCTTCAGCGCGCGCACACTTGTCAGCCAGAGCGTAAAGCTCGCTGACGTCCCGGATCTTGGTCATCGCCATTTCCTCCCTCATCCGGCGGTTACGCACGTTCTGGTGGAACGCGCTGATAACCGCGGCAGGGTGGACATCCGGGATGTTGTGCTGAACGCGGCTGAACCTCTGGATGTACTTTCGCAGGGACTCTCCCTCCTTCTGGGCAAGAATGTGGAGATCGCTCTCCTGGCCGTGGGGTTTGTGGCCGCCCGTGAAGGCGCCAACAAACTGGTGGCACAGATCTGCCCATGAAGAGATGGAGTTCTCCGGCAAGTGCATAAGCCAAGATCTGACGTTTGGCTTAAGCACGAGCGGGAAGTAGTTTGCTAGAATCCTCTCGTCGCGTCCCCCGGCAGCCTGCACTGCAATGGTGTAGATGCTGAGGAACTCCGAGGGATGGGTCTTGCCGTCGTACTTCTCGGGTACGTCGGGCTTGAAGTTCTTCATGCTGGGCCACTGGACTTGCCGCAGCTCTCGGGTGAACGCAGGGCAACCTGCCGCGTACGGCAAGTCGCCTGGTTCACCGGGCGTGTGCAAGTCGACAGCGATCCCAGCGTGCTGGTCGGACTGTCGCCGTGCTTCTCTTCAACGCTCGATGCGAGTTCGAGCGTCCTCTTGTCGCCTGTCGTCGAGGACTTGGCGCTGATCGCGGCGAGCTCGCGGATCCGACGATGCCGTGGAGTCGTCGTCGACGTTGATCCGGCGAGCTGGCGATTTTTGCTTCTGCGGCATGGAGTGCACGGTAGTTGCACCCCCGGCGGTCTTGTCTCCATCAGCCTTCGCTTGGCTGACTTGCCGCGGCCGCGATGTCGCCGGCTGCTGCGGCGTGTCGTTGTTGGCGAAGGCGATGGGGCTTTGGATTGTGGCCCTCCAGTCTTCGGCCTTCTCTGTCGCTAGAGGGAAGTCGAGGAGCAGCTGAGCTCTAGCTAGAGCTTCAGCTGGAGAGGAGGGAAGCGATGGCGAGCAGTGCGAGGAGCGGGATATGCTCGGACTTCTAACAGTGTTAGAAGGAGCAGGTTCTCGCCCCGGCGACCGCGCCTTGCTCGTGCTGGCGCGTTGGCCTTGAGCGTCTCGCGACCCGCCAGCTTGGCTACGTCCCAGCAAACGTATGGTACCCCCGATACCACGCTGCTGCTGGTCCGGCACCTCTTGAGAGGGACGGGGTGCGTGCACGGACGCCGAGGCTTTGAAGTTCGCCCGGTCGTCCGTCTTGTCCTTGGACTTGGTGGCGCCGTGAGTGTCCTCGCTGGCGTCCACCCTTCCGCCAGCGTCTATCCCACCAACCGATGGTTCTGGTGGTGGTGGGATCGACGCGGACGGGCCTCCTACCTCCGAAGCCTTCTTCTTCGGAGGCATGTTGATGTAGTCGATGAGGTTGATGAAGCTGGTGAAATTACTGAAGTTTGCGCCCGCGTGAGCGCCGAATCAGGTTCGCACAACCTCGATGCCCCCCTACCTGGCGCGCCAAAGATGTCGGGGAAACTGGTCGCCCACGAACACCTATGGGACCGGAGCCCCTTTTTGGTCTGGCAAGGGAGCGGAGGGAGCACGAAGAGCAGATCGAGGGGCACACGCGAGCAGTTTACCCAGGTTCGGGCCGCACGGATGCGTAAAACCCTACTCCTGCTTTGGTTTTGCTATTGAGTTCTTGAGCTCGGGAGCTTGAAGATCTACAGTACTAGCTACATCGAGCGTGGGAGTGCTCGAGTTTCTGGAATCGAACCCCCTCTACGTTGTGCATGGGCCTCCTTTTATAGCTCAAAGGGGTCACCGACAGGTGTCAACGTAGAGGAGGGCAAAGCGTAAACTCGGTAGTAGTTGTAACAGTGCATGTACAGTGTATGTACAGTGGTCTATACCTAACCCCTACGGTGGGGGACAAGGGCATTGAATGTCCGTCGCCGTCGCCCCAAAAGCGTCCGCCCGGGCGTCTCCGTTCGCCACGATGGTGGCCTCGTCACCACGGCTCGCCACCGTGTACCCCAGGCTGCACAACCACCTGCCACGTGCCCCTGGAAGGGCCCCAGGGCGACGCGTGGACAGGTGAGCTGGAGCGCGGGCACACAGTGAAATCTTCCCCCGGCAAGCACCTTGCCGGGGTTGCTCCCTTGCCGGGCCTGGAAGCTTATCGCTCCCCGGGTCTTAACGGGGCGCATGATGCGCCACGACATGTCTTCTGAGATGCTGTTTTCTGGTCTTCCTGGCAAGCTCCTCTTGCCAGGGTCCTGTGAAAATAGGGTGGTCTTGTGCTTGGAGCAGTCTTCCCGGCAAGCTCCTCTTGCCGGGGCCTTGTTCTTCTGACTTGTATACTTTGTTCTTGAATGGCTTTAAGGGAACTAGATCGGGCTTTGGCGGGCACGTGGTGAGCCCGACCACGGGACGCTGCTACTGCCCGTGCACAAGTCGGGATACTAAGGTACCCCTACTTTAGTACACCGACACATATGGATCTGAATGTTGCAGGCCCGTTGACTAAGCCTCTTCCATGAGCAAAACATGACCAGCTTCAAGACTCCATGGGTGTTAGAATCATTACTATGTAATCTAGATTATTTACTCTAGTGCAAGTGGGATACTGAAGGAAATATGCCCTAGAGGCAATAATAAAGTTGTTATTTATATTTCCTTATATACGATGATAAATGTCTTTTATTCATGCTAGAATTGTATTAACCGGAAACTTGATACATGTGTGAATACAGAGACAAAACAGAGTGCCCCTAGTATGCCTCTACTAGACTAGCTCGTTAATCAAAGATGGTTATGTTTCCTAACCATAGACATGAGTTGTCATTTGATCAACAGGATCACATCATTAGGAGAATGATGTGATGGACAAGACCCATCCGCTAGCTTATCACTATGATCGTTTAGTTTTACTGCTATTGCTTTCTTCATGACTTATACATGTTTCTATGACTATAAGATTATGCAACTCCTGAATACCGGAGGAACACCTTGTGTGCAATCAAACATCACATCGTAACTGGGTGATTATAAAGATGCTCTATAGGTGTCTCTGAAGGTGTTTGTGGTGTTGGCATAGATCGAGAATAGGATTTGTCACTCCGAGTGTGGGAGAGGTATCTCTAGGCCCTCTCGGTAATACACATCATAATAAGCCTTGCAAGCAAACGACTAATGAGTTAGTCACAAGATGATGTACTATGGAACGAGTAAAGAGACTTGTCGGTGACGAGATTGAAATAGGTATGATGATACGACGATCAAATCTCGGGCAAGTAACATACTGATGACAAAGGGAACAACGTATGTTGTTATGCGGTTTGACCGATAAAGATCTTCGTAGAATATGTAGGAACCAATATGAGCATCCAGGTTCCGCTATTGGTTATTGACCGGAGATGAGTCTCGGTCATGTCTACATAGTGCTCGAACCTGTAGGGTCTGCACGCTTAACGTTCAATGACGATCAGTATTATGAGTTTATGTGTTTTTATGTACCGAAGGTAGTTCGGAGTCCTGGATGTGATCACGGACATGACAATGAGTCTCGAAATGGCCGAGACATAAAGATCGATATATTGGAAGGCTATGTTTGGACACCGAAATGGTTCCGGATGAGTTCGGGTATTTCCCGGAGTACCGGGAGGTTACCGGAACCCCCCGGGGAGCCAATGGGCCTTATTGGGCCTTTGTGGAAGAGAGGAGGAGGCAGCCAAGTGGAGGGTGCCCCGATACGTCTCCAACATATCTACTTTTCCAAACCCTTTTGCCCTTGTTTTGGACTCTAACTTACATGATTTGAATGGAACTAACCCGGACTGACGCTGTTTTCAGGAGAATTGCCATGGTGTTGTTTTTGTGCAGAAATAAAAATTTCTCGGAATGACCTGAAAATCCACGGAGAATTATTTTGGAAAATATAAAAAATACCAGCAAGAAGATCCAGACCAGGGGGCCCACACCCTGTCCACGAGGGTGGGGGTGTCCCCCCTAGGGCACGCCCCTACCTCGTGGGCCCCCTGGTGCTCCATTGACGTATCCCCAGATCCTATATATTCACTTTCGGGGAGAAAAAATCAGAGAGGAAGAATTATCACGTTTTATGATACGGAGCCGCCGCCAAGCCCTAATCTCTCTCGGGAGGGCTGATCTGGAGTCCGTTTGGGGCTTCGAAGAGTGGAGATCGTCGCCATCGTCATCATCAACCTTGCTCCATCACCAATTCCATGATGCTCACCATCGTGCGTGAGTAATTCATCATAGGCTTGCTGGACGGTGATGGGTTGGATGGGATCTGTCATGTAATCGAGTTAGTTTTGTTAGGGTTTGATCCCTAGTATCCACTATGTTCTGAGATTGATGTTGCTATAACTTTGCTATGCTTAATGCTTGTCACTAGGGCCCGAGTGCCATGATTTCAGATCTGAACCTATTATGTTTTCATGAATATATGTGTGTTCTTGATCCTATCTTGCAAGTATATAGTCACCTACTATGTGTTATGATCCGGCAACCCCGAAGTGACAATAATCGGGACCACTCCTGGTGATGACCATAGTTTGAGGAGTTCATGTATTCACTATGCGTTAATGCTTTGGTCCGGTACTCTATTAAAAGGAGGCCTTAATATCCCTTAGTTTCCAATAGGACCCCGCTGCCACGGGAGTGTAGGACAAAAGATTTCATGCAAGTTCTTTTCCATAAGCACGTATGACTGTATTCGGAATACATGCCTACATTGTCTTGATGAACTGGAGCTAGTTCTGTGTCACCCTAGGTTATAACTTCTACATGATGAATTGCATCCGACATAATTTCCCATCACCGATCCAATTCCTACGAGCTTTTCACATATTGCTTGTTGCTTATTTACTTTTCCGCTGCTACTATCACAAAAACACTATCGTTACTTTTATTGCTGCTACCGCCACTATCATATTACTTTGCTACTAAACTATCTTGCTGCAGATACTAAGTTTCCAGGTGTGGTTGAATTGACAACTCAGCTGCTAATACTTAAGAGTATTCTTTGGCTCCCCTTGTGTCGAATCGATAAATTTGGGTTTAATACTTTACCCTCGAAAACTGTTGCGATCCCCTACACTGTCGAATAAATAAATTTGGGTCCAGAGCGCGTCCCCTGCCTCGTGGGCCCCACGTGGCCCCCTCCACTTATTCCCTGCATCCACACTCTTCTTCTTCCTCCCAAAAAAATCACCAACCAGCTCAAACCCGAGTTCTAGGTCATCTTGCTGCCATTTTCGATCTCCTTGCTCAAAGCACCATTCACCAAACTGTTTGGGGAGATTGTTCCTTGGTATGTGACTCCTCCATTGTTTCAATTATTTTTTGTTCTAGTGCTTTATTTATTGCAAATTTTTGCTGCTGTGGTGACCTTGTTCTTGAGCTTGCATGTTAAATTTTCTTGGTCCCAAGTATTTCTAATACATGATATAGTCTCTAGGCACTAGTAGGAGTTGTTGCTATCAATCTTGTTGAGCTTGGTTCACTTTTATTTTGAGTTACTAAAAATTTCAGAAATTTTTAGAGGAGGAAAATGATAAAGAGATTGTTGAGGGGTTCCTCTAGTAAGAGTTCGGAGGAGAATAAGAAGGAAAAAAATAAGAAGCCCAAATATAATCTTCCTCGCATGGCGGAAGTTCGGCCGTGCGAATGGCCTTGTAATGGTTTCATGATGTCTGCTGGGATTTACGAAGACTTTCATTGGTTGGCAAATAATGCAGGCCTCACCGACTTCCTCCACGACCAGCGTGAACGGCATATATAATGTTACATCAGATGCCTTCTACAAGTACAAGGGCTAGGCACAAGCTTCAGAGCCTGAGCCGGAGCCACCACTCGATCCTTACCGTCAGTCTGTTTATGGGTGGGATCCGGATGAGCCTGCCAACCAGTGGCACCCAGAGGATACATCTCAATACACTGGAGGGAGTAGCTTCGATCCCTGGCCATAGACCAACTTAGGACAAAAGCCTAAGCTTGGGGGAGTACGTGTTTCTCACCGACTGTACATTCATGTTCACACTTATTCTAGTTGTCGGTGCTCACACTCTTTCATTGTACCATCCATGTTTAGTTTCATTTCTTTTTCTTAGTCTTTTTCTTGTGTGTTAGAAAAACCTTAAGAAAAACAAAAAAATTAGTTGTAGCTTCTAGCTAGTTTACTTTCCTTGTAGTATTAATTAAAAGAAAACCCAAAAAGATTTCATGTTCTTCTTTTGCTTGTTGGGAGCTTTCTCGTGTAAATAGTTCTTTTCTTTTCTTTGGTGGTTAAGAGTACAAGACCATGATTAAATTGCTTAGTGGCTCTCATATGCTTTATTGTTGATTTAACCTTGAGCCATATTACCTTGTCTTCTCTCTTGTATTAAATGCTCGCAGATTCCAGCTTAGTCCAATGCATGTGCACTATTATTATTATCCACACCGTTCGGTCGTGCGAGTGAAAGGCAATAAGGATGATATATGATGAACCAATTGAGATGAGAAAAGCTGGTATGAACTCGACCTCTCTTGTTTTTGTAAATATGGATAGTTCATCGTTCCTGATTCAGCTTGTTATGAATGAAACATGCTTGCAATGACAATTAGAGATCATAGCTTCTTATGCCATGCTTAATTAGCTGAGAGTTAAAAATGGTCTATCTTGCGTGCCAGCATGATATTAAAATGGTTGTGATGTGGTATGATGGGGTGGTATCCTCCTTTGAACGATTTAAGTGATCTGACTTGGCACATGTTCACACATGTAGTTGAAACAAATCAACATAGCCTCCACAATATTTATGTTCATGGTGATTTATATCCTACACATGCTTGCATTCATTGTTGATTAATTTTAATGCATGTTCATGACCGTTGTTGCTCTCTAGTTGGTCTCTTCCCAGTCTCTTTCTGGCCTTCACCTGTACTAAGCGGGAATACTTCTTGTGCATCCACTTCCATAAACCCCAAAGTTATTCCACATGAGTCCACCATACCTTCCTATATGCAGTATTTACCTGCCGTTCGAAGTAAATTTGTATGTGCCAAACTCTAAACCTTCAAATGAAATTTTGTTTTGTATGCTCGAACAGCTCATGTATCAATTAGGGTTGTCTATATCTTCCATGCTATGTGGGTTATTCTCACGATGAGTGGACTCCGCTCATCATTCATGAGAAAATGGCTGGTAACCGGGATGCCCAGTCCCATGCTCAAAATCATAAATAACTAAACAAAACTCCCCCAGGGCTGTTGCTTGTTTGGACGGTACTCGTTGTTTCGGGCCAACCGTGGAGTGTGCTTGTTGGTGGTTGGGGGAGTATAAATTTTACCATTCTATTTGGGAACCACCTATAATGTGCGTAGCATGGGAGATATCGAGATTCTTGGTTGATATGTTGACAATGAAAGTATACCGCTCAAAATCTTATTCATCTCTATTTAAAAATCGAGCTCTGGCACCTGTACAAATCCCTGCTTCCCTCTGCGAAGGGCCTATCTATTTACTTTTATGCAGAGTCATCATCCTCTTATAAAAGAGCACCATTTGGAGAGCACCTCTGTCATTTGCATGTATTACTATTAATTTGCATTGAGTATGATCATGATTGGATCTCTTTTACCATGAATTACAATGTCTAGTCAGCCCTTGATCTTTAAAGGTGCTATGCATTTATGTTTTGCGGTCTCAGAAAGGGCTAGCGAGATACCATCTTGTTATATCATATCATGATTGTTTCGAGAAAGTGTTGTCATCCGAGGTTTACTATTATTGCTCGCTAGTTGATTATGCCATTGATATGAGTAGACTTGAGACCTGAAAGTTATTGTGAATGTGGTTAGTTCATGATCTTGCTGAAAACCTAAATGTTGGCTTACATATTTACAACAACAAGAGCAAACAGAGTTTGTCAAAGTTTTTCTTTATCTCTTTCAGTTTATCAACTGAATTGCTTGAGGACAAGCAAAGGTTTAAGCTTGGGGGAGTTGATACGTCTCCAATGTATCTACCTTTCCAAACCCTTTTGCCCTTGTTTTGGACTCTAACTTACATGATTTGAATGGAACTAACCCTGACCGATGTTGTTTTCAGCAGAATTGCCTTGGTGCTGTTTTTGTGCAGAAATATAAAGTTCTCGGAATGACCTGAAAATCCACGGATAATTATTTTGGAAAATATAAAAAATACCTGCAAGAAGATCCAGACCAGGGGGCCCACACCCTGTCCACGAGGGTGGGGGCGCCCCCCAGGGCGCGCCCCCTGCCTCGTGGGCCCCCCGGTGCTCCACCGACATATCCCCAGATCCTATATATTCACTTTCGGGGAGAAAAAAATCAGATATGAAAAATTATCGCATTTTACGATACGGAGCCACCGCCAAGCCCTAATCTCTCTCGGGAGGGCTGATCTGGAGTCCGTTCGGGGCTCCGGGGAGTGGAGATCGTCGCCATCGTCATCATCAACCTTCCTCCATCACCAATTCCATGATGCTCACCGTTGTGCGTGAGTAATTCCATCGTAGGCTTGCTGGACGATGATGGGTTGGATGTGATCTATCATGTAATCGAGTTAGTTTTGTTAGGATTTGATCCCTAGTATCCACTATGTTCTGAGATTGATGTTGCTATGACTTTGCTATGCTTAATGCTTGTCACTAGGGCCCGAGTGCCATGATTTCAGATTTGAACCTATTATGTTTTCATGAATATATGTGTGTTCTTGACCCTATCTTCCAAGTCTATAGTCACCTACTATGTGTTATGATCCGGCAACCCCGAAGTGACAATAATCGGGACCACTCCTGGTGATGACCATAGTTTGAGGAGTTCATGTATTCACTATGTGTTAATGCTTTGGTCCGGTACTCTATTAAAAGGAGGCCTTAATATCCCTTAGTTTCCAATAGGACCCCGCTGCCACGGGAGGGTAGGACAAAATATGTCATGCAAGTTCTTTTCCATAAGCACGTATGACTATATTCGGAATACATGCCTACATTGCATTGATGAACAGGAGCTAGTTCTGTGTCACCCTAGGTTATAACTTCTACATGATGAATTGCATCCGACATAATTTCCCATCACCGATCCAATGCCTACGAGCTTTTCACATATTGCTTGTCGCTTATTTACTTTTCCGCTGCTACCATCACAAAAACTACAAAAACACTATCGTTACTTTTATTGCTGCTACCACCACTATCATATTACTTTGCTACTAAACTATCTTGCTGCAGATACTAAGTTTCCAGGTGTGGTTGAATTGACAACTCAGCTGCTAATACTTAAGAGTATTCTTTAGCTCCCCTTGTGTTGAATTAATAAATTTGGGTTGAATACTTTAGCCTCGAAAACTGTTGCGATCCCCTACACTTGTGGGTTATCACGCCCCCCAAGCCCAATCCGAATTGGGGTGGGGGCCGGACCCCCTTTCCTTCTCCCTTTCTCCCTCTTCCTTCTTCTCCTACTCCTACTACGAAAGGGGGAAACCTACTCCTAGTGGGAGTAGGACTCCCCCCCTTGGGCGCGCCCTATGAGGGCCGGCCCTCTCCTCCTCCCCGCCTTTCACTACAAAAAAAAACACTTCCGTGATGATACATGTTTGTCACAGTAGGTCACATTTTCTGTCATGCATGTACATCCATGACAAATTTATGACAGAATCAAGATAGTCATACATGTGTTGTCATAGAAGTGTTCCATGACATTACCAAAATTATCATCACGAAAGTGTCCACTTCCATGACGATAAATCGCGCGTCACAGAAGTGCTTTCGTCAAGGGTGACCGACACATGGCATCCACCGTAACGGAACGTCGTTAAGCTATCGGGTCTGGATTTGGATCTGATAACCCGTTAACAGCCCTGACCAATGGGGACTTTCCATGTGTAAAATCATAATTGGCTGGAGGAAACACGTGTTAGCTCACCGTTGGGACAGATGTCATCCACTCATTGGACCCAAAGCGCCTATGATACGTCGACATGTGGCACGGCCCAACAGAGGCCATTATAGGTTAAAAAGGCCGGCCCAGTCAATGGCCCGTAGTACTTAATCAGGTACTAGTGGGCCAGCCCAATAATGGCATGCTTAATAAAGGCCCATTTACGGCCCGAAGCCAGGTCTGGCCCGTTTATTGTTCGCCAAATATTTGGGCCCATTTACGGCCCGAAGCCAGATCTTGCCCGTTAATTGTTCGCCGAATATTTGGGCCCAATTACAAACGAGTGACTTTCAGCCTGTTAGAGGCCCGATGTAGACATGGGCCCATTTCAGCTCGGTGTGACTTTCGGCCTGGGAATGGCCCGTGCTGTCCATGGGCCATATATAGTCCGACAGGACATCGGGCCCACTAACGGCCCGTGATAAAGGTGGCAATAGTTAAGCCCAACGTTACTTTGGGCCAGTTAAAGGCTTGTCGCATAATTCGGCACATTGATGTTTGTACTAAGCTTTCGGCCTCTTAAAGGCCCATGATATCAGTGGGCCAACTAAGGCCCGAGATATGTTTTGGCCTGGTAACTGCCCGTGACATAACTGGGCCCAAAAAGGTCTCGTCTACATTTCAGCCTGCTGAAGGCCCGTCGATGACTAGTGAAAATTGAGGCCCAATGTGCATTTTGGCCTGCTAAAGGCCCATGGTTTCATCTGGACCGTAACAGACCAGTACAATATTCAGCTTCTTAATGGCCCAACGCTACTTGGGCCAAACTAAGCGCTGGGTCCATAAAAGGCCCAACTAAAATATAGGCCGGTGTAAGTTGTGGGCCTCGCGCAAAGTGTGAAGGCCCCAATGATTCAGGCCAAAGAAAGTTGCAGGCCGGACCAATTGTGGCCCGCTAAACACCAGGCCCGTTAGAGGCAAATGTTTCGGCCCGGTCGACTACATCTGATTTTTTTCAGATAGCGAATGATGGTAGTAACTAGTAAGAATTAAGAACAAACCTACTATATACAATAAAGAAATTACGGCATAGTAACTAAGAATAAAGCTACACTATACAATAAAGGTTTATGGTATATTACATCCACTGGGCATCGAAGTTCGCCACCAGTGATCATAACGCGCAATGAAGAAGCAGATTACAAAAATTGGGCACCATTGCAGCGTAACAAAATAATACTGAACCGAGACCACTTCCAAGACAGTTCAAGAAAGGTTAGCCTTCCGCGGGAACTGCTGCGCAAGGCTGTGAGACTGGCCTAGCATGCCGGTCATAGCTTCCAGGTGTAGCCGTTTAGCGATGAGGTTCTCATTAGTGTTCTCCGCAATCTTTCTTAGAGATAGGACTTCAAGTCGAAGTTGAGTTGCAGAATGCCTTTCTGCTAGAACTTGGGACTGAAGAAGTCGAACTGATTCAGACAACGAATTCTGTGAACTTGTCTACCTGGTAGCCTCAAGTAACTTGAACACTGCATCAAGACAAGACTTTGGGGTTGTCTCGCTATCTTCAAGATGTTTTGCCTTCTTTGCTGCAATATATGTTGGGTTTGTCTCATAGCCTTCAACAAACTTGTGCATGTCATCAAGCATATCACCCTGAAACAAAGCAGAGAGATGACATGTTTTGCACGTGTATAAACAAAGACGATAATTGTGCTGTCAATTCCATCCAATTTCAAATTACAAAATAAAGAGTAACTTCAAAATATCAATAGCATACTTTGGCATTGTTCATAATGCGGGGAGCTTCGCCACACTACTGGATTACCATGTCAACATAAGAAGCATAGATGAAGGGCAAAGAAAATCATTGTATCTATTTTGGTTAATGTGCATGGCATGTTGTTCATATCATCAGCCACATCAGTAAGATAAAACAGGAGATGACAAGGAGCAAACATGGGCTGCTTCACCACACACTGGATTATAGATCCACAAAAACAAGCATACATATAGGGAGTATTCTGTAATGTGCATGGTATGAATAAGCAATTTGGTTTTACAAGTAAAACATAGAACGTACGGTTCTTGCGAACATGCATTTTGGTAGAAACAGTAAACTACACAGCAGTAAACGATAGGGAGTATGAGAAAATTAAACAGCAGTTGAGGATAAAGGCTTTAGAAGGGATGACTTACATTAACAGTTAACACCGGCTTTATAATGCCCTTCTCTATGTCAAGGGAAGGATAACTCAAGAATTTCAGCACAGAATCTTCTTCATAAGCATTGCATGTACTCTAGATTTTGTAGAGAGTAATTATAGATATGATAATACTGGAAGGGATAGAAGATAATGAAGATAAGATGCAGATTGATGCTAGATAATCAACTACCAATCCCTGGAAGTACAAGCATTACAGGACAAAATGTACTGACAAGAGCAATGGGCTACACTTCTGCACTGGCATTGTCTGTGTATTCTACTTTTTGGTAAGATTAAATATAGATCTGATCTTTTTTAGTAAATGGTGGGCGAGGGAGATAAGATGCAGAATGCTACACAATGGACCAATCCCTCTTCCCATAATACAAGAGTGTTTTGAACATGGTGTACTATACAAAACCTTCTTATATTATGGGACGGAGGGAGTAGCTGTTAATGTAAGTACAGTGATAGACGATGTTCAGTCCTTACAAGAGGACTGCAGAGCTAAACCTTCTCAAAAGCATTGGGTTGATTCTAAATTTATGTAAGAGTCCATACAGATCTTATAATGTCCACCAAATGGACGATAACGAGGCTAACATGTGAAGTGATGCTACATAATCAAACAACTATGAAAGTAAGTATGGTCATACAGGGCAAGAGGTACTCGCAAGAGCAATGCAGTGTGCAGTATAGTTCGAGATTCTGTGGTCCTTTGAGAATGAATGTTCATCTACTAACAGTTTTCGTACAAGTGAGACGTTAAGGCAAATGCATAAATGTAGTTCAAATTGTGATGTGATATCATAGATAGTACCTTACACTTCAGCCGAGACCAATGTGTAACAAGATTATTCCAGTCACCGTCGGATAAATGTAGCACCAGAGACTTTATAGAAATTTCATTTAGAGGCTTGCCATCGAAGTGCACTTGCCTCAGGTAGGAACGATACTTCATCAACGAGTGCTTGAAAAGCGCAACCAACCCTTGCTCGTCTTCACAATCCAGTTTGGTCCTCGCCTATTTAAAAGAATGAAATCTTGTGTCTTCTGTCAGCATAAACATATGCACCAATGACCATGAATAACATTAGTACATTACTTATGTGTAAGTTGCGGAGGAACACTGGAAATTGTTATGTGTCTGCGGTATAATCTTTCCATGAAGGAAAGATGCGCACAAAGTTCCTAACAACAATATAAGCTGTGTCTTCTAAATTGGGAAGAAATGGAACAGGGGTCCTATTTGCTGCAGTTGGGGCTCTCTCTGGTTCGAAAAGGGATTTGGCAACTGGATTTGGTGTACTCTTTGCTGGAATGGGGGTTTTGTGTCGTAGAGCTGGTGCTATGTCAACTGGCATAATCATCATGTTTGCTGCAGTTGGGGTCTGCTGAGTTGGGGCATCAGAAATGACCAGTGTAGTAGGGCTAGAATCTGCTAGAGTTGGGGTGTTTTGTGGGTCGGGTGATATTGCAACTACACCTAATGGTCTATTTGATTTATCAGGTGCCACTACCTTTTCCAAATACTTTGCTTGTGCTCCTCCACGATCAGCAATCGGCCTCTTCCTTTTAAATGTCTGATACACAAGAACAACATTTGAATGGATAAATATGGTATGATGACAGATGGAATATTTACTGAAAATGGATAGGCAGGGCGTATTCACATACACGATGTGTAAACTAAGCTAATGGCAGTTCAACAAAGTAGAAGCAATGCAAAGCATCAGTTGGATGATATGTGCAACAAATATAACCTTGGAAAGTTAAAGCAAGGACCTTGATGGGTGAATAAGATAGGGCATCTTCCTCTGAATCCTCCACTAGGGAGCTACAATTACTTAGGTCTCCCTCTAGCTCGGAATCACTGTGAGGATCATATTATGAGCATGAATCTGTAGTGGAGAGCGTTTGCATGACATTGCATCCAGACTTGATTTCAGTCCCTTAATGCCAAGTTTGACAGCCATGGCATTGTTCTGCTTTATTCTTTTCATGCGCGCAAGATCATAATCATTATGATGCTGTTCAGAATCTGAGATTCATGAAAACATAAAAAGTAGTCAGATTATCTATGGAATGCATTGCGGATTCAAATCGAAGAGTGTCTCCCTATAAACCCCTGCATATGCAAAGTTCACCCCCAACCGTGCTGACCAGACCCCACACAGAAATACAAACCCCTTATGTCTCTATTACAGGCAGACACACATTTCAAAACTGAAGTAGGAACATTAGAATCATATGAAATTCGTATTTGAAAAAAATAAACTAAGGAATTATGAGTGGCATAATGTTTAGCTTCAAGGGTGGAGTGTTGGTAGTGCGACACAAAGCAAGTAGGCAGATTGTATTCCATGTAAAAGATCGAAGCCTATGTAAAAGCTGGAAATGACACTTTCTTTCTATACAACGCAGTGTTCATTGCCCACACATGTGGAAGAGATCACATAGAGAAATACTATTCACTCATGTCTACGGTTGCAGTATTTAGAAACAGGGTGGTCCACCCTAAAAGAATATTGACAACAAATATGACAAGGCAAGCATAGATGTAGTGAATCAATCATTTACTTGTGAGCTTACTAGGATAAGTATGCAGAATTGTAACCGCAGTAAGAGACCGTCCAAAATCTGAATCGAGAAGTTTGTCTAGCACTTATTGTTTGCAACTAATCAGCGTGAATAATTGGATATTATATTGAATGAGTAAGAAAGACAAGTAAAATTGTCAACAAACCTTGCTTGTAGTAGTAATCTGTGTCAATGTCACTACGACCAACAATCCAAAATTACTAGTGTCTGTTCCTAGGGCCCGAATTTTGAAAACCCTGTGAACTTTACAGGTACTAAAGATTACCGAAATACATCTGAACCATTAAGTGTAGGTAGCACTAAGCACACAACAAACCCTAATGATAGTCCTGCCTAATGAGTAATGAATCAATTAGAAAATGGGTGATGAGGAGTGGCTGCTGAGTGTTGATGACTTATTTCAGGATAAATCGGGTTGGCTTAGTGGGTGCTGCACGCTGAGCCCTCAACGGACTGGGAAGGTAGGCACGGTGGCGCGCCTAGGCAGCAGTGACGCTGTTGGGCGAGCGGCTCCTGGCCTCCTGTTAGTCCGGCGTCTCCTCCTAGAGTCATGCCGTCCGGGGACGGCAAGTTGCCAGTGAGGCAGGCGGCTGGGGGCGAGTATAGATCAGAAGCGCGCAGAACAGAGGGGAATCGGGGCCTGGGACGACCTAAAATCCCAGGTTGGGCCGGCCCACCGTGGGCACCATGTAGAGATACACACCCGAGCGTTGAACATGCATTTTCGAAACTAATTTAGGAAAATTTAGCTCACCAATTAAACGAATCTGTTTTAATAATATCATATACGTATTTGAACAACTAAGCTTGTTTAGCTTGATGGGTCGAGCAGTGCTATTATGACAGGAAGCACGTATTCTGATCGTATAGTGATCATAAAAGGGGGAAACCGGAAAAATGGTATTTAGCAGCCATTGTTTGCTTCGAACTAAGAACTAAATTCTAAGAGCTTAAAAGAAAGTAGAGTAACCAAGTTAAGATCTATTTTCTAGTTGAGATCAAAGAGTTGAGGAGATATGAAGTACCACCTCTCTTGCGGCGCCGTGTAGGCATCGGGGGGGGGGGGCGCGATGGCTGTCGGTGGCGTTGAAGCAAATTTGCGACGGTAGACGGGTGCATCGGGGGATAAGTCCCATTGCGGTGGAAGAGAAGGTCGTGTGAGCGGCCCCGGCAAAGAGGACGACGGCGCCGATGAAGCGAGGGGACATGATGCAAGGCTCTTGGTTCGTCACCATGGATGAGAAACGTCCATCTCTCGCAGTGGACGACAGGGTCTTGGTAGGCGCTCCGGCATGGTGGAGGACAGTGGCGATGGATGTGGTGGAGGACGGCGGCGATGGATGTGGTGGAGGACGGCGGCGATGGATGGGGTGGCGGACGGAGGCTGGTGTGGGGATGGTTTTCTAGCGTGCACGGTGTATGAATGCGAAAAATGGAGGGAGATGTATGGGGAACCATGTTTTTGGGACACACCTGTCTGAAATATGGGAAAGTTATGAACTTAGCCCCCGTTTCAAATTTGGACGTCTCGTCGGTTGGGGATACGACAGTAATCTCGCATCTCGCCAATATTTGCCAAGAGCGATTTCGGGCGAGGAGAGGGTGTTTTGCGCCCATGGTTGGCGCCCATGGTGTATGAACGGGGCTGACAGGTAGGGCGATTGTGTCACGTCTGAGTGAAGTTACAAACCTGCCCCTATTGAAAATATTTGCCTACATCGATTTTGGCCGAGTCGAGTTTGTTTTGCCACCCATCGTGTATGAATGGGGAAATGGAGGGAGAAACAGAGGTCTTGCGGATGAGCTTGAATCAAATGTGTTTTTCCGCCCATGTTTGGCGCCCACCGTGTCGGAATGGGCTCAGAGGCGGTCCTGTCATGTCTAATTGAAGTTACTATCCTACCCATATTTAGAGTAGTGGAAATCGGGCCGATGGATTGTCCGTGTAATGGGTAGACAGTAATTTCCATCTCCCAAACACTTGCTTCGGGAAGCCGACGTGGGAGTGGACATTTTGCCGCTTCTTTTGAATTTCGGGACAATAAGCATCCATGTTTACCCTGGCAACTAAATTTAAATCCATTTTGTATTCCTATACGAATCTTTATAAATCATTCTATGCGTTTTCATATATCTTCAAAAGGACGACATATATGTATTCCACTATCATATATGAATATGGTTTACAAATGCCGATACTCAAATTCAGAAGCTAGAATCCAGTTTAAGGTGAATTTGAATATTTGGAACACTTCGTGTCCAACTCAAATGTCACATGCAGAATAATGTGTACTCCCATTTAGATATGTACACAAGCAATGTATCAAGATTCAAATACAAAGTCAATCAACCAAGAATGTACAGAACTAACAGACATATAAACACTTATAGAGTATCTGGATCAATAATATCAACTAACATACATAAGCCAGTCCGATGTACTTTTCTTTGCTACAACAGCATCCTTTTTTAGCCAAGCTACTACAACATCTTGGCCCTTTCCGATGCGTGCCACTTATGGTCCATCTATACTACTATTATTTTTGAATGCACATTCAGCCTGATTGGCATATTTCTAGGTCTGGCACAGCAATCAAAATGAAATGTCTCCGAGTCTTATCAATTAATACAAACTTGTGCTCAAATAAAATTGCAAACCAAAAAACAAAAAACAATTATTACATGATCTCTAAAACAAATGGTTTGATTGATTACATGAACAAACAACACAAAGGTTATTCAATGATGGAAAGAACATTTCACCTATGATTTACCAAGTGGGAATTTAATTTCCTTTTTTCCATCAGGACCTTTACAATGTGGTCAGTCTCAGCTTGCTTCGTTTTGAAATCCACCAAATATTTAATGATTGTATTGAGTACTGCTACTGATTGTGTTGTTTGCTTCCTCAACATGTCAACTTCATATCAAAGTGCAGAAGCGGAATCTCTTTCTACCACTAGTTTAGCCTCTAGAGCATCAGTAGTTGGCAACTCATAATGCATTATTAGGCCGGTGTCACTGCTGTGGGATGATACAACGTCCATGGGGACCTCGCTCTTTGATCTTGGGCTAACCTATTTTGCCATTAAAGTTCCGATTGGATTCAGAAAAGTTGAAGTTAGCAAAACATCTCAACTGGGAGTTATAACAGCAAACCAGTTAAACAAACAAGGAACTAAAGAGTTTCAATTCGATGCTGAAAAGTAGTTATTAACATCATTGTAACCCGTTGTTGCAGCAGCAAAGCAGTTAAACAAACAAGTAGCTATTTAAGTTCAGGCAAACAGGTAATTATTAACAGTAAATATCAAACACATAGATAGGCGCAGTCTATAATAGGATTAACAGGCTGTAGCATTATGTAATCAGTAGCAAACTAAATTAAGCCAAGCAATGTAATTGAACAATTTTGCAATAAGTGGCTACCTAAAATTCCGAGAAGCAGGTAACTGAACTTACGCTAGTTCTTTGTACAGGCACACTGAAACTTCTTTTTCGCTTACAAGGTTGTACGAAGGAGTCTATGGCATCAATTACTTGGATACGCAGTCCCAATACTTCTTTCTTCCCACACTGCATTGGTAAGTCGAATGGTTAATCTGGTAAGATGGTGCATCCTTGATATGTTATATGAGGACGTGTAGTCAGACTAGTTGTAGCCACACACATCACATTGGCTTTTACTGTATATTTCATGTGATTACTTTTGGCATATCGAAATCTAAGCAATCTACAATAGGATGAAAAGACTGGCATAACTCACATTATTAGCAAACTCAGTTTATAGAAACAAGCAATTCAACCATTCTGTGGGTAAATCAAAAGCGCCACTGGAATATTTTTCCTGACCCCTGTCATACACGCAAAAAGGGGCAACGCCACCATAGGGGCTGGTATGGGCGGTCGCCTCGGGTGGCTCAAAAGTGTGCACCTAGTTTGAGTCATCCAGGTTGGCCCAGGCTAGTTTTGTTCGTCCCAACGCACGAGTGGGCAATGTAAAAAATGAAGAAAAATGTTCATTTTGGATAGGCCAATAACATAAGTGCAAGGCAGGCCCTATAGCAGGCTCGCGGCCCAAACGAGCGCCTCCCATATCGATCGACAGCAGGAAAAATCCCAATTCATCCGCTCCAGCCTCCAGTCTGGTTTGCTCCTAACCTAGCCGCCGCTGGACAGACCGATACAGCACTTCCTCGCGCCCTCGTTGGAGGGCGATCGCAGGGCTTCAAGCGAACGAAGGACAAGAAGATGAAGATCCAACCCTGGGTGTAGCCTGCATGGGAGGCAACGGCGGCAGCACTGGCATGGCATCGAGCTTGCGCAAACGGACAGTCGCGGCTTGCAAGAGTAGCATGCGCAACGAGCAGGTACATCACATCCCTGACTATATCTAATTCAACTCTTCAATTTCTGGCCAATTGTTAAACCTGACGGTGTTGTAAAACTGCTTGTATGTAGGGAATCTATGAGAAAATGAAACCAATTTCTACTTACTTTATAACTCCCCCAATCAATATTGAACTGACTAAATCTGATGAATCTAATCAAGTTTCCGGTGCAAACATCCAAGCTCATGTTGTTCTTGAGCCTGAAGTGTCTAATGAACAGACTAGTAATGAAGGATTTGATGCAAATATTTTACATGCTCCTCGTGATGAACATATACTGTCTAATGAGGCATCTAATGCAAGCATTTTGCAAGCTCCCATTGAAGGATTTAGTGTCTAATGATGATCTGCTATGTTGAGAGAGACATAGAGATTTGCAGGCATTGATGACAAGAAAATTAGAGTGCATTTTCATGGCTTGAGGAAACGTCGAGGCCATCTACCAGAAAGTCCCCGTATCATGACAACGTAGCATAAATACTTTTCTACTATGTTGTTTGAAACTATTGGCATACTTGTGCAGGATAGATATATTAATATGCAGTTTGCGCACTGGTTATAGGTGCAATTACACTTCGATATTTTTAGCCAGAGAACGAATAATTCAAGCAGGCACAGACCACGTTTGTAGTCCTTGTACACCATGTTGCATTTTGTGTTTTTTGGTGCTTGCATCATTTAGTGTTTATAATCTGAACTACTTTGGATCATTAGCTGGTTTTCAAAGTGCATGTAGCTTCACATTTCTTAAGTTATGTTGATTTCCAGAGTGCAAGTGCCTTCGTATTTTTTAAGTTAAATGTTTGCCCCTGGTAACTTGAATTGGTGGATCCGCCACTACACACAAATCATACACGAATGCTAGTACGAATTAAATGAAATGCACGGACTTACGCTAGCTCGTTGTACAGGCTCACTGCAGCTCTACTTGCGCTTGGGATGTTCCATGTACAAGTCCATGTTACCACTTGCTTGGATGTGCAGGCATTGTGCTCCTTGCATCCCCCTCTGCATTTTTGACACGGAGAATGGTTGATCAAATAAGAGGAGTCGACCTTGCTGTTGTACCGGAGGACAGATACTTACAAGGTTATACGGGTGTGCAGGATGTGTACCAGATCCCGTAGCGCTGTCATGCTTCGCTAAAATGGATTTGCTTGTTTCAGATGATATCTCCAGAAGAAATAAGAGTTAAAGTCGGAGTTGGATAGGCATGTAAGCTAAGAGAGCAGTGAAAGGATATCCAAACATTGTCGGAACAGTGCACAAGGGAGTGATGTGTGGATACCTAGTTCGGACCGGCATTTGGGCATGCTCGCCTAGCTAGAGTGCGGGTCACTTCAGAGCCGTTGAGGGTGATGCGCTAGCGTTGGCTGGCCGCGCACGGATGCAGATCTTGAGTGGCAGCGGAGCACTACGATGCGGTGGACGAGACCGTTGGTGAAGCCCCAGCGGCCTCGGGGGCGGAGGCGCGATGATGTGCTCGGTGAAGTAGCCCCGGTGAGCTGGGAGACGGCGTCGGTGAAGCGCACCTGATGCGGTGGAAGTCGGTGTTTCTGAGGCACGCCGGTTGTGGCGGCCGACATTGTCGGTGGACCACCTAGTGCGGTGGACGAGGGCGTAGATGAGGTAGCTCTGTTGCGGTGGTGAAGCGCGACCGTCGTCTTCGTCGTCATTGTCCGGCACAGAGGTGCGGAAATAGACGAGACGAGGGCGATTCGAACTTTGCTTGGGTTGGCCGCGAATTAGGGATTTGAGCAACCTGGGCGCGGAAGGGAACGGTGGAGAGGGGAGATTTTGCAGGGCTGGAATTGGGGCTGCCAGATATTTCAATCCGAAACGTGGAAACGCGGACTTATTTTGCCGTCGTCCTTTTGGGGGGGTAGGGAGGGGGTGGTGGCTGGGTGCCAAGCGTCCGTCCAACACACGCGACCACCATGACACGACCCTGGTCTGCCCGGTGTGCCTATATTTGAGAATGCAAACGAATCTTCTTTCATTTGCAAACGAATCTGTATGTATTAACATGCCTGTGTTTTCCTTGCAATAATTAGTCATTCGAAACGAGATACTATAAATTAATTAATGAGGAGTTATTTGAAAAAAATCAAAACGGTATCCACGCTAACGTGGATTAGAGTGTGTGTCACATAATTAGTTATTTGAATTAGAGTGTGTGTTACATAGCGATCTCCAATTCTAACGTGGATTTCGCATTTCATTGTATCCACGCTACTTTTAATACAAATTCATATGTATAAGATGAACACCATGGTAGTAGAAAACTTTTGGATGGATTCAAACATATGACCTACAAAATAGCACAACAAATCGAGTCAATGTCAAATTTTCAAAACCTAGTATGGCACGAATTCGAAATAATTACCCATATGCATGGTCCTGAGTTCAAATCTTACAATGTACACCGAATTGAAACATCGATATTAAGTCTCGTACTACCTACATTCCAATGTTGTTTTTAGCCCCCCCCCCCCGCACACACTCGCTACATACTTCCTGTATCGATCAATCTTCCTCTCCTAACCACCTTAGGAAGCTATCGGTTTCCAACACATATCCATTCTTTCTCTCCATGTTTCGATCTCTAACTCTCTCAACTACACAACCCCCTTTTTCCACTCTGTTACGAAATGTATTTACCTCACACACCCTCCATTGCACCCCATGCCAAGCTCTCTCTCTCTCTCCCTCTCCCTCTCACCCTCTCGCGCTAAATACATGCATTGCCTATCTAGCCCCCCAACCTCTCGCGCGCAAGCACGCACGTTGTCTATCTAGGTCACTCCATCGAGACTGTCTCACTCTTTCTTCTGCACGGCGGGCCACACTCGCTCAATCTCGCTCTCTTTATCTGAGTCTCGTTTAACCTCGTTTTCTTTCACACACAAATGATATACCTCCCTGTTCGGGCCTTGATCGACACACTCTATACTCTCTCACGCAGATTGTCTATCTAGGTCAGTCCATCGAAGCCGCCCCCACTCTTTTGACCTCAT
>LR738715.1:353242940-353253404 GCA_902687465.1 Secale cereale | reverse complement strand
TCTCTTTCTCTCTCTCTCTCTCTCTCTCTCTCTCTCTGTATGTCTCGATTGACCTCGCTCTTTCTTGGACAAAAACAATATATCACCATGTTTGAGGCCAGTTCGACTTATTCACATTGTATACTCTCTCACGCACATTGTCTATCTAGGTCACTCTCTCCAACCCGTCTCACTCTTTCGATCGCATGACGACCCTATGTGATCGATTGACCTTGCTTCCTCCCACGCACAAAATATATCTACACGTCTATGACTGGATCATCTCTCAAGCTCTATCTTAAAGCCCTCACCCTTGCCAAAAGCTCAATCGGACAATATCTCTCCGGAGCATATATATATATATTTGTTCAATGAATGTCAGACCACACTCACTTTGTCTCTCTATCTATATGTCTCTCGATTGACCCCGCTTTCTCATGCCGTATCTTACACACATTGAAGCTACCTCTCCATCCCTCGCAAAGCCGGAGCAATTTACATTGCGAGGGGCACTCCAACCTTGGATTAATTTGTGTAGGCATTTATTCTGGTCGGTTTAGATTATATTTTCATAGCATTCGGCCCACAACTATTCGAAACACCATTGCAACCCCCCCAACTCCCCAAGTTGATTTCCCTCTGGCTCGGTCATCGCTCTCTCACACGTCCTTTCTCGCCTTCATCGTTGCACCATGGTATTATTGCAAAAAACTCTGGTGTTCTCTTTAATTATTATAAATAAACTACAAAACTACACACCGATAGTCCACTTGGAATGGAACAAATTTCGACCCACAAATTAAAGTGCTACAAACTACACATCGAGGGGCCCACATGTCATGAAACAAATTTGGAGCCATATACAAATTAAGAAATAAAGGACAAGGATCGAACATGCGACCAGGGCCTTCAAGCCGCACGTCAATAGGCAACATACGTAGAACAACAATGTTTGTTGTACCTCCCTTTGTTCACATAATGTTTTTATATTACCACAGCCTATTTAATTGATAACATGTAATATTATTTTTAGTACTATTCGCCTTCACTTACTGGTGGGTTCCATGTGTGCTCTCTCTCTCTCTCTCCCCTCCCCTTCTGCGTTTAGACGCACGGGCAAACACGAAGAACTCGCGGGCGATGTTGCCGTTGACCATATCTGGACGCGTTCACAAGTTACGGCACCAATTTCATGTGCTAGCAGCACTAGTCAGTGTGTACGTACAATGCACGTTAATTTGGAAGTATATTAAGTGCATGCGGATATTAAGTAGGATATTATTTCCGTGTTATTATGTGATTACCACTATTTTTGGCATGAAATTAACTGCACGCCAAACGTGTTGAGCGCTCAACATTGAAGCAGTCTAGGTCGTTGGATGACAAGGAATACATGTGGCTTGATGACGTTTTATATTTAATTTGATACGGCTCTAGCAGAACATTCAATCGATCAAACTATAGATTTCGATCAGTCTGACTCCGACTTTAAATTATACGACGATCGATCTAAAATAAATGGAAATCAAAAACGTTCGGATTTTAAGCATGGCAATCCGAATGTTTTTCATAGCAAATTTAGATTACGCGGCAGCGGCGGGGGCATCTTGCGGTGGGAAGTGGCTCCTATGCCGTGCTCTGTCTGTCGTCGGGCCACTGACCAACGGCGACGGCAGCGCCTTGCGCCATTGTTGGCGTACTCCTGGACGTTGGCCTAGCTTCAAGGAAGGCCAAAATGTTCTGGACTTCGGAGCGAGTCAACTGGCGGGAGGAGGCGACTGACGTTGGTGCAAGGAAGCGGTCGACGGCGGCCATCCATGTCGCTGAGGGGGGCACTGGCGACCGCGCGGGGACAGGCGCTGTCAACGGCGTGGTAGAGACATTCGTGTGCACAGGCACCGGCACGGGCGCACACGTCAGTGCACGCGCACGTGCATGCGCTGGCAGGTGCACGGGCACCGGCACGGGCGTGCGCGTCAGTGCACGCGTAGGCGCATGCGCAGGCAGGTGCACGAGCGCATGAAAGTTGGCGGGGACCTCGTGGAACCCCGTGGCATCAAGCTCAGCGACAATGTGCGGCTCGCAGCCCATCAATGCCACGGGGACGGGCGCTGGCGCAGTTGGGGCGACGGGAGCCGGAACAGTAGCGGGGACAGGCACGGCGTCTTCCTGTAAGGCCAGTTCAAGCTCGTCCCAAAGTGCCTTATGTTCTTGAGACTCTGACTGGGTGTCTTCCTCAGGAAACTGGAAGACTAAGGGCAGACCATCATGATGCGGCATGGCGTACGTTTAGGTCAGGCTGGTTGGAGGTAGACGACAGGAGAATCGGAGAGGAAGAAAGAAGATTGTAGCGATACCGGGTAGTGCGGGGTTGATTTTAAACTGCGACACCGGCGACATTAAAAGTGGGAGCAGTTGGGACGAAGGTGGGCGGCAGAGCCTGGTCAAAGGGCTCGCCTCCCGGTGAGCCTACATAGGGGTCTCCTCCCACGCCTCCCTATCACCCGGCGCAGCGGTCTGCTCGCACGCCTCCCGTCGACTCACACGCTTGCTCGGACGACACCTGCCGACGAGAAGCGGGACTCGTGACGGCACGTAAACGCCCACGGTTTCAATAGTGAAAGCGGTCGCCTTAATGTGACAGGTCTTTGTTCCAAAATACCTTGGCTCTTCATTTGTGCAACTTGTCATAAGCAGCTTGACTCCAATTGAAGAAAAAAATTACGAAGTAATATTTGTGCCATATCACGTGACCATGCTCAGTTTCAAGAATTTATGGTCACTTTTGGATTTTCTGAAATTTAAGATCCAGGATTCGAAATAATATCATAACCTGCATCATGCAATAAATTTTCAAGCCATACATCTGTCCTGTTGTATTTCTTAAGAAAAGATTTGGTCAAACATTTTTCTTAGTTAGACTTCAGACAAGTTATATATGCAGAGCAAAAGGATAATCCCTCGGTACCAGTGCACTTCCTGATATATTAACTCAAGTACTAGGCACGAACAAACGGGCTCAATTCTGTGCTCATCCTGGTGTAGTAGTAGTACTAGGCAATGCAGTTGACGGGTGACCATGGCGAGCAGCGATCGAGGGAATTGAACCGTGCTCGGCACGGTAGGTAACGTTGTCTAGTTACTAAAGCATCCCTCCATTGTTCATCGGTAGGCATTATGGACCGGGGACATGAGGGGAATTTCCTAGGGCTGGAATTCCGGCCGCCAGATATTTCGACTCGAAACGCGGAGGCTCGACTGGTTGGGGTTGCCTAATGTGCGTACCACGCACGCCACCAGAAGGACACGAGCCCAGTTTTTTTTTTTTTTTAGGATCAACATGAGCCAAGGTCTGGCTGGTACGCCAGTGGATCCTACCATTCGAGAATACGAAAGGAACCTTTTAAATTGCCGAACGAATCTATGTGTATTACAATGCCCGTATTTTCCTTGCAAATACTAATCTCAACGTGGTAATAGATTTATGACAAGTTGTTGAATTAGAGTGAGTTTGTGAAATAGTGATCTCAACGTGGATTTCACATTTCATGGTATCCCTGGTAAGTTTTTCATTGCAAATTCAAATTTAAAAGATGAACAATATGGAGGTGAGAAAACTTTGTATGTATCAAGCATATGACCACACACACACACACACACACACAAACACCCACACACGAATACAACAACAATCCAATAAGTATAGTACATCTATTTTTCCAAACCATGCATGTATGACACGAATTCAAAAATACTCCTTCTGTTCGTAAATATTAGTCTTTTAGAGATTTCAACAAGCAACTACATACGGAGCAAAATGAGTGAATCTACACTCTAAGATATGTCTATACATCTGTATGTGCCAGTCCACTTGAAATCTCTAAAAAGACTAATATTTAGGAACGAAGGGAGTAAAATGTAAGACATGCATGGTCCTCAATTCAATATTTAAAATGAGCATGAAACTGAAACATGAATATTATGTCTAGTACTGCAGTACATGCAAATGTTGTGTTTAATTAGGCGGAGCTATGATTGTCGAGGGTCACCCCCTCGACCTTAGATAAAATTGTGAAGCTCTATTTAGGGTTGTTTAGATTATATTTGTCCCCACCCTCCCAACCACCGATTGGTTGTGCACCCGCCACCCCTCCTCTCCGGGAGAATATCATGTGCCGCCATACCTTAGATATGCCGATACGAGTTGCTTGGAGCTTGAAGATCTGAGATATAGCAGCTCACATGTTGTCTTAATATTTTTACAGGAAACCTTGATGAGTTTGAGAATTGCACACAATTTGTACAAAAACTACTCAGATGCCCTTGGATCCCATATCCAACGACCTCGAAGCTCGTATCACCATAGCATCTAAGATGAAGGAGGACATCATATTCTCCTGTATGTAAGAATATCATGTGCTACCACACCTTAGATGCGTTGGTGATACAAGCTCTTCGGAGCCGATGGATTTGTGACTCCACACCTCCTCGGTGGTTTGAATAGTTTTTTGCAGAAAAGCCCCCAAAGAGTTCGGCCACTGCTTACAAGCACAAAGACTGCTCAGATGCCATTGGATCTCAGATCAAACAACCTCGAAGCTCGTATCACCGTAGCATCCAAGTTGCGAGAGCACCTTATGGTTTCTCGCACGGGAGAATATGAGGTGCTCCCGCACCGTAGATTCTATGGTGATACGAGTTCACGGAGATCAAACGGCCCACAGTAGGAAGTTTGAATGTTTTTGCAATATACGGCGGAGAGAGTTTGGGAATTTCGCAGAAAGTACAAGTACTACGCATGTGCCATCTGATCACTGATCATACAACCTAGATGCTCATATCACCATAGCGGGTAATTAAGCTACGGGGAGCACCTAATATGAGCAACAGCCAGCCGTTGGATCCAAGATGCAGCGGCACACACGAGCCTGAATGTTTTATTTGCAAAAAAACCTTTGGAGAGTTTGGAAATTGCGCACAATTACAAAGACTACTCCCAAGCCATTGGATCTCACTTCCAACGGTGTAAAAACTCGTATCACCATAGCATCTAAGCTGCGGGGTGGGTGTGATATTCTATGTCGCTGTCATTTTTGTTCGTAAACTTGCAAAATACGTGTAACTTGTGACGTTACTTATCTAACCGCGCAAAGTGTTTTTTTCAAAAAAACCATCCTACACTGAAATATCGGAACAACACATGGGGGTCTCACTTGTCATTAATCAAATTTGGACCTAAAACTAACAAATATGAAAGACGAGATTTGAACTGGCAACCTGGACTACAAAGCATAAGTCGATAGCCTGAAACAACAACGGTTGTTGGCTTTGTCCCATAACTTGATTTTATACAATATTACATTGAGTAGAGTAGAGGGAGTGCCTCGTCAACATGTGCATGACCGTTGACTCACTTACTGGTGGGTCCCAGGTCTACGATCTCTCTCTTCTCTCCATCATCTATCCTTTGCACGAGCACACACGAAGAGCGGCGCTAGCTTGCCGTGGTGTTATTACAACTAAAAAAAGCTTGGAAAATAGAAGAATCTCCTAGAACAAGAGACGTTGTGGCTGGTCGAGACGTAGCTAACCACACCTATCCTCCGTGCCATGTTAGCATGATGAAGTTGTGTGGCTAGTGGGGCGATTTCGACCGCTAGCTGGATCCTGAGGTCGAACCATAGGTACTACGTCTGATACAGTAAATTTTTACATGCACATTTTTCCTCTGTGCCGAGACATGGCACGCCCTACCGCGCGGTTTCGGGGTCCTCTCGGGTGGTGCACACATATATTCTTCCTGACGTGGGATGTCCTACCGCGCGTTTTCGCCGAAGCAAGTAAATGAGTCGTCAAATCATGAAAGACCACTTTTCCCGCCGAGTACATCAGTGAAGCACGGTGGCTAGCTAGTTGGGCTAGTTCGAGCGATTAGCTAGGCCGCCGCCACATTTGTTATTTCACCCCTTTTTCTACTTGTTGGGGGGTAAATTTAAATATCCACTGCGGCGTTGCTCTGGTGTTTGAGTGCGCAGGTTTTTTAAATTTTTTTTATTGATGGGAGCAGGCGCGGCAGGATTTTTAATTTTTTGATTGACGGGAGCAGGCGCAGCAGCAATTAGTCACGATGACTCCGCCTATAAACCCCACTGCTCCCTGATGTGAGAAGTCGTCGACTGGTGTTTTACCATGGTGAAAACCAAAAGATCCCCCGCTCCTCTGCTAGCTCCCTCTGCCTTCCCATAGATTGCATTGCCTTTCAGCCATTTTGCCCCCTGCATCACCAACATCGTGCACCTCGAGAAGAAGAGGGACTTCGGTGGTGTTAAGGCGCCCTCTGAATGGGCATGTCCATGTCTCGGTGCAACATGACCGTTGGATCAAACTCAGACGGTGCAAATCAGTCACTGTAGCAAAAAGCGTGTGGTTGTGTTTGGTTGCATTCTCATCTCAATATACTCCTCTGTCTAGGTGTGTAAGTCACCTTACGAAAACCAAATAATCCCAAAACACTTAGGAATGGTACATTAACTCCCTCCGCGTTTCTTGTTTTGTGACATATCAACCAATAAGAGACGTGGGCCGTGCATGCTTTCAATGACTTGAGACTAATAAACACGACATGCAGTGGTTAGTTCATTGCATGCAATGCTATTAATTAGCAAAAAGACATTAAGTTTTCTCGTTTTCCTCTCCGCCTTGGTCGCAGTGCACAACATAAGATGACTTACACACCTAGACGGAGGGAGTAGTTGTTTTCTCTTTGTGTATTTGTGTTAACCTACTAGTGTGGACTCATGCACCCTTCATGCACTCGGCCAAACACCCAGAAGTGGGTCGAGAAGGGAACTTTTTCTCCCATCCCATGCACCCTTCATACACCCTGCCTAACACTATTCGTGCTTCATATGGTTCTTGTTTCATGGAGTATTGTAGCACCGTACTCTCCATGCGATGTAGACCTAGTTCTAGTTAACATTGATCTCACTGTTCATTCTTGGCCGGACAGTCGAGAAAGTGGTACTGTGTTACTACATTATTGTTCATATAGTTGACATGCGCACAACATCATTTGTTGTCATCATATCTTACTACACTAGCAACAAGATTATGTAGTACTCACGTATGAACCACTGCACATGCCTAGTAGTAGGAGCACTGTGTATGTTCAAGTGGCTGCCGCGTTTCACACTCCTCCGTCGTAAGAGTGGAAACGCTTGTTGTAATCATTTTTTTTTCTTCGGAAAAATAGTGGACACGCTCTACCGTGCGGATCCTCCTCCGGCCATGCACTAAATTACTCACTTTTGCCGACGTGTGGGATAGCCAGCATCAGGGACCACCAGCCATGCACTAAATTACTCCGTAGTAGAGTGACGGTAGACTACCCCGATCGAAGCGCCGCAGTAATGGCCAATGAGCCGTCAAATCACAAAAGCCTCTCCTTTCCAGCAGTAAGTTGGACGGACGAAGCAACCATCATTTCACTCTTCTCTCTCAGCTTCCTCTCTACCCAACTCGCTTCTCCCTCATCTTGTTCCTCATTTCTTCAAGTAAACCCCGACCTGCTTCTGCCATTGTTCTTCCCTCCCAAAGAAGGAAAGGTGAGCGCATCAATGGTGTTGATTCTAGCCAAGGCCCGGTCTTGCAACCCCGAGACTGATCCTATAACTCCCTCTCTTTTCTTCTTTTGGATTTGTGATTATGGTTTCTTTTCTTTTATTTCTATTTGACAGTTTCTTGATGGACGCTGGAGCACTGGCCGAAGTGATGTCTATGGCTCAGGCCAAAACTTTCGAGGCTCATGGTACGAAGAAGCGCAAGCACCCCACCAAGACTACCGCAGACAAGCTCAAAGCCATCACCATGTCCAAGCCCCCCTCTCCGGGATCCCTCCTTAAGCAAGTCCAGTTAATATCTCTTCTTGACGATCTTTTTCTCGATCTTGATCGTGTTTTTTCATCTAACACGCAGTACTAGTACTAGTAGTACATCTTTCTGGGTGATCTTGCATGTGATTTTTGTGTGCCAAGTGACGGTTCTAAATTCCTCTTTTGACCAAAACATGCGAGAGGTTGACACTAATTTCTTATAGATTACTTTCAACTACTCCCTCTGTCCCAAATTTCTTGTCTTAGATTTGTCTAGATATGGATGTATCTAATACTAAAATGTGACTTGATACATCTGTATCTAGACAAATCTAAGACAAGAATTTTGGGATGGAGGGAGTACTTTATGAACATCAATGCTACCTTTGAAGAGGGTATATTTGCCTTAGTAACTTGTGTTATGGATATTCCAAGTAATCCCTCTGCTCTCATGCCTTTGAAGACATGTTCTAGTGTCTTTGTTCACTCATTTATGTGCGTATATGTAGTCATATATGGAGTATAATATTGAAAATCATCTTATATTTCTGAATGGAAGTAGTAATAAAATATGGTTTTTGTTTGAATTAGAACCAGGTCCGCGGTGGAGATTAAGTTCTCAAAGATGCCATGTGAACCGGAAGACCTGAGAGTGAGTGCTACTGCTAAACTATCCAGCTGATCTGTCCTTGTCGCCACGTGTCCTGAACTAGTGTTTTCCTGTAGCATTGTTGTCAGGCGTGTTCTCAAGGTTGTACTTGACCACAACAATTTCCTGGTTGTGCCTTCAATTACGAAGGGTGTGGTTCTTGTAAAGCTTCCCAACAAATCTCATGCGGCATGTCTTCATGATCACGTTTATGAGTGGAAAGTCCTCTCTCTTAGGTTCTCAAAGGTTGACGAGATGGTGTGCATGTAGACATCTCTCACGAAGTCCATGGCCTAGTTAGTTACGCGGGGTTCATCCCGTAGGTCGGTGGCAAGAAATAGTCTGTATAGTTTAATTAGTGCAATGTTGCTTGTCTATAGTAAGTACTATTGTTTAGTACTTGATTTGTGTTTGTGAACCCTGTATTGTTTATTAGTACTGCCACTTTTGGTGTGTGGTTAGTCCTGAGAACGGTCTATGTTAATGTCTGTCCACTCAATTCAGTCTGTACATTTTGAAGTATCCAGATCATCTTTTTTGTGAGGACGGTTTATCAATTATGGTTACTCTCCAATATCTGTATGCATTGCAGGGTTTATCGCACCCACCAGGATTTCCAGTCCCATGGATGTTCGGTCCATACGATTTGTCACGACCTTTGGATTGTCCTGCTTGTGGGAATAGGCGGGGGCCCTGCATGCCACCGTAGTTAGACGATCAATCTTCTATTTAGTACTTCAACATAGTAATTTCCTAGTAAGGATTCACTCATGTCACATCAAGTAAATCTTATTGATTTACTGTCTAAATCCTATTGATTTAATGTCATGTTTTCTTTCTTTTCCTGCAATTTTTTATGCAGGTTTTTCCATGTGACATTCATCATAGAATAAACCGTTTGGTTTGCTCTACGATGGCTATTTTGTAGGTCTCACTTCTTATGTCGTGTCAGTAACGAAGGCACTGTCCATCACTTATATTATTGGAAAAAATTGGATCAGTTTGTTGTTTGAGTACAAGCTGAATCCCTATGATGAACTGCAGTTTGGTTTAACAAAAACGCCAGAATTAGTCCTTCTCGCATTTAAAAGAAATGAAGAAAAAAACTAGATCATGGTCACGAAGCCTAGTCAAGTTAGAAAGTTGATCATAGCAGACCAGATACGATTGCTGCTATCTCGCACATCGGTACCACCTTCAGCAACGGATCGAGCACCGGCAGTTGCTCTAGCACTGACAGCGGTAGCAGCTCAGTCTGATCCTGTTGAGGATTGGGCACCGACCGAGTCAGTGGATCAGGCTGATCTACCGGAGGATCAAGCATCGACATCGGCACCTGCTCCGACACCGGCACTAGCTCTACAAGGAGCACCATCTTCGGCAGCAGCAGCGGCTTCGGAACCTGCACAAACACTTGCACTTGCATCTGCTCCGGCCCGTGCAGCGGCAACCAAATGAGTAGTTGCACCGGCAACGGACTAGGCTGCAGTTCACACTTCATATACCAAAGTCCTTACAGAAACCGACATGTCCACCTTCTTGGTAAGCATTGGCCGCCCAAGTGTTTCGTTCTTTTTTCTTTCCATGTTGTTTCGCATGATTCACTATGTTGATCTAATTGATTGGGTATGTCTTCTTGTTTGCAAACAGTGAATTCCTAGAGCAACGAGGGAGTCATTCAACAATCCGGGCGACAGCGGCCAATTTTCTCTTACCATGTGGAGCCTTGGTGTGAATGAACCTGCTCAATATACCATAAGTACAAAGGATGGTCGCATTATGATTGATGCTAAAGGATGGTCAAGGTTCAAATCCAAATCATATCTTGTGGTAGGGGATGATCTCAAAATCGAACTTTCTCGGCAAGGAGAGCTGGTCCAAATCAACTTTGAAATTCTTCAGTAGTAGCACGCAGCTGCCGAACTGATCTATCCTACGAGAGATTTTGATGTAATAATCTGGCAT
>LR738715.1:353190969-353242930 GCA_902687465.1 Secale cereale | reverse complement strand
CCATGTTGTTTCGCATGATTCACTATGTTGATCTAATTGATTGGGTATGTCTTCTTGTTTGCAAACAGTGAATTCCTAGAGCAACGAGGGAGTCATTCAACAATCCGGGCGACAGCGGCCAATTTTCTCTTACCATGTGGAGCCTTGGTGTGAATGAACCTGCTCAATATACCATAAGTACAAAGGATGGTTGCATTATGATTGATGCTAAAGGATGGTCAAGGTTCAAATCCAAATCATATCTTGTGGTAGGGGATGATCTCAAAATCGAACTTTCTCGGCAAGGAGAGCTGGTCCAAATCAACTTTGAAATTCTTCAGTAGTAGCACGCAGCTGCCGAACTGATCTATCCTACGAGAGATTTTGATGTAATAATCTGGCATGGTGAAACAAGTGTCCTGTGTGTATAAGTAATACGATAGTATTATTTATCACATGGTATATCATTGATAGAATTGCAACTCGCATTGCTGGTTAGGAACTGTGGTCTGATTTCATTCCAACAGTTGTCGTGCTTTATTCAATTTTGTGTATTCGCCTTGCGGCAGCATCTAAAACCAGCGCCGTACCGATCGCTTGCAATATGAAAAGCGCTGAGGTAGAACACATGGGCCCCCAAACATGCACGGTGCTCCTGCGGCCCAAAGTCCAGAACCGTGAGCCTTTCTAAGTATTATATTCTCAGCTAATCCCCCCATAATGCCCATGTGTTGCACTTAACATCAAGATGCATTTGTATGAGTATTTTATCTTGTGAGAGAAAAGGATGATCGAGGGAAGGCCTTATTTGCAAATGTGGAGAGGTGTGTGGGTACCTTTTTGCAAAATTACCATAGTTTCTTTCCTATCCGTCAGATATAAATTTGTATGTATAAAGTTGTGATATAAAAGATTTGTATATTTCTTTACAGAGGGAGTATCTCTCTGTCAAAAATATATTTTTGTGTAACTAGTTACTCATGTCTTTCTACTTCCTTTCGCTGATATGTGGGGCATCCGGCAACGGGGTCCATGTGCCATATGCACAAATTAGAGTGCACAACTGCACGGCAGACACACCCCGGTCGTAGCGCCGCAGTAATGCCCAATGAGCAGTCAAATCACGACCCCCCCTTCCAGCTTTAGCAGTAAGCTGCACGGACGAAGCGGCAATATTTCACTGGGCCTGAATCCCCTTCTCCCTCGTCTGCTTGTTCAGAGAAAAACCCCTCTCGGCGATTGCGTAGGGTTTTCTCATGGAGAACCAGGTACGAATTCTTCATCCATCCCCGATAAATCCAAGTCCCTTGGTCGCGGGTAATCCTAGGATGGCAGCCACCGCCGTTGATGCATTTTTCTTCCTACTGAATCTAGTGTGTTTATTTTGATGTGCCCAAAGTGCGAGGACCCTACAGGTTTCTGCACCCTCTGCGAGACACCACACTTGTTCCTTCTCATCCTAACACAGGATTTTAAAACGCGCACAGTATGTTCCGAGAAACCTCTTTTCTATCCAGGAGGGTGGGGTTTTTTTGAACATGTTGTCGACTAATTTAGAAATTTGGATTGCTATATTTGGATAAAAGGTACTACCAGTACGATGGTCAACACTGACGTGAAGGAGGAAGTCATTTCTAGATTTGGATAGGGAATACATTGTGTTCTCATATTATTTTTCCTGTGATGCATTATTTTCTCTGCCAGAACACATGTACTCAAGATGCTCGGCCTTGCCATAACTGAATACACCAGTTTAATGGTCACAGTGAAGAAAAGCCATGGATATAAGTTCCGAGTTGGGTTCATGAACCAAGAAGATCGCTGCTTTTTTTATGGCCGAACTTGGATAAACTTTCTCAAGTGTTACGGACTGAAAGTTGGCGCACGAATGTTGAAGGAAAATAGCAGAACCTGGCCTCATCTTCACTGTGATCTTCCACCCTGACGTCGTTCCAATTGTCCATCCATGTTAGTTTTGTATCTGGTTCTTGCTTGTTGCCTCGATTACTTCTTAATCCACCTATTCTTTCTAACTAATCACAATTTAACTTTAGAAGTAGCAACGAATCTCTCACGAAGATGCTACTTCTAACTAATATTTTCTTATAATTGGTGGCACGTGTAGGTTTTTTCAGAGTTAAGTTGGCTGCTCGTTTCTTATTCTGTAACAACTCGGCTGTTACTGATGGCACTGAAGTTGACAGGGACAACATCCACAAGTTCCTACACTTTATTGATCGTCTTGAGGTCCTTGTGGGGCGTTTCAATGGTGGAAGGCCACGTGGGATATGTGTGCCACTACTGCACTCATTGAACAGGTCCAACTATGACGAGAAACTTATACTATTTCTTATACACAGTTTTACAGTTGTGGTCTTCTTGAAACAGAAACTACCCAGTTCTATTGTTCCTATACAGATGCCTGACCATGGTCGGGTCAGACTTGCGCTTGGTCACAACATGATGTTTATGTCGACCTACTCCATTCCCCTTGGAGGTGAAAAGATACTTATTCATGGGTGCTCTCAAATAATGAAGGCCCGTCCATCTTGGATAATAGGACAGAAGATTATGTTCCTGCTTTTCCATGGCTCTAAAGCGAATATCCTGTTTATTGACCACATTGTGAGATGAAGCCGCTTTCAGAAGGTTATGGATGCGTGGGGTGGCGCCTGGGCCTTGTCCTGGGGCTTGGCGACCTCACCCATGGTTAACTGTAGGCAAAGTAGCACTGTTCAAGCCGTGCTTTGTACGATTGAACCTATATAAGTACTCATACTGCTTTCAGCTATGGTTGTTAAGTGCCCCTGCTGGTTTCAGTTAAGGTTGTTAAGTACTCCTGCTGCTTTTACAGTCTGTCGTGTTTCTTCAGTCCTGTCTTCCTCCAGCCGCCAAAACCAAACTAGCGCCGGCGGGGCCGCCTACTTCCGCCTCCCACGGCTGGCTGCGCCACAGCGCACGCATCGCCGCCCCACCAATCCTAAATTGTTAACGCCGACGTCCGAGGCCTCACCGTCGTCCTCCGTGCGCTTTGGTGCGCTTGCCGCGGCGCCGCCCTCTCGCGTTGTCAACATGGTCAACAAACAACAGGAATCGGCATAAGTACGTGGAGACGATGACAGTACAGGCCCACCATGTCAGCGTATGGAAAAATAAAATGCTTCCGCCTAGTGTTTTCCTGACATGTGGGACCCACGACATTGTGAGCTTATATAGTCAATAGACAAGAGAACAGCACAAGATCAGCTAACACCTGGGACGTAGCTGCTCGAGCAGTATTTTTTGTTATTGTTGAGACAGAGCAGGGTTTGAACTGGGTTGTGGCCCGTCTAGCCCAGGCTTATATTTTATGTTCACCATGTGACCAGCCCAGCTATGTTTTCTTTGTGAAAATGAGCTCAGTTTATTTTTTCTGAAGAAAACCCAATCCATGCCTATTTATTTTTCAACGCCCTGATGGGCTGTAACTCTTTCAAGACGCCTGCAAATCTTGAAAGTAATATGAAATTGGTTGTAAATATAAAAATAAATTACAAATTGGCAATTACTTTATAATTTCTGAATTTTTTCACATTTTCAGATTCCTCTTTCACTGGGCATTAACCTAATTTAAATGTATCTTCAAAGTACTTTAAATCTAGCTCGACATTTTGGTACTAAAAATAGTTTGGAACCCACAAAAATATGCGAAATTGGCCCTGGCCAAAAAACGGACTACAATAAATTGCATAAGAAGTCGCAATGAGCTATATATAAATTATTAAAAAAAGAGGGAATGGTCTGACTTATGGGCCTATTAAGCTGATGCATATGCAAGATTTTTTTAGTTATTATATAGGTCAACAAATGATTCTAGCAGACGTAACCGTTGGATTTCAATCCAACGGCCGTCGTGTTTCTTCAATCTCTGATCTTCTTGCTCCAGCCGCCAAATCTAGCGCCGGCGGGACCGCCTGCTCCCGCCTCCCGTGCAGGCCTCATCGCTCCTACTACTCCCACCGCTGGCCAGGGCATCCTTCTACTCACCCACAACCCATGTTATTCTGTGGCGACGGCAGCTTCACACCGCAGCCGAACCAGTGAACCCTCGTACTCCTCTCCGCGTGGGCATCCACTGCCGCGTCTTCCTCGGCTCCGTGTCGTCCCCTTCCTAGGCCTCGCCGTCGTCCACCACCCTGGTGCTTACAGCGCGGCGTGGTCAACGTGGTCAAGGAATGACTTCCATCAGAAGAGTACTATCGTGGAGAGGCTGACAACTGGGTCCACGACAGTCGCAAGGAAGTGCCTCCTTATTACGCGGAAAATAATTATTCCTCCACCTGACAGCAGGGAGCCACCGGACGTGCCACCATATTTGGTGGAAAAAACGTTTCCCCCTGACTGTTGGGACCCATCCGACGGCCCACCGTATTTTGCGAAAAAATGTTCCCCTCGCTGTCAGCTCGGACCCACCGGAAGTGCCTCCTTATTACGCAAAAAAATGAATACTCCCCCTGCTAGCTGGGACCCAGTATAGTGGGAGGCTGACTTGTGAGCCTACTAAGTTGGCGGGGATGGAGGGCTTTGTCAACTTGGTCAATATGAACGATTCTAGCTCCATTGACCGTACAATGTCCATCCAACGGTCGTAGTGCTTCTTCGAACCTCTGGTCTTCTTGCTCCAGCCGCCCAAACCAGCGCCGGTCGTGCCTCAAGCTCCTACCACCCGTGGCTGGCTGCGATGCCGCAGAGGCCTCACCGCCCCTACTACGCCCATCGCTGGCTAGGCCATCCCTCTACTCACCCACACCCCCTGTTATTCTACGGCGATGGCAGCCTCACACCGCAGTGAACCAGTGAACCCTCATACTCCTCTACACGTGGGCATCCACTGCCGCATCATCCTCTGCTCCGCGTCGTCCCCTTCATAGGCCTCACCGTCGTCCACCGCCCTAGTGCTCTCGGCGCGGCGTGGTCAACGTGGTCAAGGAACGGCTTCCATCGGACATGGACTATACGTGGAGAGGCTGACAGCTGGGACCACGGCCGCAGCAAGGAAGTGCCTCCTTATTTGCGCAAAATAATTATTCCTCCACCGGACAGCGGGGACCCACCGGACGAGCCACTGTATTTTGCGGAAAAAAATGTTTCCCCTGACTGTTGGGACCCACCAGACGGGTCGCTGTATTCCGCGAAAAAGCGTTCCCCCGCTATCACCTCTGACCCACCGGAAGTGCCTCCTTATTACGCACAAAAAATGAATACCACCCCTACTAGTTGGGACCCACCTTGGTGGGTGGCTGACTTGTGGGCCTACTAACTTGACGGGGACAGAGTGCTTTATCAACTTAGTTAATATGAACGATTCTTGCTCCAGTGACCGTACGATGTCCATCCAACAGCCGTAGTGCTTCTTCAACCTCTGGTCTTCTTGCTCTAGCCGCCCAAAGCAGCGCCGGTCGTGCCGCATGCTCCTGCCACCCGTGGCCAGCTGTGCTGCCGCGGAGGCCTCACCGCCCCCTACTATTCCCACCGCTAGCCAGGCCCTGCGGCGACGGCAGCCTCACACCACAGCCGAACCAGTGAACCCTCATACTCCTCTCCGCGTGGGCTTCCACTCTCTCGTCTTCCCCGGCTCCGCGTTGACCCCTTTCTAGGCCTCGCCGTCGTCCACCACCCCGGTGCTCTCGGCCCGGCATGGTCAACGTGGTCAAGGAACGACTTCCATCGGAAGAGTACTATACGTGGAGAGGCTGATAGCTGGGTCCACGGCCGCACCAAGGAAGTGCCTCCTTATTATGAGCAAAATAATTATTCCTCCACCTGACAGCGGGGACCCACCAGACGGGCCACCGTATTTCGCGAAAAAAACATTTCCCCCTGACTGCTGGGACCCACCAGCTACATCTTCGCACACAAGGAAGTGCGTCCGGGCAAAAAAACTATTCGCCCCCCTGACTACTGGGACCCACTAGCTACATCTTGGCAGACAAGGAAGTGCCTGACAGTCGGGACCCACCTGGTCGAAGCGTACGTAGTGTTGTCATTCTGGTCACAAACATGTACGTACATACTAGTCAATGTAGAGGCGCGCACGTGTCCTAGTAGAGGCGCGCACGTAGCATGTACATGTACGTACAACGACAAGTGTGCAAGAAAGAAAATACGGCCACGTACGTAAATACGGGCAGGGTCTCGAACACCTACTCGCGCATACATACGGCCAGGGCTCGTGTACATGACTGGGTCGGAATGAAGAAACAGCGTCGTCGTCGTGTTCATGGGGAGCCAACCGGCTGGGTCGGAACGGAATGCGTTGTCGTGTTCATCGGGGGGGCTTGGACGGAACAGCCGATGGAAACGAGGCCTGACGTACCACAGAACGGAGGAAACGGCCTTGTGTTTGACCAGCCACGTTCGTCACGGGATCAGCTTCATCGAGAGGGGTCTGGCGTACCACAAAACGGAGGAAACGGGCCTCCTACGGTCGAAACGGGGGTCCTGTTGATCGGGAGGGGTGTGGCGTACCGCAAAACGGAGGAAACGGACTTGTGTTGGAGCGCTACGATCGAAACGGGGGTCCTATTCATCGGGAGGGGTGTGGCGTACCGCAAAACGGGACTCCACGGGATACTGTTCATCTCCACCGTCGACCCCCTCCAGCCTCCACGGGCTACTGTTCATCCACCGTCGACCTCCTCCTCTCTCCACCTGCGACTGTTCATCCACGGGCTCCTGTTCATCCAGCCTCCACCGCGCGCTACTCCATCGGCTACTGTTCAACCAGCCCTCTCCATGGGGTCCTGTTCAACCACCCCTCCAAAGGCTACTGTTCATCCAGCCCTCCACCGTCTACTGTTCATCCTGCCCTCCACGGGGTGGTCCTGTTCATCCAGCCCTCTACGGGGTGGTCGTGTTCATCCAGCCCTCCACGGGGTCCTGTTCATCCAGCCCCAACCGGCTTGATCGATCAGGGTCCTGTTCATCCAGAGGCAACTCCATGGGGTCCTGTTCATCCACCCCCACTGGGAACTGTTCTTCCAACCCCCCTAGCAACGCTCACTGTTCATCCAGAGGCAGCATCGATCGGCTTCAGTTAGCAGCAGTAGCGAAGGAATCGCTCGATCGAGCTCAGTTAACAGCCATCGATCGATCGATCGGGTTTAGTATCGCGTAGCCTGCAGTGCAATCGCTCGATTGAGTTCAGTTAACAGCCATCGATCGATCGATTGGATTCAGTATCGCGTAGCCTGTAGTGCAATCGCTCGGGTTCAGTTAGAGCCCAACGCCTCGCTCGGGTTCAGTTAGAGCCCAACGCCTTGCACCCACGCACCTGCATGTACGAGAGAAATGCACACCGCTCGGCCCCGACCACCCACCGTAACCAAGAATAACCCGATATTTTCCTCGCCCTCGCTTCTACCATGGTTTTTTCCATCATGGACGGCCCAAAGAATGTCATGCAACTGCGTCTCCGGCCCGCCCAGGACGAAAAGCCCAATTTCTGTCATGATTTTTTGTCATAGAAGTAGAACCCCACCACATCTATGATGATACCGTGTTTTGTCACAATTATTGTCATAGAAGTGTCATAAGTATGACATAAAAAAATTCATTCGGCCCAAAATGTCACAGATGTGTCTTCTTTTGTAGTGTTTATATACGTGGCCAAGGGGCACCCCATAGACACACAAGTTGATTTCTTAGCCATGTGTGGTGGCCCCTCCACTGTTACACACCTCGGTAATATTGCCACGGTGCTTAAGCGAAGCCCTGCGTCCGTAACTTCATCACCACCATCACCACGCCGTCGTGCTGGCAAAACTATCCCTCGGCCTCAAATGAATCAAGAGTTCGAGGGACGTCACCGAGCTGAACGTGTGCAGATTGCGGAGGTGCCGTGCATTTGGTGCTTGATCGGTTGTATCGTGAAGACGTTCGACTACATCAACCGCATTACTAAACGCTTCCGCTTTCGGTCCACGAGGGTACATGGACACACTCTCCCCGCTCATTGATATGCTTCTCCTAGATAGATCTTGCATGATCGTAGGAATTTTTTGAAATACTACGTTCCCAACAGTGGCCTCCCGCACCGCCTCTTCGCTCTATAAATACCCCAATATTCCTGCAACCCTAGGGGAGTCGGCGAAAATTTATTCCAGCCGCCTCAAGTTCCAGAACCACGAGATCCAATCTAGAGACCTTTTCCGGCACTTCGTCGAAGGGGAACACGGTCACGGAGGGGTTCATCATCCTCATTGGTGCCTCTTCGATGACCCGTGAGTAGTTTACCACAAACCTACGGATCCGTAGGCAATAGCTAGATGGTTTCTTCTCTTTTTGTATCTCAATACAATGGTCTCTTGGAGATCTATTTGATGTATTGACTTCGTGCATTGTGTTTGTTGGGATCCGATGAATTGTGAGTTTATGATCAGATTTGCCTTGACTTAATATCCATTCATTATTATAGCCTCGTATTTATTCTCCGATATTTGGGTTTTGTTTGGCCAACTTGACCTATTTATCTTGCAATGGGAAGAGGTGCTTTGTAATGGGTTCGATCTTGTGGTGTCCTTTTCCCAGTGACAGAAGGGGCAGCAAGGCACACATGTATCGTAGCTATTAAGGATGAAAAGATGGGGTCTATTCCTACATGAATAGATGTTTTCTACATCATGTCCTTCTTCCGATTGCATTACTCCGTTTTTCCATGAACTTAATACACTAGATGCATGCTGGATAGCGGTCGATGTGTGGAGTAATAGTAGTAGATGTAGGCAGGAGTCAGTCTACTAATCATGGATGTGATGCCTATATACATGATCATTGTCTTGGATATAATCATAATTATTTGCTTTTCTATCAGTTACCCAATAGTAATTTGTCTACCCACCGTAGCTATTTTTCGAGAGAAGCCACTAGTGAAATCTACGGCGCCCGGGTCTATTTTCCTATCATATACTTTCAAATCTATATTGATATTTGCTTTTTCCTCTATTTGCAACTTTTATTTTTAGATCTATATTATCAAAAACACAAAAATACCTTGCTGTGTTTTATTTGCCGTTATTTGCATCTTTTAATCTACTACAATTTTTATCCCGTCAACTTGACAATTTCTGGCACCGTTACCCGAAAGGCATTGACAACCCCTTTTACACGTCGGGTTGCAAGTATTTGTTCTTTGTGTGCAGGTACTGTTTACATAGTGTTGTGTGGTTCTCCTACTAGTTCGACAACCTTGGTCTCATCACTGAGGGAAATACCTACCGTAGCTGTAACACCCTGAGAATCATGCTACAATAATCTCATGCCTAATGATGTCATGTCATCATGGTTAAGTTGCTAATCCTCACTTTGTTTAAAACCAAACTCAAATCCAAGTTTAAATTTCAAGTCAAAATTTACATCTTCAAAAATGCAAAAACAAATAGTTCATAATTTCGCAAATAATTCCTAAGTAATTATGTTGAGGAAAACAACATCACCCAAATTCCTAAAATGCCACTCGCATCCAAAATAATAGCAAAACGACCCCAAATTAAATCTTTTCATTTAAAGAAAGTTTTGATGAAATTATCTTGCCTCAAAACCTTTTTATGACAGTGCTAAATATTGCAAAGTATTTATGTGGCACAATTCAATATTTTACAAAATTATTTTTGTGGCCTAGCAATTTGCAAAACAGAAAAGAAGTAAATAAATAAAAAGAAAATGAAAAAGATAAGAAAAAGGATAAGGGGCATTGTGCACTAGGCCTAGTGCAGAGTGTCAGCCCACCTGGACCAGCCGGCCCAACCCCATGTTTCCCCTTCCTCCCCACCGTTCACCATTGTTGTGGACTGAAAGTGCATTATATCGACTAGAGGGGTTGAATAGGCGATTTTTACAAATTCGTCACTTAGGAATTTCCTAAGGAACGAACTACTAGCAGCGGAATAGATACTCAAGTGCATGCACAACAAAGTAGTAGCATAGTCATCACGATGAAATGAAAGCAAACACGGAGCACAAGTAACATGTAAACATGATAACCAGGCTGAAGACAGAAGGCTGGAAAATTAGGATTGAGGAAATTGAGAAAGTCTTCAGTCAAAGTCTTCAAACAGTACAGATCAAGTTCATCAAAACATGAATGAGGAAATGAAAGGGTTGAGGAAATAGAACTTGTAGGCTCGGTGAAGACAATGATTTGGTAGACCAGTTCCATCTGTTGTGATAGTTGTACGTCTGGTTAGGGCGGCTAGGTATTCAAACCTGAGGACACACAGTCCCGGACACCCAGTCCAGGACACTTATTCCTCACTGTATTCCCCTTGAGCTAAGGTCACACAGACCTCGCCCAATCACTCGTGGTAAGTCTTCACAGGTGACTTCCAAACCTTCACAGACTTGGTCACCCGATGATCCACAATTCCTCTTGGATGCTCTAGACCATTGACGCCTAACTGTCTAGAAGATCATAGTCTTCAAATGGAACAAGCGTCGGTTCCACACAAGAACACTCTCTTCAGTGATGCTCAATCACTTTGGCGTTTTAGGTGTTGGGGTTTCTGGTTTTTCCTCACTTGATGATTTTCGCTCAAAGTCCTCGGAGGATGGGTTGCTCTAATGACGAGTGTCAGTTTCTCTCAGAGCATCCAACCAACTAGTGGTTGTAGGGGGCGGCTATTTATAGCCTATGGAATATCCCGACATGCTAGGACATAAATTCCCTTCAATGATATGACAGTTAGGTGAATAAGATATTTTGGGATAGCTGGCGCATAGCACAGCAATGGTCGGAAATTTGAGCTCTCAAATTCCTGAGGGCTATCATGTTCCTCACTTGTAGGAAATCCGCACTAGCGAATTCCTAACTCCTCAGTCAGAACAAATTCCTCAGAGAACAGAAGAACTTCGTCTCTGTCACTGAAGAAATTGACTGAACCATATGAGATTTCCAATGGCTTTACTCGAAGGGATTTGGTAGTGTAGGCTTTGAGTTGAGCATCACTTGGAAATATGTTTCCTTAGTTTTATCTCGACCCCCTTTAACAGTACGGTGTTTCCCATGACTCAAGAAAGAGAAAATGAAACTACGAAAACAAATGTATTCACGCTTCATAATCCTCGCATGAATATCTAAGTCTTCAAGGTCACACCAATTTCCTCATTTTCAAAGTCTTCAATAATACCAAAGTCTTCAAATGAAGACATACATTTTTAGGGGTCGACTTTCTTCGTAAATATCAAACTCCTCATAGACATATAGTACATGTGTACACTCAGAAAAACATTAGTCCCTTAACCTATAAGTCTTGAATACACCAAAATCACTAAGGGGCACTAGATGCACTTACAATCTCCCCCTTTTTGGTGATTAATAACAAATAGGTTAAGTTTTCAACGGGCATAAACATATGAAGTGTAACAATAGATATTGAGGAATTTGATTACAAGATATAGAAGAACTCCCCCTGAAGATGTGCATATTTTAGAATTTTGCTTGACTACCAAATGCACATTGTAGAGTAATATCATGGGCATCTCCCCTCATATCTTGTAATTCATACACGCATTTAACATATGATTTGAAGAATTTCAAATGCATGATAAAATATGGTGTCTGAAAAAATTCAGCATGTGTGCATTAAGGTACTGAGGAAATAAGTATGCAGAAAGCAGTTCAAAAAGTGTCAGACCACCATCGGACTTAAGTTTACAACTCATGAGAGTAAACACCTCAGAAGAGCAAGAGTTGTAACTTAACGAAAATATAGCCCATATATAAGAGACCCGCTTGAAGACTAACTGAAATTTCTCCGCTTTGTCATCAAATGACCAAAAGGGACGAAACATGAGGACTAACGCCCCTGAAGAATATCATCATGATGTCAATGGAGGAGTGCTAGTGTTGTTGGGTCGTCCGTTGAGGTAGGGCCTGCCGTAGTGTCGTCCAAATCTTTAGCTTTATCCGTCGCGCGCGATGAAGAAAATGAACTTGTGACCAACTAAGGAACTTTGACCTTCTTGAATTTCTTCGATGGCGGCTGAGACGAGTCAAAGTCCGGCTGGAAGTCCATCTCCTTGAGTTCTTAAGCACAGTAGAGATGTGAAAGAATAGCCCAAGTGCGATTGAAGATTTCATGCGCATAGTAGTGATTCTTCTTCATAGTGTTTTGCGTGACTGTCATGTTCTGAAGAATTGAATCAAACTGGTGCTTGACCCACTTGTGATTGCGATCTACCTTCTGATGAAGACTTAGGAGAAGCTCACGATCAGTCATCACTCGCGAAACAGTTTCTTGAGGAATTTGCTTTGAAGCATTTGCGGCAGTGTCTTGGGTTGCAGAATCACCGTTGGTGGAATAGGATGCAGCTTTGCTAATATGTCCATCCAATGGACGAGTACCTTCATTAGTAACAGCAGCTTTGCCATTTTCGTCAACTGAGGAAATTGTCCGTTTGAGGACTTCAACAGGAGGCAGATAGCTGAGATGATTTTGAAAATCAGCCTTGTATGCAATTGAAGACCTTGTTCTGATGAATCTCATAATCCAAGGAGCATAAGGCTTCAACTCAAAAGGTGACAGTGCAAACATTCAACAAAGTCCTCATGTAGAAATCATGATAGTTGATGGGAATCCCATGCATGATATTGAACAACAGATTCTTCATGATGCCAACAACGTCTTCTTCTTCAGAGTTGTGGTCCTTAATTTGACCGAGGGTTTTGGTTAGAATGCGGTAGATGGTTCTTTGCACATAAACAAATCCTTCACTATGAAGGTGGTTCTTGGAGGTTGGCCAGCTTTCAAAGGCTTCATCAGTACTTGCATTAGATGATTTTGAACTTCAGGTTCATCGTATATTCTTCTTGCACCTTCAGCAGGAGGGTTAACTGGGATAGCATGAAGCAATTTAGTTGCTGGTTCTTTGTAGTGAGTATTTTCAGACATCCAATCCAGCACCCATGAATTCACATCATTTACATCACTAGTGAGATGCAAAGTGGCATAGAACTAAAGAATGAGTTCTTCATTCCAGTCGCAGATGTCAAAGCAGAAACTCAGAAGCCCCGCTCCGTGAAGTAAACTCAGCACAGGCTCAGCAAGGGATGGATTCCATTTCAACATGAGGAATTTGACGATGCTCAAATACCTTGTCCTTGTCGAAAAGAAGTGAAGAATACAAATTTAGCTGGCTTGCTGTCCAGAACCGCTTGCGACGAAGTCTTGTTGAGTCGTAAGGGGTGAATTCACTAAAGAATTGATGTTCAGTGAAGAAATCATCAGCTTTGAATTTCTGCTTGGTTGCATGAGGGTTTTTTTGCTTGGGCTAAAGATTTACAGATGATGACTTTGCAGCCTCTTGATCTAAAAGTTCTGGGGCCACTGCCTGAGGAATTGATGCTCCAGGTTCTTCAGCAGCAGCTGATTTTTCAACTTCCTCAGCTGTTGCAGCTGGAGCTCCTTCAGGAAAGGACGGAAGAGGAGTGTGAAGTTCTTTAGAGCCCGCTTGAAATTCTTCAGTTTGAGCAGGGGACAGAGGAATTTGCTGTGGCGGTGTGGTCAAAGGTGAATTGGGATGAGTGTTTTCCCAATAATCATCGTTGAGCATAGGATTTGTAGAGCCAATATCCACATCTTCGTCTTCTTCCATTTCCTCAATGTCGGCCTCTTCAGCAGTGAACTGAGGCATGGGCGATGATACCAGTGGGGTTGAAGGGATTTCTTCCGCTTCAATTTCATCATCCAACTGCTCTGAAGAAGCAGCAGAAGGATTTTCTTCAGCAGTGTCATCTGGAATGTCATAATCCTCACCAAAGGGAACAATCTCCTTTGATGGCACACTAGAAATTGGAACAGCATCAATGGGGTTGATGATGGAGCTTGAAAAATTCCTCACTTTCTTGGGAGCTGAGGATTCTGCAGTTGATGATGCTTTCCTTTTCTTCACAGTTGCCTTCTCTGCAGCCTTTGTTTTCTTCACTTCTGATGCAGAAGGAAAATTGATGTTCTTCACAGGTGAAGACTTTGCAGGAAGAGCAGATGACATAGGTTCAGTTTCTTCAGGCACGACTATTGCAGTCGCCCTGGCATTCTTAGATTCTTCAAGCGGTGCAGCAGATTCTTCAGCAGGCCTGGGTTGTTCTTTAGGCGCAACATTGGAAGTTTCCATGGCAATTTCTTCAGCGGCTGGAATTTCTTCATCAGCCCTGGCATGTTCAGTTTCTTCAGCAGCTATATTTTCAGATACGCTTTCAGTTTCCTCCGCAAGATGTATTTCTTCTTGTGAGGAGCTTTCACCACAAAGCTTGAGGGACTTGGAGAGCTTGATGAATCTGACTTTGGCACCTAGTTAATCAGCATGGTATCTGTCCAATTCATCACCGAGGCCTTTGATCTCAGTTTGCAGTTTAGAAGGTCCTCAGGAGACATGTTCACAACATTTTTCTTCAAGAAGCGCTCTTTCTTGTAGTGATCCTTCTTGGCTTTCCTGGCTTGTTCAAACTTCCATTTTTCTTCACCAATGAAAGCAGCCAACATGTGACTTTGACCAGGAGTGAGCTTCATCTCAGGGAGAGGTGCATTGGGATCTTTGTGCCAAAGATCAATATAGTCAAGGATCTTCTTCGGATCCAACATGAGAGGCACAGAATTGCCTTTGGCTCTAGCGGCCTTCGTCTTCCCGTCTGTGATGATTTCAGCAAGTTCATCGTCATTAGACAGAACTTGAAAAGCCACTTTCTTTTGAGGACTTGGCCTCTTTCCACGTCCAACCGTGGTCTTCACTTTGAGCAAGGTTGGACCAGGTGAAGTTTGTGGTGGAGCTGATGAAGTTGCAGAGGCTCCTGAAGCAATTGAGAACCTTGCAGTCCGTTGACAAGTTGCAAGGTGCACAGGTGTTGAGGACTTTGCAGCAGCAGCTGAGGATTGTGCAGCAACAGAGGGAATTGGGGCGGCCCTTGAGGAAATTTCCTGAGGAATGTGTCCTAAAGGCTTTGAGGAGCTGGGTCGTGAGGGCATTTATGTTGAGGAACTTGGCTTGACAGCCGATTTGATCAGCATAGCCTTTTTGGCCTTGCTGGCATAGGCCTCAGCAGCAGAAGCAGTGTCTTCATTGAATTTCCTCACTGCTTCTCTAGCTACCCGTTAAAGCTTAGCTTGGCGCTTGGCCAATTCCTTTGGAAATTCCTCACCACGGCTGACACTTGAGGGATCTGCAACTTGGCCTGGAGCCAATGGAGGTCTTGAGCAAGGAGGGTTTACTATGAATTTCTTCATGTACTTGGGAGTAACATAGCAGTATTCCCTCCATTCTTTGGCCCATCTCCTCTCAATCCTCTGAATGCCCACTTTGCACTAATTCTTGTTCTCTTTGCCATGAGTTTCTTCATTAGGAATGCAATATTCAGCATATATATCTTCAGGGATTTCAAATGCAGTGTTTGTCTCAGGTCTCTTCCCTCTCTTCTGTGGTCTCTTTCCTTCAGCCATTTTCCTCACTTGAGGATTTTGAACAATTGAAGTTTCTGAGGAAGTATGTAACTTTTCTTCGAGGAATGCTGCAAATGAGTTAAGTTGATGAGAACCCAGAGATTTAGCAGCAGACATTTGTACCTGTGAATAGAGTATAGGTGCGAAGAATTTGGAGATGTCATATGCGTTCTCAGATTTTTTTTCAAAAGTATCAAATTTGAGGAATATGACCATGGGAGTCTGGAAGAATTTCACTAAGCATTCTTGCTTTAGGTTCCAGAGTTGTATAGATCATAAATCCACACAATTGAGGAATCATGAAGAAAAACACAACTTAGAAAAGCAAATCAAGAACATATTGACTTAGATGTTTAAGTGGTGGGAAATTAAAGAATAAACACCTTTTGAAGAAATTGTGGAAACCATGAGAATCAAGGATGGACAGTAAAATTAGATTTTAATTACCCTTGATGAAGAACACGCAAACTAGATAACCATTGGAGAAGCTCGTCGGTCTAGACCTTCCACGCCCTAACTTGGCAGCGGGAGATAGCTACGGCGGAAGCGGAGTGAAGATTTCCGCGGCTGGTGCGAGTATGACGACGAGGAGGTCGAGGCAGCGAAGCTCTTCCTCACCGGCGTCGATGGAGAGTAGCGGCGGTGCTAGGTCTGAGAGCTCGAGCGTGAGGAGAAGATCGAGCGGAGTAAATGAGGTAAGGAGAGGGAGAGAGGTATTTATAGCCACTGTGAAAAATCACTCATCCGAAGAAATTGGACGAATGTGCCCCTGCCCTTTGCTATCCTAGCGACATGTGTCACCCATGTTCTGATGAGTAAAGAGAGTGGAGATCATGCGAGAGTTGTTTAATCCATCGTGGGATACGAAACGGTTTGAGCGGCAAAAACCAAAATTTTGGATAAGAATATTTACACGTTTTGTTCACAAATTCCTCAACTATCAAGGATGCAGTGAAGATTTTGAACGGGTTTCAAATAGAATGCACATGAAGAATTTGTGAATAGACTGGATTGAGTTAAGCATAGAGGGGGAAGGGTCCGATCACATTCCCTTAGAGGAAAAATCAACTTGAAGAATTAGCAATAAGTGAATGATGTAGAGGACATACAAACTCAATATAGATATAGCCAATGAAGAACACCAGTGAAAAAGTTGAAGAAATTGCAAATTTTGTGGAATTTGAAAATTTGAAGAATTTGCAAATTGAAGAAAAACTCAAGTTTCAACTTTGGTTGTTGGCGTGACCCACCGTATAAGAATGATGATTTCAGACACCGCGTACAGTTGGCGTACGGCTATGAGAATCAATTTCTTCATTAATTTCTTCACACTTAGAGGGTTAGTCTTCATTGATTAAAGAAAAATGTTACTTCGTGTGTTGCACATCAAAGTCATCAATTTAGCATAAGTGTTAGGATGTGTGTCCTTTTGAAGGACATTCGAAGATTCTAAGATATTTACCTCACACAGCAACTTGCAAAATCTCTTCTCATCCAAGGTCTTAGTGAAGATACTGCCAGATGTTCTTCAGTCTTCACGTCGTAGATGGAGATGTCGCCCTTGAATGGTCATGAAGAAAATGATGACAAATCTGGATGTGCTTTGTCTTCGAGTGATGAACTGAGTTGTGAGCAATCTTGATGGCACTCTCATTGTCACAATAGAGTGGCACATTCTTCATGTTGACGCCATAGTCCTTGAGGGTTTGCTTCATCCATAGCAGTTGAGCACAGCATGAACCAGCAGCAATGTACCCAGCTTCAGCAATAGAGAGATACACGGTTCTGCTTCTTCGAGGACCAACATACTAAGGATCGTCCAAGGAAATAGCATGTGCTGGATGTAGACTTGCAATCCACTCGATCACCAGCATAGTCAGAGTCAGAATATCCGATGAGATCAAAATCAAAGCCCTTGGGATACCATAATCCAAGTGTTGGTGTGTGAGGTAGATATCGAAGAATATGCTTCACAGCCTTATGGTGTGATTCCTTCAGTGTAGCTTGAAATTGGGCACACATGCAGACACTAAGTATAATATCTGCCCTAGATGCACATAGATACAATAAAGAGCCAATCATGGAGCGGTACACCTTTTGATCGAAGTCTTTACCATTTTCATCGGTGCAGAGATGGCCATTTGTGGGCATAGTGATTTTGACGCCATTGCAATCTTGCATGCCGAATTTCCTCAGAACATCCTTGAGGTATTTCTCTTGAGATATGAAGATGTCATTGCATTGTTGACGAATTTGATGGCCTAAGAAGAATTTCCGTTCTCCCATCATGACATTTGATATTCTTCACATATCATGTAGCCAAATTCGTCACTGTAATGTTCATCAGTACAGCCAAAGATAATATCGTCCACATAGATTTGACACACAAATAATTCATCATCATATGATTTGGTGAAAAGATTTGGGTCAAGTGAACCGGGTTTGAAGCGTTTCTTTGTGAGGAATTCCTTCAAAGTATCATACGATGCCCGAGGGGCCTGCTTGAGCCCATAGAGGGCCTTGTTAAGTGTGAAGACTTTGTCAGGATGTTTAGGATCTTCAAAACCTGGGGGTTGAGCAACATATACTTCTTCCTCAAGGTTACCATTGAGGAATGCACTTTTCACATCCATTTTATATAAGATGATATTATGATGGTTAGCATAAGCAAGTAATATGCGAATAGCTTCAAGTCTAGCAACATGAGAAAAAGTTTCATCGGAGTCAATTCCTTCAACTTGTTGATCGTCTCCAACGTATCTATAATTTTTGATTGTTCCATGCTATTATATTATCTGTTTTGGATGTTTAAAGGGCTTTATTATGCACTTTTAAATTATTTTTGGGACTAACCTACTAACCAAAGGCCCAGTGCAAATTGATGTTTTTTGCCTATTTCAGTGTTTCGCAGAAAAGGAATATCAAACGGAGTCCAAACGGAATGAAACCTTCGCGAGGATCCTTTTTGGAACAAACGCAACCCAGAATACTTGGGAGTACACGTTTGGGAAGCCACGAGGCGGCCACGAGGCAGGAGGGCACGCCCAGGGGGGTAGGCGTGCCCCCACCCTCGTGGGCCCCTCGTAGCTCCACAGACGTACTTCTTCAGCCTATATATACTCACATACCTTGAAAACATCCGAGAGCACCACGAAACCCTAATTCCACCACCGCAACCTTCTATACCCGTGAGATCCCATCTTGGGGCCTTTTCCGGAGCTCCACCGGAGGGGGAATCGATCACGGAGGGCTTCTACATCAACACCATAGCCTCTCCGATGAGTTGTGAGTAGAGCGTCCATAGTTATTAGCTAGATGGCTTCTTCTCTCTCTCTTTAGATCTCAATACGAAGTTCTCCTCGATCTTCTTGGAGATCTATTCGATGTAATACTTTTTGCGGTGTGTTTGACGAGATCCGATGAATTGTGGGTTTATGATCAAGATTATCTATGAACAATATTTGGTTCTTCTCTGGATTCTTATATGCATGATTTATTATCTTTGCAAGTCTCTTCGAATTATCAGTTTGGTTTGGCCTACTAGATTGATCTTTCTTGCAATGGGAGAAGTGCTTAGCTTTGGGTTCAATCTTGCGGTGTCCTTTCCCAGTGACAGCAGGGGCAGCAAGGCATGTATTGTATTTTTCCATCGAGGATAAAAAGATGGGGTTTATATCATATTGCATGAGTTTGTCCCTCTACATCATGTCATCTTGCTTAAGGCGTTACTCTGTTCTTATGAACATAACACTCTAGATGCATGCTGGATAGCGGTTGATGTGTGGAGTAATAGTAGTAGATGCAGAATCGTTTCGGTCTAGTTGTCACGGACGTGATGCATATATACATGATCATGCCTAGATATTCTCATAACTATGCGCTTTTCTATCAACTGCTCGACAGTAATTTGTTCACCCACCGTAGCATATGCTATCTTGAGAGAAGCCACTAGTGAAACCTATGGCCCCCGGGTCTATCTTCCATCATATTAATCTTCCATCAACTAGCTATCTTTACTGTTCTTTTATTTTGCAATCCTTACTTTTCAATCTATACAACAAAAATACCAAAAATATTTATCTTAGTATCTCTATCAGATCTCACTTTTGCAAGTGGTCGGGAAGGGATTGACAACCCCTTTATCATGTTGGTTGCAAGGTTCTTAATTGTTTGTGCAGGTACGAGGGATTTGCGTGTAGTCTCCTACTGGATTGATACCTTGGTTCTCAAAACTGAGGGAAATACTTACGCTACTTGGATGCATCACCCTTTCCTCTTCAAGGGAAAAACAACGCATGCTCATGAGGTAGCAAGAAGAATTTCTGGCGCCGTTGCCGGGGAGATCTACGCACAAGTCAAGACATACCAAGTACCCATCACAAAATCTTATCCCTCGCATTACATTATTTGCCATTTGCCTCTCGTTTTCCTCTTCCCCACTTCACCTTTGCCGTCTTATTCGCCCTTTTTCCGTTCGCCTATTTTCGCTTGCTTCTTGTTTGCTTGTGTGTTGGATTGCTTGTTCGTCACTATGGCCCAAGACAATACTAAATTGTATGACTTTTCCAATACCAACAATAATAATTTTATTAGCACTCCGATTGCTCCTATTACCAATGCTGAATCTTGCGAAATCAATGTTGATCTATTGAATCTTGTCATGAAAGATCAATTTTCTGGCCTTCCTAGTGAAGATGCTGCTACCCATCTAAACAACTTTATTGATTTGTGCGATATGCAAAAGAAGAGGGATGTGGATAACAATATTGTTAAATTAAAGCTATTTCCATTTTCGCTTAGAGATCGTGCTAAAACTTGGTTCTCTTCTTTGCCTAAAAATAGTATTGATTCATGGAATAAGTGCAAGGATGCCTGTATCTCTAAGTATTTTCCTCAAAATTATCTCTCTTAGAAATTATATTTTGAATTTTAAGCAACTTGATCATGAGCATGTTGCACAAGCTTGGGAGTGGATGAAATTAATGATACGTAATTGCCCTACACATGGTTTGAACTTATGGATGACTATACAAAACTTTTATGCTGGATTGAATTTTGCTTCTAGAAATCTTTTAGATTCAGCCGCGGGAGGCACTTTCATGGAAATCACTTTAGGAGAAGCTACTACACTCCTAGACAATATTATGGTTAATTACTCTCAATTGCACACCGAAAGATCTACTAGTAAAAAAGTCCATGCGATTGAAGAGATTAATGTTTTGAGTGGAAAGATGGATGAACTTATGAAATTATTTGCTAATAAGAGTGTTTCTTCTGATCCTAATGATATGCCTTTATCCACATTGATTGAGAATAATAATGAATCTATGGGTGTGAATTTTGTTGGTGGGAACAATTTTGGTAACAATGCATATAAAGGAAACTTTAATTCTATGTCGTTCCCTAGTAATTCCTCTAATAATTATGGTAATTCCTATAACAACTCTTACGGAAATTTTAATAAGATGCCCTCTGATTTTGAGACTAGTGTTAAAGAATTTATGAATTCGCAAAATAATTTCAATGCTTTGCTCGAAGAAAAATTGCTTAAGATTGATGAGTTGGCTAGGAACATGGATATAATTTCTCTTGATGTTGATTCTTTTAAACTTAGATATATTCCTCCTAAGCATGATATCAATGAGTCTCTCAAAGCCATGAGAATTTCCATTGATGACTACAAAAAGAGAACCGCTAGGATGCGTGCTAAAATAGACTGCTTCATGAAAGCATGTTCTTCATGCTCAGATGATAATAAAGATGAAGATCTAAAAGTGATTGATGTGTCTCCCATTACATATTTGTTTTCCAATATGAATCTTCATAAAGATGGGACTCAAGATGAGTCAACTTTAGTTAAAAGGCATCCCAATGATTCGGAGTTTTCAGATCTTGATGCAAAAATTGGTAAAAGAAGGATTGAAGAGGTCAAAACTTTACATAGCAATGAACCCACTATTTTGGATTTCAAGGAATTTAATTATGATAATTGCTCTTTGATAGACTGTATTTTGTTTGTTGCAATCCGTGTTAAATTCTCCTCATGGTTATGATCAAAATAAGGGTTTTACCAAACACATCGTTGATGCTTCAATGCAATCTTATGAAGAAAAACTTGAATTAGAAGTTTCTATCCCTAGAAAACTTTATTTTTGAGTGGGAACCTACTATTAAAATTAACATTAAAGATCATGAATGCTATGCTTTGTGTGATTTGGGTGCTAGTGTTTCCACAATTCCAAAAACTTTGTGTGATGTGTTAGGTTTCCATAAACACGATGATTGTTCTTTAAATTTGCATCTTGCAGATTCTACCACTAAGAAACCTATGGGAAGGATCAATGATGTTCTTATTGTTGCAAATAGGAATTATGTACCTGTAGATTTCATCGTTCTTGATATATATTGCAATCCTACATGTCCTATTATTCTTGGTAGACCTTTCCTTAAAACGATTGGTGCAATTATTGACATGAAAGAAGGAAACATTAGATTACAATTTCCGGTAAGGAAAGGCATGGAACACTTTCCTAGAAAGAAAATAAAATTACCATATGAATCTATTATGAGAGCCACTTATAGACTACCTACCAAAGATGGCAATACCTAGATCTATTCTTGCCTTGTGCCTTGCTAGGGGCGTTAAACAATAGCGCTTGTCGGGAGGTAACCCAATTTTATTTTATTTGCTTTTAATACTATTTAGTAATAAATAATTCATCTAGATTCTGGTTAGATGTGTTTTTGTGTTTTAATTAGTGTTTGTGCCAAGTAGAACCTTTGGGAAGACTTGGGTGAAGCCTTTGCAATCTTGCTGTAAAAACAGAAACTTTTGCGCTCGCGAAATTAGCTGCCATTTTTTACTGGAGAGTGCTTTTAAGTTGATTCTTTTTGAAGATGATTAAAATACAAATTCCTCACGTCCACCAATTTATTTCAGAATTTTTAGAGTTACAGAAGTATTCTAAAGTTACAGATTGCTACAGACTGTTCTGTTTTTGACAGATTCTGTTTTTCGTGTGTTGTTTGCTTATTTTGATGAATCTATGAGTAGTATCGGGGGTATGAACCATAGAGAAGTTGGAATACAGTAGGTTTAGCACCAATAAAAATAAAGAATGATGTCAATATAGTACCTTAAAGTGGTGGTTTGTTTTCTTATACTAACGGAGCTCACGAGATTTTCTGCTAAGTTTTGTGTTGTGAAGTTTTCAAGTTTTTGGGTAAGGATTAGATGGACTATGGAATAAAGAGTGGCAAGAGCCTAAGCTTGGGGATGCCCAAGGCACCCCAAGGTAAAATTAAAGAATACCAAAGTCTTCAACTGAAGACATACATTTTTAGGGGTCGACTTTCTTCGTGAATATCAAACTCCTCATAGACTTATAGTACATGTGTACACTCACAAACACATTAGTCCCTTAACCTATAAGTCTTGAATAAACCAAAATCACTAAGGGGCACTAGATGCACTTACATGGATGCCACACCCGCGTCCATGGTGTGGATGGCCACGCGTCGGCCATCCCGCGGACACCCCCATAGGCTCGTCGACCTACAAGGGCGCGTCCGCCCTGGACGAACCCCAACTGCCCCCAAATCCACTCCCTCTATCTCCCTCGCCCATCTCCCTCTCTGTCCCACTCGCCGCGTGTGTCCATGGCTGCACTGCCAGTGTAGTCATGGCCACCGCCCTCCCTGCGCCTTGCCAACACATCCACGAGATGCTCCGTCGTCCTCTACCACGCCTATGCCCACCGCCTCGAGCCGGATGTCTCTGTATCAGCAGATCGGCAACGTTTTCTTCCTCTACGACTGCCGGCGATCCTCGAGGTTTCCAGGGCCACCAGACCTCCCGTGAGCCCACTAAGCACATCTACAAGCTCACTGTGAGCCCTTCTCTCTTTCCCCTTCCCTCTTTCCCCGCGCCTCGATCCTGCACCCTAGCTAGCCTCGCCGCCGCACCGCAAGCTCACCTTCGTTGCCGTTCGCATAGTCACCGTCGCCACCGCTCGTGTCCGAGTTAGCCGAGCATAATTGCCTGCTCAGGGCCTCGCGATTAAGTCGAAAATGCCCTCTGCCCGCCCTCTCGTGGCCCACTTTGTCGATCCTGACAACGCCCGTACTCCGCCACCGCCATGGTCGCCGGCTGCGCTCCATGCGCGCTTGTGGGCGCCTGCGACTGCGTTGGGCGCTCTCCAGAGCATCCGCGGTGCCACCTCGTACCTGCGTTGGCCCCTTAGGTCGCCCCTGTTGCGATCTTGGTCGGAACCCGAACGTCACCGTCACCGGCGTCGACGTGGCACCCCACTCCGTCCACCTCTAGTCGAACCAGTCGCGCCGTCGGATGCACGACGACGTCAGCTCTCGATCGTCACCTCGCACGTGCCGAATGAGCCACCGGAGCAAGTTTCCAGCCAACTCCGGCGACGCACTGATAACACACAAGTTTAGGGGATCGCTACAGTTTTCAAGGGTAAAGTATTCAACCCAAATTTATTGATTCGACACAAGGGGAGCCAAAGAATACTCTCAATTATTAGCAGTTGAGTTGTCAGTTCAACCACACCTGGAAGACTTAGTATCTGCAGCAAAGTAATTTAGTAGCAAAGTAATATGGAAGTAACGGTAACGGTAGCAAAAGTAGCGATGGTAGTTTTGTAGTGATTGTAACAGTAGCAGCGGAAAAGTAAATAAGCAACAAGCAATATGTGAAAAGCTCGTAGGCATTGGATCGGTGATGGATAATTATGTCGAATGTGATTCCTCATGTAATAGTTACAACATAGGGTGACATAGAACTAGCTCCAGTTCATCAATATAATGTAGGCATGTATTCCGAATATAGTCATACGTGCTTATGGGAAAGAACTTGCATGACATCTTTTGTCCTACCGTCCCATGGCAGCGGGGTCCTATTGGAAACTAAGGGATATTAAGGCCTCCTTTTAATAGAGTACCGGACTAAAGCATTAACACTTAGTGAATACATGAACTCCTCATCACTGGGAGTGGTCTCGATTATTGTCACTTCGGGGTTGCCGGATCATAACACATATTAGGTGACTATTGACTTGCAAGATAGGATTAAGAACACACATATATTCATGAAAGCATAATAGGTTCAGATCTGAAATCGTGGCACTCGGGCCCTAGTGACAAGCATTAAGCATGGCAAAGTCATAGCAACATCAATCTTAAAACATAGTGGATACTAGGGATCGAACCCTAACAAAACTAACTCGATTACATGGTAAATCTCATCCAACCCATCACCGTCCAGCAAGCCTACGATGGGATTACTCACGCACGACGGTGAGCATCATGGAATTGGTGATGGAGGAAGGTTGATGATGATGAGGGCGACGATCTCCACTCTCCAGAGCCCCGAATGGACTCCAGATCAGCCCTCCCGAGAGAGATTAGGGCTTCGCGGCGGCTCCATATCGTAAAACGTGATAATTCCTTCTCTCTGATTTTTTTTCTCCCCGAAAGTGAATATATTGAGTCGGGGGTGATGTTGGTGGAGCCTCAGGGGGGCCACGAGGTAGGGGGCGCGCCTAGGGGGCGCACCCCCCACCCTCGTGGACAGGGTGTGGGCCCCTTGTCGGGATATTTTTATATATTCCAAAATAAATCTCCATTGATTTTACGGTCATTCCGAGAATTTTTTTTTCTGCACAAAAATAACACCATGCAGTTCTGCTGAAAACAGCGTCAGTTCGGGTTAGTTCCATTCAAATCATGCAAGTTAGAGTCCAAAACAAGGGGAAAAGTGTTTGTAAAAGTAGATACGTTGGATACGTATCAACTCCCCCAAGCTTAAACCTTTGCTTGTCCTCAAGCAATTCAGTTGATAAACTGAAAGTGATAAATAAAAACTTTTACAAACTATGTTTTCTCTTGTTGTTGTAAATATGTAAGGCCAACATTCAAGTTTTCAGCAAAGATTATGAACTAACCACATTCACAATAACTTTCAGGTCTCATGTCTACTCATATCAATGGCATAATCAACTAGCGAGCAATAATAATAAACCTCGGATGACAACACTTTCTCAAAACAATCATAATATGATATAACAAGATGGTATCTCGCTAGCCCTTTCTGATACCGCAAAACATAAATGCAGAGCACCTTTGACGATCAAGGACTGACTAGACATTGTAATTCATGGTAATAGAGATCCAGTGTCGGTGTACTAAGGTAGGGGTACCTTAGTACCCAAACTTGTGCACGGACAGTAGCAGCTTCCCGCGGCAGGGCTTACCACGCGCTTGCCAAGGCCCGCTCCAGACCCCTTCAAGCCATTCAAGAACAAAGTATTCAAGTTAGAAGACAAGGCCCCGGCAAGAGGAGCTTGCCGGGAAGGCCGCACCAGGCTCAAGGGCATCTTTTCAGCACAAGGCCCTGGCAAGCGGTGCTTGCCAGGAAGGCCAAAGGATAACACCGCAAAAGATACATCGCGGCGCATCGTGCGCCCCGGCAGGGCCCGGGAAGCGGCAAGCTTCCGGGCCCGGCAAGATAGCGGCCCCGACAAGGTGCTTGCCGGGGGAAGCTCACACTGTGTACCTGCGCTCCAGCTCACTCGGCCACGCGTCGCCCTGGGGCCCTTCCAGGGGCGCGTGGCAGATAGCTGTGCAGCCTGAGGGACACGCTGGCGAGCCGCGGTGACGAAGCTACCGCCGTGGCGAACGGAGACGCATGGACAGACGCTTTTGGGGTCGACGGCGACGGGCATTAAATGCCCTTGTCCCCCACCGTCAAGGTTAGGTGAAGACCACTGTTCATACACTATTCATGCTGAAAGTGCAACTAATCCCCGGGTGGTTTTGGCAATTAATAACAACATATATATCATTGAACTAATAGTTACTTGAGAATCATTTCAGAGAAGTTCAGTGATATGGGTATGGCAATGACTGAAGAAGTGGACCCCTCAAAATGCTAAGGCAAGCATTGGCAAAAGCTCAAGACTCCATTTTTGGTTTAGTGATCCAAGATCACATTGAGTCCATAGGAAAAGCCAATACTATTAAAAGGGGATGAGGTTATGTTGATGATCTGGTTGCTCAAGTGCTTAGTGATATATCTCCCTAAACTATCAGCAATCTTCACTACAAAATACACTCATAAGTAATCTCGGTCCCACCGATATTCCACACTCAGTCACACCGAGATGAACCACCTCAGCCATAAGCCAAACCCTAGAAAAATCGGATATTCCGAGTTTGAAATCGGTCTCACCGAAACATGGGCTGCCAAGCTTCTGTAACCTTCTGTCATCAAATCGGTGTCACCGAGATGATGAAGTCGGTCCCACCGAAACTGGCAAGCCCCTATCTTTGCTCAAATCGGACTAACCGAGATGGTATTTTCGGTCCCACCGAAAACCCCAACGTTCACATTATTTGAACTTTCGGTCTCACCGAGTTGTCCACTTTGGTCCCACCGAGATTGCTCAAATATGTGTGTAACGGTTGGATTTTGTGTGGAGGCTATATATACCCCTCCACCCCCTCTTCATTTGTGGAGAGAGCCATCAGAAAGAACTACCACTCCTACCTTACACTTTCTGAGAAGAGAACTACCTATCCTTGTGTTGAGATCAAGTTGCTCCACTCCTACCATATGAAACTTGATCTCTAACCTTCCCAAGTTGCTTTCCACTCAATCCTTTCTTCCACCACAGCCAAATCAGTGAGGAGAGTTGAGTGTTGGGGAGATTATCATTTGAAGCACAAGAGCAAGGAGTTCATCATCATCTACAACATCTATTACCTTTTGGAGGGTGGTGCCTCCTAGATTGGTTAGGTGTCGCTTGGGAGCCTCCGTCATCGAGATGTGGAGTTGAACCAAGAAGTTTGTAAGGGCAAGGAGATCGCCTACTTCGTGAAGATCTACCCTGAGTAAGGCTAGCCCTCCGTGGGCGTAGGCCATGATGGAATAGACAAGGTTGCTTCTTCGTGGACCCTTCGTGGGTGGAGCCCTCCGTGGACTCGCGCAGCCGTTACCCTCCGTGGGTTGAAGTCTCCATCAACGTGGATGTACGATAGCACCACCTATCGGAACCACGGGAAAAATCACCGCGTCTCCAAATTGTGTTTGCTCTTCTCCACCTCTCTTTACTACATGTGCAAATTACTTTCCGCTGCCAATACTCTAGAATTGCATGTGTAGGGTGATGCATGACTTGATCATAATTGTGAATCTGCCAAAAACTGTTCTTGATCAAAAGGCAGAATTTTTATATTTACAAGTAGTCTAATCACCCCCCCCCCTCTAGACATACTTTCGATCCTACAAGTGGTATCAGAGCTTTGGTCTCCATTGTTTTGGTTTCCATTGCATTGGACTCCATAAGCTTGGTTTCACAACCAAGGAGAGTATGGCGTCTAGTGAGGGTAATTATCGTAGAGGTTCTTACTTTGATGGTACAAATTTTGCTAGTTGGAAGCATAAAATGAAAATGCATATTCTTGGTCATAACCCAGCCGCATGGGGCATTATTTGTGTTGGTATGCAAGGTGAATTCTTCGAGGAAGGAAAAGTTCCGGATCGCGAAGCTACACCTGAAGAATTACGGATGTTGCAAAACAATGCTCAAGCTTGTGACATTCTCTTCAATGCCTTGTGTCCCGAGGAGTTCAACAAAATCAGCCGTCTTGAGAATGCTAAAGAGACTTGGGATACTTTGGTTGAAATGCACGAAGGTACCGAGTCTATGAAGGAATCAAAGCTAGATATTCTTCAAGGTCAACTTGACAAGTTCAAGATGAAGGATGGTGAAGGAGTCGCTGAAATGTACTCTAGGCTTGCTCTCATCACAAATGAGATTGCCGGCTTAGGAAGCGAAGAAATGACCGACCGATTCATCATCAAGAAGATTCTAAGAGCTTTGGATGGAAAGTATGACACCGTGTGCACTTTGATCCAAATGATGCCAAACTACAAGACTCTCAAGCCAACTGAAGTCATTGGAAGAATTGTTGCTCATGAGATGACACTTAAGGATAAGGAAGAGCTTCACAACAAGTCGAGTGGTGCTTACAAAGCTACAAGTGATGCTCCCACAACCTCAAGTGACAAGTTAATTTCTAATGAAGAGATAAGCCTAATGGTTAAGAACTTCAACAAATTCTACAAGAATAGAGGCAAAGAGAGAAGCTCAAAGTCTAGATCATATGATGAAAAGAGATCTTCTAGTCGTGATCGAAACTGCTACAATTGTGGAAGACCCGGACACTACTCAAATGAGTGTACGGCTCCCCACAAGAGAAGAGAAGAATCTCCAAGAAGAAGATCAAGAGATGAGTCACCTCGGAAAGAGAGAAGGAGTAGAGATGATCGTTATGAACAAAGACCCTCTCGGAGAAGCAAGGATTCGGAAAGGAAAGACAAGTCATCAAGGAGCTACACAAGAAGAAGACATCAAGCTCATGTAGGTGAATGGGTCTCCGGCTCCGACTCCGACAATCAATCCGATGGAAGCTATCACTCCGACTCCGACTACAGTCAAGATGACGGTGTTGCCGGTCTTGCTCTCGTATCCTCCAACTCCAACTCCTATGACTTATTTGATTCACCAAATGAGGGAATTGGAAGATGCTTCATGGCTAAAGGCCCCAAGGTAACACACCCTGAATTCATTGACTTCAACAGTGATGAGGATGACTTGCTTGGTGAAGATGAGATCTTGCATGATAAATCTAGTGAGCCTAGTAACGATGAAAATGCTAGTAGTCTTTATAGTCGAGAAGAGTCGAATGACAATGCTATGAAGGAGATTGAGCGTCTAACTAAAGAACTAAACACTCTTAAGTTAGCTCATGAAACAACTCAAGAAGATCATAGAGAGCTCCTAAGATCTCATGAGAAGCTACGCTTCGAGAAGCTCACTCTAGAGCAAGAACATGAGTTTCTAAAAGCGATCAATGACGATCTTCGAAAGAAGAGTTCTTCATATCTTGCCAAACGACTTCTCTTGTCTAATTTCTTGCCACCTATTAAGACTAAGCATGACAAGCATAAGAAAAATTCTTCCTCTAGTAGTAACAATAACCATGCTAAATCCAATATTGTTGCTTCTAGTAGTTCTCTTGATTCCACTAACAATGTTTCAAGCCAAGTTACACTTGAGCAAGAGAATAGTTTATTGAAAGGGATCATAGAGAAAGGTGTCTACAAGAGTCTTGCCGGAAGCAAGAACTTTGAGGAAATTATTCGCAAGCAAGGAAGGCACCGGAAGAATCAAGGAATTGGTTTTGAGCGAAAGTTCAACGCCGAAGGTGTTGAGTGGGAAGAAGGTCAATATCCTACTCCACAGTTTGTTTCTCAAAAGGAGAAGTATGATCCTACTTCTTCCAATGTGGAACAAGCTCAAGATGACCTTCCACCACAAGACCACAAGCTTCAAGAGGAGATTGATGCATTCATTGAAGCACCTCAAGCCATGGTCAAGTGGGTTCCCAAGGAAACGTCAAGTTCTACTTCGTCAAGCTCAACTACAACCCCAAGGATTCCCATCAAGATGATGTGGATCCCGAAGAAGAAGAACTAGAAAGTTCTTGAGGGTGACTCCGCCAACATACTTCACTCACATTCATTTTGGCAAAGAACTTGTGCAATCAACTTCCATATCGTGCACTAGTTCATGGAGTCACAAACCCTCTTGTTGGTAAGTCAAGGGACAAGGTAATCATTGCTTTCATGGACATCATCTATTGTGAACTTCAATCTATGTCCATGGATATCCTTGTTTGTTCCTTGTGGGACTAACCCATGTAGGTATTGAAAGTGCCCTAATCCAAAGGATAGCTCAAAACTCTTGATGATCTCCATCAACATTGAGCATCCACATCTTCAACATCTACATGAAGTCTTCTACGACAACCCAAGGTTAGTTTGACCCTTTAAAAGGGGTTCTCACATCTAGGGGGAGCTTTGCTCTAAAAATTGAGCTAAAGCATCTTCAAATGATGTGAACACATCAATGCTTTATGTAAAAGTGGTAACCCCACTTGTGCTTAAACGATGAGTATGACCTATGATCAAATGTTCTCATTTGGCTCCTAAGTCAATATACTCATATAAAGATGACCTAGTCATCGACAAATTGTGTGTTAGTAGCTAGAGTTGTGGTTGTGCATGTTTGACACATATTTCATTTGCCATCTTATTGTGTGAGCATGTTGAATGCATAATTTTATCCATTCGAGGACATCCATTTGTTGTTTTGGTTGTTTTGATTTTTCTGACCAAATGGATGGACAAGAATGCCTAAGTACCTCCCCTAGCTATCTATGCTTTCTTGTCTCAAATTCTATTCATGCTTATATCACAAACTTTGAACAAGTCATTTTCGGACCCTCCGAGTGAGGAGCACTCGGAGCCACCGATCCGTCTAAGGCTAACTTCCAAAACCTTCCGAGTGATTTCGGTCAGACCAACTTATTCAAACTCGGTCAAACCAAAAGCACTTAGACTGATCTAGGTTTCATCTCGGTGAAACCGAGTTCTAAATCTCGGCGTGACCGAAATGCGTAACTGCCTAGCAGTTATCCATCTCGGTGCCACCGAGTTTTTCAACTCGGTCCCACCGACAGCAAAGGGATATATATACTGAGGGCAGCGCGCGTTGATTACTTCTTCAAACGTTTTCGCCCCACATCCCCTGCTGCCGTCGCCCTGATCTCCGGATCGTCGCCGTCGTCGCCTGTGCGCCCTCGCCGCAGGTCTCCATCGCCGTCAACGGACTTCTCCTCCGCGCCGTTGCCGCCGTAGAGAGACTCCACTAAGTTAGGGTGAGTCTTGATCCCACTCGTGCTCCCATCTCCGATTCAATGCACGTTTGGTTTGCCCAATATCTGGCCACGATTGAAATCTTCCTTTACACCAGATTAGTTCGTTTGAACTAGATTCGAGTAAAATTCTTAGGGTTAGGTTTCCACGGAACACATCTCGGTGAAACCGATTTAAAAATTTCGGTATGACCGATTCGGCCTCTGACCATTGCACTGCACCCTTCGGTCCAACCGAGTTGTGCAAATCGGTGTGACCGAAATGTAGTTTTAGTGAAACCCTAGTGTTTCGGCAGGACCGAAACCCACTTCGGTCTAACCGAAAGTGGTGTGTAAAGCCTCTGTTTAACACTTCGGATTCACCGAAATTTAAACTCGGTCTGACCGAAATGTCTTCTATGAAAACTTAAAACTAAAATTTGAACTCATTTTTTTTTGCAAAAACTTCTGCAGTTTGTGATAACTCTTCTTCTCTGCCTATACCTTATCTATTCACAGGTTGTCAGGCATGTCAGATGCCAGTGACAGTCAGAACAGGTCAGAGTCACCTATTGCAGACATTCCTGAGGCAAACACTAGTCCTGAGGCTAGTAGCCCATTTGATGATGGTGAGAGGAGTACACCTAGTGGCTTGCCTCCTGCAGCCACTAGAGCCAGAAAGGAAAAGAATTCCGATGATGAGGATTCTGATTTCGTTGCTGAGGAAGAGGTGACCTCAAAGCCTAAGAGGAAGGTTGTTGCCAAAGAGCAACAAAGTCAGCAGTCTAAGAAGGGCACCAGCAAAGTCAAGCAGTCCACTGTTGCCAAGAAGCTGAATTTGGGAGAGCCAGCTCCAAGCAAAGTGAAGAAGACCTCCAAGAGAAAAAGGGTAGTGTATACTGATTCTCATGCAGATGCAGCAGTCGAGGATGAAGATGAGGAAGCACCCCAGCCTGCTCCTCAGAAGCAGAAGCTCATGGGTGATGCCATTAAGGCCGTAGCCACTTCAAAGCCCAAGAAATCTGCTCAAGCTAAGGCAGCTCCAGCAAAGCCTGCTGCCAAGCCCAAGAGGACTACCAGAAACATTCCAGCATCTGAGAAGAACAAGGGTGATGTGCCACCAGCTGAGTCTGATGAGGAAGAACAAGTGTTGCTGAAACTCCGTCCAAAACTGCCACTTCACAATGATGCTCATCCTCAAGCCGAGGATATGAAGGCAAGGAAAGATAGAGGTCTCAGGCTATGGAGACAAGCTGATCCATATGCCGTGAGGAGAAGAACTGCTGTAGATCCCAGATTTCACACCAGAGAGCAGCAGGACTTCTATGAGACTGTGCTGATGGACAAGAAGCCCATAGTCGCAGACACCAGATACGTTGACTGGGAATACATTGACAGCGAAGAGCACAGAGACTTCTTTCCACATGTGCATGAAAGCTTCACTGCATGTGGAGTTGCTGAGTTTGTGGGTCAGGAATTGACCAGTTGGAACGATGAGATGATAATGCAATTCTATGCCACAGCTCACTTCTATCCTGATGGGAAGATCACCTGGATGACTGAAGGTCAAAGGTTTTCTTCTTCTGTTGAAGAATGGGCAGAAATTCTGAATGCTCCAGTGCAGCGAGAAGATGATATTGATGTCTATGGGATTCCAAAGAAGAATCATGATTCCATGAAGAACATGTACAAGGAGATCCCGGCAGCAGATTTGGAAGTATGGAAGCTCGGCTCAGTCTACCATCTCCAGGCAGGTTTACCTACCACTAACACTATTCTGAGGCATACCTTGATGCCCAAGTTTGGAGATCATCGCATGATCAGAGGCTATTCTATCAACATGCTGCATATACTTGATGAGAAGGCACCTTTCAAGGTGATGGCCTTAATGGTAGAGACCATTAAGAGGACTGCAGCTGACCAGAAAAGGTCATGTGGATTTGCCCCACAGATTCAGATGCTTATCAATGCCAAGTTTGGCACGGGCAAATTCTTGTTGGATAGGAAACACTTACCCCTGCAGCCAGAGCACGAAGACAATGTTGTTGTGATGGACGAGGAGGATCCTACATCCGTTGAAGGTCAAGCCAAGATAGAAGCTGCTAAGAAAGCCAAGGCTGACAAAGAAGCAGCAGCAGCAGCAGCTAAACCAAAGAGTTTCGGAGAGCAGATTCTTGAAGCTACTCAAAGGATTGAACAACGCCTGGCCAGCATTGAACAGTCTCAGGAGAGCCTAGAGAGGATTGTTGACGAGAAGATCCACGCTCTGGACGTGAAGCTGACTGAAATACAAGTGACCGTCAACAAGCTTGAGGCAGACATGGAGGAAGCAAAGCAGGACAAGGCAGAGCTTGTACAGGATGACTTAGTCCAGGACTCTCATCGCCAGACTGCTCCGGTTCCCAGAGGATCCCGATCAGCTGCTATTCCAGTGTCTGACTCCAGGACTACAACTTCAGCACCTCCTACAGCTCCAGCAGTTACTCCAGCTACAGCTCCAGTGTCCACTCCTCCAGCGCAGACATCAGCTGAAGTCTTCGCCGATGCCGTCATATCTACTCCGACATCAACCCAGACGGGAGCCGCCAGCAGAGCCCACAGTGACGTTTAGCTCTATGCTTTTTCGAACTTTTTGGTAACTTGTTGCCAAAGGGGGAGAAATTGTGTAGATCATAGGGCTTCGAGAGAGAGAGTGCTGTTGTCTTTGCGCTTTTGCTCTTTCGTTCTTTTGCGGTTTCCTTGAGATACTTTTGGTTTTCGAAACTTTCAGTGTGCTTGATACTACGTTTGATGCTACCTTAATGAGTGCTTGGTCATACTATGCTTTAATGTGTGCTTAATGCTTATCATATGCTATTCCTATCTTGTATGACTACTTACTCATGTCTTGGTGATTAGGTGCATGTTATTCATTCTTATCATTTTCTGCGCTCCACCAAGATGTATGTGACATGGAAGAGTGACCCATGATCCTAATCGATTGTGCATTTGCATTCAAACACAAATCTTAAATAATGCACAAATTTAGGGGGAGCTCTTGCTTATCACATACTTCTCAAAGCGACGATGTTATTCATTGATTATATCCTTTGTCGAAGCTTTGATCTATATGTTGTCATCAATTACCAAAAAGGGGGAGATTGAAAGTGCAACTAATCCCGGGGTAGTTTTGGCAATTAATAACAACATATATATCATTGAACTAATAGTTACTTGAGAATCATTTCAGAGAAGTTCAGTGATATGGGTATGGCAATGACTGAAGAAGTGGACCCCTCAAAATGCTAAGGCAAGCATTGGCAAAAGCTCAAGACTCCATTTTTGGTTTAGTGATCCAAGATCACATTGAGTCCATAGGAAAAGCCAATACTATTAAAAGGGGATGAGGTTATGTTGATGATCTGGTTGCTCAAGTGCTTAGTGATATATCTCCCTAAACTATCAGCAATCTTCACTACAAAATACACTCATAAGTAATCTCGGTCCCACCGATATTCCACACTCAGTCACACCGAGATGAACCACCTCAGCCATAAGCCAAACCCTAGAAAAATCGGATATTCCGAGTTTGAAATCGGTCTCACCGAAACATGGGCTGCCAAGCTTCTGTAACCTTATGTCATCAAATCGGTGTCACCGAGATGATGAAGTCGGTCCCACCGAAACTGGCAAGCTCCTGTCTTTGCTCAAATCGGACTAACCGAGATGGTATTTTCGGTCCCACCGAAAACCCCAACGTTCACATTATTTGAACTTTCGGTCTCACCGAGTTGTCCACTTCGGTCCCACCGAGATTGCTCAAATATGTGTCTAACGGTTGGATTTTGTGTGGAGGCTATATATACCCCTCCACCCCCTCTTCATTCGTGGAGAGAGCCATCAGAAAGAACTACCACTCCTACCTTACACTTTCTGAGAAGAGAACTACCTATCCTTGTGTTGAGATCAAGTTGCTCCACTCCTACCATATGAAACTTGATCTCTAACCTTCCCAAGTTGCTTTCCACTCAATCCTTTCTTCCACCACAACCAAATCAGTGAGGAGAGTTGAGTGTTGGGGAGATTATCATTTGAAGCACAAGAGCAAGGAGTTCATCATCATCTACAACATCTATTACCTTTTGGAGGGTGGTGCCTCCTAGATTGGTTAGGTGTCGCTTGGGAGCCTCCGTCATCGAGATGTGGAGTTGAACCAAGAAGTTTGTAAGGGCAAGGAGATCGCCTACTTCGTGAAGATCTACCCCGAGTAAGGCTAGCCCTCCGTGGGCGTAGGCCATGATGGAATAGACAAGGTTGCTTCTTCGTGGACCCTTCGTGGGTGGAGCCCTCCGTGGACTCGCGCAGCCGTTACCCTCCGTGGGTTGAAGTCTCCATCAACGTGGATGTACGATAGCACCACCTATCAGAACCACGGGAAAAATCACCGCGTCTCCAAATTGCGTTTGCTCTTCTCCACCTCTCTTTACTACATGTGCAAATTACTTTCCGCTGCCAATACTCTAGAATTGCATGTGTAGGGTGATGCATGACTTGATCATAATTGTGAATCTGCCAAAAACTGTTCTTGATCAAAAGGCAGAATTTTTATATTTACAAGTAGTCTAATCACCCCCCCCCCTCTAGACATACTTTCGATCCTACACATGCACTGTTACAACTACCACCAAATTTACACTTTTACCCTCCTCTACGTTGGCACTTGTCGGTGACCCCTTTGAGCTATAAAAGGAGGCCCATGCACAACGTAGGGGGGGGTTCGACTCCAGAAACTTGCTCACTCCCTCACTCGGTGTAGCTGGTACTGTAGATCTTCAAGCTCCCGAGCTCCGAAAACTCAATATAACCAAAAGCAGGAGTAGGGTTTTACGCGTCACCGCGGCCCGAACCTGGGTAAACTGCCCGCGTGTGCCCCTCGATCTGCTCTCCGTGCTCCCTCCGCTCCCTTACCGCAACTTAGAAGGGGCTCTGGTCCCATAGGTGCTCGTGGGAGGGCAGTTTCCCCCGACATCTTTGGCGCGCCAGGTAGGGGGCGTCGAGGTTGTGCGAACCTGATCTGGCGCTCACGCGGGCGCATTCTTCATCAACCTCTCCAACTTCATCGGCTACATCAACATGCCTCCGAAGAAGAAGGCTTCGGAGGTTGGAGGCCCGTCTACGTCGATCCCACCACCACCAGAGCCGACGGTTGGTGGGGGAGGCACCGGCGGAAGGGTGGACGCCGGTGGGGACACTCACGGCGCCACCAAGTCCAAGGACAAGACGGACGACCGGGCGAACTCCAAGGCCTCGGTGTCCATGCACGTACCACGTCCCTCTCAGGAGGTGCCAGACCAGCAGCGACGTGGTACCGGAGGTACCATACGCTTGCTGGGACGTGGCCAGGCCGGCGAGTCACGGGATGCTCAAGGCCAACGTCCTGGCACGAGCAAGGCGCGGTCGCCGGGACGGGAACGTGCTCCTTCTAACGTGGTTAGAAGTCCGAGCGTGTCCCGCTCCTCGCATGGTTCGCCATTGTTTCCCTCCTCTCCAGCAGAAGCCCTGGCCGGAGCTCAGCTGCTCCTCGACTTCCCTCCAGCGGCGGACAAGGCCGAAGACTGGAGGGCGACGATCTAGAGCCTCATCGCCTTTGCCAACAACGATGCGCCGCAACAGCCGGCAACTTCACGGCCGCGGCAAGTTGACCAAGCGAAGGCCGATGGCGACAAGACCGCCGGGGGTGCCACTACCATGCACTCCCCGCCGCGGAAGCAGAAGACGCCGCCCCGCCGGATCAACGTCGACGACGACTCCACGGCGTCGTCGGATCCGCGGGCTCGTCGCGATCAGCGCCAAGTCCTCGACGACAGGCGACAAGAGGACGCTCGAACTCGTATCGAGCGTCGACGAGAAGCCAGAAGACAGTCCGATCAGCGCGCTGGGACCGCTGTTGACGTGCACGCGCCCGGTGAACCAGGCGACTTGCCGTACGCGGCTGGTTGCCCTGCGTTCACCCGAGAGCTGCGGCAAGTCCAGTGGCCCAGCATGAAGAATTTCAAGCCCGACGTACCCGAGAAGTACGACGGCAAGACACACCCCTCGGAGTTCCTCAGCATCTACACCATTGCGGTGCAGGCTGCCGGGGGACGCGACGAGAAGATCCTAGCCAACTACTTCCCGCTCGTGCTTAAGCCAAACGTCAGGTCTTGGCTTATGCACTTGCCGGAGAACTCCATCTCTTCATGGGCGGATTTGTGCCACCAGTTTGTCGGCGCCTTTACAGGCGGCCACAAGCCCCACGGCCAGGAGAGCGATCTTCATATCCTTGCCCAGAAGGAGGGAGAATCCCTGCGCAAATACATCCAAAGGATCAGCCGCGTTCAGCACAACATTCCCGATGTCCACCCTGCCGCGGTTATTAGCATGTTCCACCAGAACGTGCGTAACCGCCGGATGAGGGAGGAGATGGCCATGACCAAGATCCGGGACGTCAGCGAGCTTTACGCTCTGGCTGACAAATGTGCACGTGCTGAAGAGGGGAGGAGACTCCCCGGAGAGGATACTGGCGCAGGAGGAAGCGACAGTGAGGATGCCGCCCCGGCAAGGAAAGGCCGGCGATAGAAGTCTTGGACCAAGTGTTGTTCAAGAAAGAAAAGTCTTGCCGGGAAGCAAACAATCCAATGAAATCTAAGTTACCAAAGTTTGAGCATTCAAATTTTTAAAATTTTCTGTTATCTTCCTTGAACAACCACACTTTGTATGGAAAACCTGTGCGCGGAGGAATCTACCCGTGGCTAGCCGCGCCCTTACTTTGTTTCGAGCACACTCAACGGCTTAAGTGAGCTGCGACAAGTGTCGCGCCCTTACTTCGTTTTCAAGTTCGCTCAGCAATTTAAGTGTGCTGCGACTAGCTGCGGCAAGGTTACTTGCCGACAAGGTCTTTGCTAGCAGGCTGCTAAGAGTCCCGCACTCAGCGCTCGCGGCAAAGGTCCCCTTGCCGGCAAGTTCTCCTAAAAGCGTAAGGTGAAAAGCATACAAAGTGAAGGACCAAAAGCAAGGGAGATAACACTGCATTGATTACCCAAAATAAGAGTATATATTACAAAGATAGCTTGCCGCTGTTCTAATCAACTACTGCCTACGACTTAATTGGCAGCGGCGAAGGAAGCAAGGTGCCTAATCCCTACGGTCCCCGTCGACCCTCTGGATCTTGCCCACCTTGGCTACAATGTGGGCAACTTGGGCCTTCAACGCCTCCTGATCAGCCTCGGGCGGCAAGGTGCGGAGGACGTTGACGAGGTTGATCCCGGGGTTGCGATAGACAATCTTCGACAGCACCCGCTCCATGGTGCCCATGCAGAGCCGGCGCGCCTCGTTGGCCAGCTGCTCGGGGATCTTCTCCCGCAGCCGTGCAAGCGCCGGCGCCACCCCCCTAAAGAACAGACTCAGTTTGGCGCTGTGGGGGAGGTTTTCGTCGGGGGAGTACACGAGATGCTCCGCCCTCAACGCCATCATCTCCATGTCGATGTTGGCGGCGGAGGTGACGAGGTCCTCAGTCCATCGCTCCACCGTCTGCTGGAATTGGTTTTGCGAGACGGCGGTGCTTTCCAACACGGCCCTCTCAGCGCGGAGGTCATCCTTCAGCTTCGTCTCGCGGTCCCGAGCAGCGTCAAGCGAGTCAGTAAGGGTGGAGACCTTCAGCTCTAGATCAGCAATGGAGTCCCTGGGATCAGTGAGCTCTTTACCCTTCTCGGAGAGGCGGATTTGCAACTCCGAGTTGGTGTGGGCATCCTTCTCCCGCTCCACGTTGAGCGCGGTGACCCTGTCTTCGCTTGCCTTCAAGAACAGCTCCAACTGCGCCACTCTGGCCTCCAGATCCTTCTTGGCGGTCTCTGCGGCAGCGGCAGCGTCCCTCACCTCCTGCAGAGCCCCGCCAATAGCCTGCTCCCGGGCGGTGAGGTCGTCCTCGTGGCTGTCGAGGTCGACCTTCCGCTGGTTGAGCGCCCCTTCCCGCCGAGACAGCTCTTTGGCGGCCAGACGCTGCTGCTCCTCGACTTCAGCCTTTTCGAGGACGAATGCTTGCTGCGCCCCGGCAAGCTCCTCGCGCTCCTCCGCCAAGTTCCGGAGGGCCGCCTGGTTGGCGGCACGGAGCTCCGCGGCGCGCTTCTCTAGGTCAGCACCAGCCTTGGCATCCAGAGCCTCCCGAGACTCCAACTTTGCCTGCCTGGCCCGGTACAAGGCCAGGAGCCGGCGAAGGAGCCGCTCCTCTTCGGGCTCGTCGCTGCTTCCGGGCGCGTCCACAACCTTCAGCCCGGCGGAGGCGAGAACCTCTCCGTCGAAGGTCTCTCCCTCCGCGAGTACCCTAGACGAGGACGCCCACGGGACTTGAATGAAGACCCCGTTGGCGGCCTCCAGATAGACACCCGACCGCTCCGCGGAGGCGGAGGGGTCGGCGGCCGGTGCAGCGTCCGACGCTCCTGCAGCCTCCGGGCCAGCAGTGTGGTCGCCGGTCCCTTCCCCAGCCGCAGCGTCGGCGGCCGGGGCGGTCTCCTCGACGGCTGGCTCGTCAGCTCCAGCCATTCCCTCGGCAGTAGTGGCGTTGCCGCCGTTGCTATGCACGCCCTCCTCGGCGGTGGCCTCCGTCTCCATCAGCTTTGGGGCGGGAGGATCTAGTAGAAGAAAAACAAAAGAAAGATCGTCAAGCAAATATCCAAAAAGACGAATCCAAGAAGAAGAAACTACAAGGGCTTACCTGCGCGGGCCTCTTCGATGACGGGGTCCCTCGCCGGGGAGTTATCCCTTGGCGGCGTAGAAGAAGCCCCCGCCGGCGGATGTCCTCCCTTGGCGGGGAGTCCGCCCTTGTCGGGGTGCTCGCCCTTGGCGGGGTACTCGCCCTTGGCGGAGTACCCATCCTTGGCGGAGCGCCGTCCCTTGCCGTTGAGCTCCTCCTTGGCGGGGAGGGTGGAGCAAGCGGCTCGTCGGGGGCGACCTCCTGGAGCTCCTACGGCTGCGGCTCCACTTCTGCACAAAACAACAAGACATCAGTACGAGCGATAACCTTGAGCGCGCCCGTCAAGCAGAAAAATGGATACCAGACTTACGCTGGGGGCTGCGCCTCGGAGCAGCAGACTGATCCGGCAAGTCTGCCGCTGGCGCGTCTCCTGCCGCTGCGACGGGCTCGTCGTCCTCGATCTCGACCACAGGGATCTTGGCCCTCTTCGCCATCCGCTGGGTCAAGGTCCTGGAAGCCAAAACAAGATCAGAACCAAGCAAGAGAAATCAAGACAAAATTAAAGGAAATAAAAATTGCAAGTACTTACTCTTCCTCCTCTTCGTCGGAGCTGAGAGCGGAGAAGTCAAATCCCGCCTCAGCTGCTCCAGCGCGAGGAGCTGGAGGAGAGGGCTCCCTCGGGCGCTTGGCGGGCTCCGGAGCTGCGGGCTGTGAAGACCCAGCACCGGTCGTCGCTGAGGACCGAGGAGCAGAAGGTACCCCAGAGTCACTCCGGGAAGACCCCCCTCCGCTTGTCGCTCGGGCACGGGGCGCCTCCTTGGCGACCTTGCTCGTCGTGGTGGCACGCGTCGCCCGGCGCTGCGGTCGTTGTTGGGGCGCCGGCGGCCTCACCGTCTCGACGGCCTTGCGGAGGCGCTTCTTCGGTTGCGGCGGAGGGCTTGGGCTTGGTGGTGGTGGAGAGTTCTCCGAGGATGAGGAGGCGTCGTCGTCAAGATTCAGGGATCCGCCGGAGTCTTCATCGGAATCACTAGACTCGTCCTCCTCCTCCTCCTCCTCCTCCCCGGCAGGCCCGCTGGACTCGGTACCCTGCCCGGCAGCCTCGCCAATCCCGGCAGGCTCCCCGGTAGGCTCCCCGGCAAACTCCTCGGGCGTGATCTGCAGCAGCTTGAGGATTTCCTCCTCCTCGGCCTGGCTCACCGCGTCCGCCGCCTCTGCTTCATCAACAGTGTATCCAAATTCGCCTGCCGCTGCTGCCGCGGCGGCCTCCTCCATCCTGGAGGCAATGTAAGCCACATCCCGCGCGGTGGTCTCCCGGGTGAGCCTCTTCCTCTCGTCAGCGTTGCGTGGTTTTTCCACCAAGTTGTCAAAGAAGGCTTGCACGGTCTCCGCTGAGGGCTCCAGCCAAGTGGGGACGACCCCGTGGGAGTCGCACTCAGGCATCGCCGCGCGGATGGCACTGAGGGCGGTGTTGTTGCACAAAGGGACTACTCTGGTCGACGGTTTGAACCACTCCGGGTGCTTGGGGTCGTGTTTGAACAGTTCCCGGACCAGCCCCTTCAGCTCCAGGACGGTGAAGTTGTAGTTCAACCCGGGGCGCAGCCTCATGCGGTCTGCCGCGTTGCCGTACTCCCAAGCAGGCCTCTTCCTTTCCTGCAGAGGGGCGATGCGGCGGCGGAGGAAATCAGCTCCAACTTCACCCACAGTCAGATTGGCAGCTCGGAGACGAAGAATCCTAGTTAGGGCGATCTGCAGCTTGTCGTCCTCCGGGGCCAAGTCACTCCAATCCTTGCCGCGCACTATGGCAGTCTGGCGCGGCAAGGTAAACTGCTCGGGATCTTTCTCCAGGATCCAACAACAGTCCGCCCTCCACTCCTCCCACTTGCCGCGAAGCTCTCCCTTCAAGTACGCCTCCTTCTTGTTCAGCCTGAAGATCCAAGAGATGCCGCCGGAGAGGGGGGATCCGGATTCTACTCTAGGCGTAAAGAAGTGGCGGAAAAGAGCTACATTTGGGTGGACCCCAACGTAGTTTTCGCACAGATGTGCGAAAATGGCCAAGGTGAGGACAATGTTGGGGGTGAAATCTAAGAGACGGAAGCCGTACGTATTCATTACATCGCAGAAGAACTCCGAGAACGGAGGGCAAAGGCCGCAGTAGAAGAATGCAGCGAAGAAGTAGTAACCTCCCGGAAACATGTCGACGGCCACGGCGGGGAGGACTTGGGTGCGGGGATGATCCTTCGTCTCCCTCGCCCAGAACAAGTAGTACTTATCCCGCAGCTCCCTAGGGCCGAGCCTTGGCGGGAAGACCACCCTCTTCCTCTGCATGGCTGCCAGCCTTGCTGCCTGCTCGGACTTCTCCTTCTTCGCCTTGTCGCCCTTCGCCTTGTCGCTCTTCGCCTGGTCGCTCTTCGGGGCCATGGCGGGGGCGGCGAGGGAGAACGGCGGCACGACGGATGGGGAAGACGGTGGAGGAAGGGCAGAGGTAGGAAGAAGCGAGGGTTTCTGAGGACTCAAGGCACAATGAAGACGATGGGGGAAACTGCCCCTGCTTCCTCTGCTTTTAAGGGGGAAGTGGGGGACGTTCCGCATTTCCCATTAAAGAACAAGCCACGACCTCTCCCACGACGCCGCAATCGACGCGTGCCGTTAGGGAGAGGTGCGGCGGATACGGAGAGGGATACGGCTCGCCGTGGGCCACGTGTGCCCGTGCACTGTCTTGGGCCTGGCCCAACAGCGCTCGGCACCGTGTGTGGCCCAGGTCCGGGGGCTCCTGTCGGTGTACTAAGGTAGGGGTACCTTAGTACCCCAACTTGTGCACGGACAGTAGCAGCTTCCCGCGGCAGGGCTTACCACGCGCTTGCCAAGGCCCGCTCCAGACCCCTTCAAGCCATTCAAGAACAAAGTATTCAAGTTAGAAGACAAGGCCCCGGCAAGAGGAGCTTGCCGGGAAGGCCGCACTAGGCTCAAGGGCATCTTTTTCAGCACAAGGCCCTGGCAAGCGGTGCTTGCCAGGAAGGCCAAAGGATAACACCGCAAAAGATACATCGCGGCGCATCGTGCGCCCCGGCAGGGCCCGGGAAGCGGCAAGCTTTCGGGCCCGGCAAGATAGCGGCCCCGGCAAGGTGCTTGCCGGGGGAAGCTCACACTGTGTACCTGCGCTCCAGCTCACTCGGCCACGCGTCGTCCTGGGCCCCTTCCAAGGGCGCGTGGCAGATAGCTGTGCAGCCTGAGGGACACGCTAGCGAGCCGTGGTGACGAAGCTACCGCCGTGGCGAACGGAGACGCATGGACAGACGCTTTTGGGGTCGACGGCGACGGGCATTAAATGCCCTTGTCCCCCCACCGTCAAGGTTAGGTGAAGACCACTGTTCATACACTATTCATGCACTGTTACAACTACCACCAAATTTACACTTTTACCCTCCTCTACGTTGGCACTTGTCGGTGACCCCTTTGAGCTATAAAAGGAGGCCCATACACAACGTAGGGGGGTTCGACTCCAGAAACCTGCTCACTCCCTCGCTCGGTGCAGCTGGTACTGTAGATCTTCAAGCTCTCGAGCTCCGAAAACTCAATATAACCAAAAGCAGGAGTAGGTTTTACGCGTCACCGCGGCCCGAACCTGGGTAAACTGCCCGCGTGTGCCCCTCGATCTGCTCTCCGTGCTCCCTCCGCTCCCTTACCGCAACGTAGAAGGAGCTCCGGTCCCATAGGTGCTCGTGGGAGGGCAGTTTCCCCCGACATCCAGTCACAATCATACTCAATGCAAATTAATAGTAATACATGCAAATGACAGTGGTGATCTCCAACTGGTGCTCTTTAATACGAGGATGATGACTCAACATAAAAGTAAATAGATAGGCCCTTCGCGGAGGGAAGCAGGGATTTGTAGAGGTGCCAGAGCTCGATTTTGAAATAGAGATGAATGATATTATGAGTGGTATACTTTCATTGTCAACATAACAACCAAGAGATCTCGATATCTTCCATGCTACACACATTATAGGTGGTTCCCAAACGGAATGGTAAAGTTTATACTCCCCAACCCACCAACAAGCACACTCCACGGCTGACCCGAAACAACTGGTACCATCCAAACCTGCAACAGCCCTGGGGAAGTTTTGTTTAATTATTGTGATTTGAGCATGGGAATGGGCATCCCGGTTACCAGCCATTTTCTCATGAATGATGGGCGGAGTCCACTCATCGTGAGAATAACCCACCTAGCATGGAAGATATAGACAGCCCTAGTTGATACATGAGTTGTTCAAGCATACAGAACAAAATTTCATTTGAAGGTTTAGAGTTTGGCACATACAAATTTACTTCGAACGGTAGGTAGATACCGCATATAGGAAGGTATGGTGGACTCATATGGAATAACTTTGGGGTTTATGGAAGTGTATGCACAAGCAGTATTCCCGCTTAGTACAAGTGAAGGCTAGAAAGAGACTGGGAAGCGACCAGCTAGAGAGCGACAACAGTCATCAACATGCATTAAAATTAATCAACAATGAATGCAAGCATGAGGAGGATATAAATCACCATGAACATAAATATCGTGCAGGCTATGTTGATTTTGTTTCAACTACATGCGTGAACATGTGCCAAGTCAAACCACTTGAATCGTTCAAAGGAGGATACCACCCTATCATACCGTATCACAACCATTTTAATATCATGTTGGCACGCAAGGTAAACCATTATAGACTCCTAGCTAATTAAGCATGGCATGAGCAGCTATGATCTCTAATTGTCATTGCGAGCATGTTTCATTCATAATAGGCTGAATCAGGAATGATGAACTATCATATTTACAAAAACAAGAGAGGTCAAGTTCATACCAGCTTTTCTCATGTCAATCAATTCATCATATATCATCATTTTTGCCTTTCACTCGCACGACCGAATGGTCTGGATAATAATAATAGTGCACGTGCATTGGATTAAGCTAGAATCTGCAAGCATTTTATACAAGAGAGAAGACAAAGTAATATGGCTCATGGTTAATTTAACAATAATGCATACGAGAGCCACTAAGCATTTTCCCACATAGTCTTCTCCTCTTGACCCCCAAAGAAAAAAAGAAACTATCTACACGGGAAAGCCCCCAACAAGCAAAAGAAGAACGAGAAATCTTTTTGGGTTTTCTTTTAATTACTACTACTACAGGGATGAAAAGTAAACTAGCTAAAAAGCTACAACTAATTTTTTTTTGTTTTTCTTAAGGTTTTTCTAACACACAAGAAAAAGACTAAGAAAGGAAATGAAACTAGCATGGATAGTACATTGAAAAAGTATGAGCACCGACTACTGGAATAAAGTGTGTGAACATGAATGTAATGTCGGTGAGAAATACGTACTCCCCCAAGCTTAGGCTTTTGGCCTAAGTTGGTCTATGGCCAGTATTGGCTTGACGGATATCCAAAGTCATAGTTGGGGTTGTACTGAGATGCAGGGGCTACTGCCTGACGAGTTGCATCCTGAAGACGAGCTGCCGTCATCGTCTCCTCATACTCACTCGCCTCCTCCCTGGTTATAGTATATCTCCCTTTTACCTGAAAGTTAAAGAGAGTAGGAGCAGGGAGAGAAATATGGACAGTGTGATGCATGTCAAAGATTAATTGATACTAGAGGGACTGTTCATCCCTCTCAACGAACTGATGGAGAATCATGGCATTATAATCTAGAAAGGCGGGAGGCAACTTCACATCATTCTCATGTATGGGCACATGAAGATAATTGGCCAAGCGAGTTGCATAAATTCCACCAAACAAATCACCATTTAAACTGTTAAGATGTAACCTATGTGCAACAATGGCCCCCAAATTATATTGTCTATCACCTAATACCACACTTTTGAGGACACTAAGATCCGGTACGCACATGTGGCAAGCCTCATCCTTACCGTTAATGTGTCTACCAATGAAGAGACCAGAATAATGTATAGCAGGAATATGAATGCTCCCTATGGTAGCTGGGTGATTTCTCTAGATTCCCCCACAGTGATACTAGCTAGAAAGTCCTTATACTCAGATTTGCGAGGTTCACCAACATTACCCCATTGTGGGAGTTTACATGCATCATTAAAATCTTCTAAGTCCATAGTATAAGATTTATCATAGAAATCAAACAAGACAATGGGAGAATTACGTGAAGATGTAAATTTAAACCTTCTCACAAAGGTATCAGTTAGGTACTGGTATTGAGGGCACTTATCTGACTCGAAGTCCTCAATATCCGCATTACGCACATATGCATAAAATTCTTCCTTAATACCTACCCGGATCATAAATTCCTCTAACGGCCATTCACAGGGCCGCACTTGAGCTTCCCTTGGTAGTTCATTGTCCAACTCATGTATCGCGAGCCTTGGTACTTGCTTCCTTGAGGAACCACCTTGATAGATTTTCCTATGCATTTTTTCTGGAACATTTCTCAATTTTTTAGTGACTCAAAATAAAATTGGACCAACCTCAACAAGATTGATAGCAACTACTCCCACAAGTGCCTAGAGACTATATCATGCATTAGAACTACTTGGAACCACATAAATTGGACATGCAAGCTCAAGAACAGGGTCACCTAAGCAGCAAAAATTTGCAATAAATAAAGCACTAGAACAAAAACTAATTGGACCATTGGAGGAGTCACATACCGAAGAGCAATCTCTCCAAACAGTTTTGTGAATGGAGCTTTGAGCAAGGAGATCGAAAATGGCAGCAAGATGAGCTAGAACTCGTGCTTGAGCTGGTTGGTGATTTTTTTGGGAGGAAGAAGGAGTGTGTGGGTGCTGGAGTAAGTGGAGGGGGGCCATGTGGGGCCCACGAGGCAGGGACACGCCCAGGGGGTGGGCGCACCCTGTACCCTCGTGGCTAGGTGTTGGCTCCCCCTGCTGTGTTCTCAGTGCCTAATATTCTTAAATATTCTGGAAAAAAATCATATTTCATTTTTGGGGCATTTGGAGAACTTTTATTTTCAGGGTGTTTTTTTATTGCACGAATAACTCTGAAAATAGACAGAAAATACTAATTTTGCTATATTTAATCTAATTAACAAAAAGTAAAAGGAGGGTACAGAGAGTTGTGCTTTCTAAATTCACCCATCTCATGCTCATCAAAAGGGATCCATTCACAAGGTTGATCAAGTCTTGTTAACAAACTCTTTCCTAATAACATGAAACCGGAGAATTTTTGAATAACACTAGGTTACCTCAATGGGGATATGCATGTCCCCAACAATAAGAATATCATATCTCTTCTTGAAAGTAGGAAGAGGAAATTCAAAACCTCCAATAGTAATTGTTGAAATTTTCCAATATAATTGATATTGTGGACCTGAGGTTGTTTCCTCGGAAAGTGTACCGTATGCTCATTACCATTAACATGAAAAGTGACATTGCCTTTGTTGCAATCAATAACAGCCCCTGAAGTATTCAAAAAGGCTCTACCAAAGATAATAGACATACTATCGTCCTCGGGAATATCAAGGATAACAAAGTCCGTTAAAATAGTAGCATTTGCAACCACAACAGACACATCCTCACAAATACCGACAGGTATAGCAGTTGATTTGGCCATTTGCAAAGATATTTCAGTAGGTGTCAACTTATTCAAATCAAGTCTACGATATAAAGAGAGGGGCATATCACTAACACCGGCTCCAAGATCACATAAAGCAGTTTTAACATAGTTTCTTTTAATGGAGCAAGGTATAGTTGGCACTCCTAGATCTCCTAGTTTCTTTGGTATTCCACCTTTAAAAGTATAATTGGCAAGCATGGTGAAAATTTCAACTTCAGGTATTTTTCTTTTATTTGTGATAATATCTTTCATATACTTAGCATAAGGATTTGTTTTAAGCATATCAGTCAAACACATACACAAAAAGATAGGTCTAATCATTTCAGCAAAGCGCTCAAAATCATCATCATCCTTTTTCTTGGATGGTTTAGGAGGAAAAGGCATGGCTTCCTGAACCCATGGTTCTCTTTCCTTACCGTGCTTCCTAGCAAAAAAGTCTCTCTTATCATAGCATTGATTCTTTGATTGTGGGTTATCAAGATCAACAACAGGTTCAATCTCTACATCATTGTCATTGCTAGGTTTAGCATCATTGTGAACATCATCATTAACATTATCACTAGGTTCATGTTCATTACCAGATTGTGTTTCAGCATCACAGATAGAGATATCATTGGGATTCTTAGGTGTGTCAGCAACAGGTTCACTAGAAGCATGCAAAGTCCTATCATTTTTCTTTTTCTTCTTCTTAGAAGAACTAGGTGCGTCTACATTAGCTCTTTGAGAATCTTGCTCAATTCTCTTAGGGTGGCCTTCAGGATACAGAGGCTCCTGAGTCATTTTACCACCTCTAGTCACAACTCTAATACCATTATCAGTTTTCTTATTATTTAATTGGTTCAGCAAATCATTTTTTGCTTTAAGTATTTGTTCTACTTGAGTGGTAATCATAGAAGCATGTTTAGTAATGAGTTTAAGTTCACCTTTAACTCTAGACATATAATCGCTCAAACGTTCAATCATGTAAGCATTACGTTGCAATTGTCTACCAACATAAGCATTGAAGTTCTCTTGTTTCACAATAAAATTGTCAAACTCATCTAAGCATTGGCTAGCAGACTTATAACGAGGAATATCACCTTCATCCAATCTATAAAGAGAATTTACCTTTACTACCTGTGTCGGGTTATCAAGACCATGCATTTCTTCAATAGGTGGTAAATTCTTTACATCTTCAGCTTTAATACCTTTTTCTTTCATAGATTTATTTGCCTCTTGCATATCTTCGGGACTGAGAAATAGAACACCCCTTTTCTTCGGAGTTGGCTTAGGGGCTGGTTCAGGAAGTGTCCAATTGTTTTCATTGGTCAACATATTATTCAATAGCAATTCAGCTTGATCGATAGTTCTTTCCCTAAAAACAACCAGCACAACTATCCAGGTGGTCTTTGGAAGCATCGGTCAGTCCATTATAAAAGATATCAAGTATTTCATTTTTCTTAAGAGGATGATCAGGCAAAGCATTAAGTAACCGAAGAAGCCACCCTCAAGCTTGTGGGAGACTCTCTTCTTAAATTTGCACAAAATTATAAATTTCCCGTAAGGCAGCTTGTTTCTTATGAGCGGGAAAATATTTAGCAGAGAAGTAATAAATCATATCCTGGGGACTACGCACACAACCAGGATCAAGAGAATAAAACCATGTCTTAGCATCACCCTTCAATGAGAATGGAAATAACTTAAGGATATAGTAGTAACGAATTTTTTCCTCGTTGGTGAATAGGGTGGCTATATCATTCAACTTAGTAAGATGTGCCACAACAGTTTCGGATTCATAGCCAAGGAAAGGATCAGATTCAACCAAAGTAATTAACTCAGGATCGACAAAGAAATCATTATCCTTATCAGGAACATAGATAGGTGAAGTAGCAAAAGCAGGGTCATATTTCATTCTAGCATTCAAATACTTTTCCTTCAGCTTAGCTAATAATTTCTTAAGATCATATCTATCATTCCAAGCAAGAAAGTCTCTAGCAGTTTCTTCATCCATAAGACAACCCTCAGGAACAACAGGCAATTCATATCTAGGAGGAGAATCTCCATCATCACTTTCATCAATATTATCAGTTTCAATAATTTCATTCTCTCTAACTTTAGCAATTTGTTCATCAAGAAATTCACCTAGTGGCACAGTATTATCAAACATAGAAGTAGTTTCATCATACATAGCAGAAGTAGTATCATCAAGAACATGCGACATATCAGATTCAATAGCATGAGTAGGTGTCGCAAGTTTACTCGTAACAGAGGGTGAATTAAGTGCAGAGCTAGATGGCAGTTCCTTACCTCCCCTCATAGTTGAGGGATAGATCTTGGTTTTTGAGTCTTTCAAGTTCTTCATAGTGATCAACAGATATAAATCCCAAGTGACTTAAAGAATATAGCAATGCTCCCCGGCAACGGTGCTAGAAAATAGTCTTGATGACCCACAAGTGTAGGGGATCACAACAGTTTTCGAGGGTAAAGTATTCAACCCAAATTTATTGAATCGACACAAGGGGAGCCAAAGGATACTCTCAAGTATTAGCAGTTGAGTTGTCGGTTCAACCACACTTGGAAGACTTAGTATCTGCAGCAAAGTAATTTAATAGCAAAGTAATATGGAAGTAACTGTAACGGTAGCGATAGTAGTTTTGTAGTGATTGTAACAGTAGCAGCGGAAAAGTAAATAAGCAACAAGCAATATGTGAGAAGCTCGTAGGCATTGGATCAGTGATGGATAATTATGTCGGATGCTATTCCTCGTGTAATAGTTATAACATAGGGTGACACAGAACTAGCTCCAGTTCATCAATATAATGTAGGCATGTATTCCGAACATAGTCATACGTGCTTATGGGAAAGAACTTGCATGACATCTTTTGTCCTACCCTCCCATGGCAGCAGGGTCCAATTGGAAACTAAGGGATATTAAGGCCTCCTTTTAATAGAGTACCGGAACAAAGCATTAACACTTAGTGAATACATGAACTCCTCAAACTACGGTCATCACCGGGAGTGATCCCGATTATTGTCACTTCGGGGTTGCCGGATCATAACACATAGTAGGTGACTATTGACTTGAAAGATAGGATCAAGAACACACATATATTCATGAAAACGTAATAGGTTCAGATCTGAAATCATGGCACTCGGGCCCTAGTGACAAGCATTAAGCATGGCAAAGTCGTAGCAACATCAATCTTAGAACATAGTGGATACTATGGATCAAACCCTAACAAAACTAACTCGATTACATGGTAAATCTCATCCAACCCAGCACCGTCCAGCAAGCCTACGATGGGATTACCCACGCATAGCGGTGAGCATCATGTAACTGGTGATGGAGGAAGGTTGATGATGATGACGGCGACGATCTCCACTCTCCGGAGCCCCGAACGGACTCTAGATCAGCCCTCCCGAGAGAGATTAGGGCTTGGTGGTGGCTCCATATTGTAAAACACGATAATTCCTTCTCTCTGATTTTTTTTCTCCCCGAAAGTGAATATATGGAGTCGGGGGAGATGTCGGTGGAGCCTCATGGCGCCCACGAGGCAGGGGCGCGCCTCCTGGGCGCGCCCCCACCCTCGTGGACAGGTGTGGGCCCCCCTGGTCTGGTTCTTTCCGCAGATATTTTTTATATATTCCAAAATAAATCTCCGTTGATTTTCAGGTCATTCCAAGAACTTTTATTTCTGCACAAAAATAACACCATGGCAGTTCTGCTGAAAACAGCGTCAGTCCGGGTTAGTTCTATCAAATCATGCAAGTTAGAGTCCAAAACAAGGGCAAAAGTGTTTGGAAAAGTAGATACGTTGGAGACGTATCACGCACCGCTGCGGGAGAGGCTTGCCGGAGCTCTCTCCAACGCCGCCAACGTGGCCTGGCTTGGCCACCCCCCAGTGCCACTTGCGAGTGGGGCGCCTCGCCCCGGTTGACTGGGTTGACCAAGTCAACTGGCTGACTGGGCTGCCCCAACCGCTGACAGGTGGGGTCCACCCCCTAAATTAACTAAAAAAGTTTTAGAATTAATTAATTAACATAATTAGCGACTAACAGGTGGGCCCAATACTTAATTAGTTAATTAGTTTAATTTTAAACTCGATTAACCCCACCTCTGTGTATGACGGGTGGGACCCAGCTATCAGGTTTGACCTGAGTCAGATGGGTTGACCGCTAACATCATGATGATGCCATAACTCCATTAATGTTTTAGTAATAAATTCAGAAATTGTATAAATCTTTAAAAATTAATAGAAAATAAATCGTATCTCGGATGAAAATACTTTGTACATGAAAGTTGTTCAAAAAATGAGACAAATCCGATTACGCGGATCATTCGTCTTCCGTACATCCCTAGCATAGCAAACATGCAACCTCCCCCCTCTCGTTAATCTGTCCGAAAATGCCAAACGCCGGGAAAACATTTTCCCCCTTCGCCGGTATCGTCTAGCCCTGCGTTAGAA
>LR738715.1:353164813-353190959 GCA_902687465.1 Secale cereale | reverse complement strand
ATTAGTTTAATTTTAAACTCGATTAACCCCACCTCTGTGTATGACGGGTGGGACCCAGCTATCAGGTTTGACCTGAGTCAGATGGGTTGACCGCTAACATCATGATGATGCCATAACTCCATTAATGTTTTAGTAATAAATTCAGAAATTGTATAAATCTTTAAAAATTAATAGAAAATAAATCGTATCTCAGATGAAAATACTTTGTACATGAAAGTTGTTCAAAAAATGAGACAAATCCGATTACGCGGATCATTCGTCTTCCGTACATCCCTAGCATAGCAAACATGCAACCTCCCCCCTCTCGTTAATCTGTCCGAAAATGCCAAACGCCGGGAAAACATTTTCCCCCTTCGCCGGTATCGTCTAGCCCTGCGTTAGAACACCTCAGTGCCGCGTCCGTCATGTCGTGCTTAGTGATGTATATGTGTGCTATGTATTTACTGTTTCTTCCCCCTCTTTTCTCCGGTAGACTCCGAGAGCGATGATGCCCCTGTGATTGACTACGTCACAGACGAACCTTCTTCCTTTGCAGCAGAGCTTCCAGGCAAGCAAACCCTCCTTTGATCATTCCGATATCGCCCATTCCCTTCTCTCTTATGCTTGCATTAGAACTACTATTGTTTTTGTATGATCCTATTCTGATGTGTAGCATATTCTTGTTACTTGCTTTCATACCATACCTATTTATCCTAAACTGCTTAGTATAGGTTGGTTGTTGACCCAACAATGACCACCACCTTGTCCATGTTGCCCCCGCTGGACTAGCAGACGACTCTATCAACATGATCCACATATAGGTCCCGACACCACACATCACCCCCCCCCCTTAGTTGAATGACTCTGCAGAGTTACTATCGAGTGCCGAGGGTGATACCTCGTCAGCACTTCTGATGTTAACCCTGTAGTGTAACTATTCAGTCGTGGTCATCGTGGGTGATTCCTCCTTCACCACTCCCAATAACGACTATGTCGTGCAATCCCTCAAGTGTGGACCATCGAGGGTGATTCCTCCAAGCCCACCTTGATGGTTACATCGAGTGGGAGTCCACTGAGGGTGATTCCTCAGTTTCCCCCCTTGTTGTTTTGGACACACGGTTACTTTGACTTACCACAGAACCATGATGACATCGGGTCGGCCCGAGGGGTACCCGCGAGATAATTACGTGACACGGCCGGGCATTCTTAGCCCTTGCCGTAATTCCACGGTACAGGGCGATGGGGTCACATGATCGTGAGTCTCTCCTCATTACCGCGCACTAACAAGACACTAACGGTTTGGATATTTGATCTGAGTACTTTTCGCACTAACCACCACGTGGGAATAAGTATGGGCACTCTACGTCGTATGCATCAGCCGAAGTTCATTAAGCATCGACGACTGAGCGACGCGCGCCAGGTTGGACCACATAAGCGACCTCCTTTATAAAGGAGGCTCCCAGGTCTCATCACCGGCCGCCCACGCAACGTGCTGGAGCGCAAAGGGCATGGGCCCAAGACCCCTGCGCGCTTAGGATGTAGACCGGCGTGCTGACCTCTCCGATGAGCCTCGGTAGGGCTGCGGCATGTTGATCCGCCGAGGGTGGGCATGACCTGATGCCGAGTCCGGTCGGAGTTGATCAAGCGTGTTGGGTAAGTTGGGGCACCCCTGCAGGGAAGATTGATCTATTCGAATAGTCGTGTCCATAGTTACGTACGCTCGGAGTTGTATCCCGCTCGATACAACTAGAACTGGATGCTAAGGTGTGAAATGGATATGTGGCTCCGGGATTGCTTTCTCGCACGGAGTCAAAGAAGGATCTCTGGGCATTAATTATACAACATGCTTGATAATTATAATATGCTATTATGTACTCTCTTCTCCTGCTGCAAGATGGTGGTTTCTAGAAGATGCTTGAAGATGCTAGTCTTCGATAGGCTATGTCCTCCCCTCTATTCTGGCATTCTGTAGTTCAGTCCACAGATACATCTCGTTCCTTTGATACTAATGCATACTTAGTCTAGATCTGATGCTTGAGAGTACTTTGGATGAGTACTCATGGTTGCTTTGCTACCCCTTTTCCCCCCTTCTTTCTTCTTTCCGGTTGTTGCAACCAGATGCGGATCCCAGGAACCAAATGCCACTATCGACGTCTACTACTACCTCAATGGTGCCTACTACTACGTGGAGATCGCCGATAACCAGGAGTAGTTCGGAGGCTCCCAGGCAGGAGGCCTTGCCTTTTCGATCGATATTGCCTTTGTGCTAGCCTTCTTAAGGCAAACTTGATTAACTTATGTCTACTCAGATGTTGTTGCTTCTGCTGACTATTGTGAATTCGAGTTTATGTATTCGAGCCCTCGAGGCCCTTGGCTTGTAATATAAAGCTTGTATTATTTTATTTGTGTCTAGGGTTGTGTTGTGATATCATCCCGTGAGTACCTGATTGTCGTGGAATTAACACGGCAGATGTCCGGTTTAACGGACTTAGTGATGGAACCATCGCACGGGTTAGCTTGAAGGGGTTAAAAGCACACAAAGGACACAGAGGATTTATACTAGTTCGGGCCCTTCGATGAAGGTAAATGCCTACGTCTAGTTTGGTTTGGTATTGCTTGGACGTCGATGAACAGGGAGCAGATCGCTTGCCTGTGTCTCGACGGGTTGTGTCTTGCCTGTCCCTGAACCGTCGCCAGGTCGTCCCTTTATATAGAGGCGACGCCCGATCCGGTTTACAGAGTCCCGAGGCCGGCTCATACTTGTGTCCGCCTCGGTCTCTGCTCTTTCTTCCTTATCTCTCAAGTTACATGATCAGGCGGCTTACAAACCGTAACGATACACATGGGCCCTAAACCTTCATGGGCCGTAACTCCTACTGGGTATTACAATTATACAACTAAATTACCATAATCCGGTTTATACTAGCCGGTTTATACCCGCTAGTAATATCCCTGACATTAGGCCCCAAAATGATTTGAACTTGTTCACATCAATCTTCTCAGTCTTGCATGATCTTCTTTTCTTGTGTCTTCTCATTTTTGTAAACCGGCCATGACGTCATTTTTGGAAATCACTTAATTTATCCGTGACATCACCTCATTATTTAACGCGCGCAGCTGTCTATCACCTTTGTTTAAAGGCTATCCCGAGAATCGAGGCGACAGGGAATCTTTATCCAATCTTCTGCCTCCTCAAATCTCGCGCCTGCCGTTTCGTTCTCTGCCCCTTTATAAATACTGCTACCTTCTCTTCCTCATTTTCCTTCCGCTCGTCCTCTTCCTCTGCCGCCCGAGCTCAAAACTCCGCCGTTGTCCGTCAAGCTCTCCTTCGCCGGCCGCTGCATCAACCTGAGTGCGACCAGAAAAACTCCGTCGCCGCTTCTTGCTGCTTCAGGTATTCCATCTTCCTTGCTGCAGATCTATAGCTTTTAGGGTTCTTCCTGTGCCTCCGCCATTAAACCTAGAAAAGCTTCATCTGTTCATCCAATATGCCCCGTTCACCGTGGCTTCAACCTTTAATTTTGTTTTTGAAACCTGTTTCTGCTCCGGTGCCTTATACTTAGATTTCGGCCTTTAGATCCATTCTTTAGATCTGTCCGCTCTGTATAGGATCCTTGCAGTTCTTCCTGTAATAGTCTTGCATTTGTTTTTCTTTTTCCTGGGTGCTCAGATATGTTTTACTTTAGCCGTCTGTAAAAACTTGTTTCTTCACCCTTGTAGATCTGTAAAATATTCTCCGGTTTAACCAGTCAAATATCGCTTCTGTAATGCATTGACAACGAACACGACGGTTTAGCTCCTCTCTCTTGTTATTTCTGAACCGACAGTAATGCGTTCCCTGCTTACTTCCGGGTTAGCTATGCCATTAGTCCCTTGTCTAAACCGTCGGCATGACTTTGCATATGCGATCCGGTTTATATATCTGTCTTTGAATAATCCGGTTTTTATACTTTATCTTTTCAGCACTTTCATTCTGTTACCATGGCTGCCAAACAGTTTGTTCCTTGCGACTGGGTTCCTTCAGTCATTACGGAAGAAGATTTAATCAATGCTGCTGCAATCGGTACTTTAGGCCCTCAATCTGTTTTAAAATGGCGGGCCCCGGGAAATGAATGTCCTCCTGCTCCCAGAGAAGGGGAGGTTATTGTCTTCTTTGACCACATTGCTCGAGGTTTCACTCCTCCCGGTTCAAAGTTCTTCCGGGACGTGCTTGCCGCTTTCCGGCTTACCCTCAGGACATAGGTCCCAACTCTATTTCAAACATCTGCGATTTTCAAGTTTTCTCAGAGGTGTATTTGCAAGAAGAGCCATCAGTCGACCTGTTCCGGGACTTCTTCCACTTGAACCGGCGAACTGAGTTTACTAGCGGACCTCATCAAGAACTGGGCGGGGTTAGCATTCAGAAGAGAAGAGACGCAGTCTTTCCTCATGCCGCTCTCCACACGCACCCCAAGGATTGGAATAAGTCTTGGTTTTACTGTATTGACACTTCACCTGAAGGGGAAAACCCACTGCCGGGTTATCGCGAGCATCGTCTTCCGGAGGATCACCCTTTGCCGCAGCGCCTCAGCTCCTCAGAACGGCCCCGGTTTGCTTCCCAACTTGCAAAGCTCAAGGCCTTTATGGCCAACGGATTAACCGAGGTCGATTTTATGCGCTGCTGGCTTTCTTGGAGTATCCTTCCTCTGAGTCCGCGCCCGAGTCTGATGTGTAAATATTCTGGTAAACCGGATGATCCTCAACGTTTTTCCAAGGACAAACTTTCTGAATCGGAAGTTATTGAGTCTGCTAAGAAGATGCTCAATGTCTCCTTAGAAGAATGTAGCAAAACCGGACTGGCTCCGTATTATAAGAAGAACAAATGCCTGCAGTAAGTCTTACTCTCTTCTGTATATTTTTAATCCATTCATATAAACCGTTTCCCAATTAACTTTTCTCTTTGAACAGGCTGATGACCCTTTTTGGAAGAGGAAGCCTCAGGAGAAGGCTGGAAAACCGTCACGCCGTACAACTTACGCTATCAAGAAGAAAAAGGCGGCTACTGGCTCTGGTTCACATGCTGAAGATGATGATCCGGACTCTGAGGTATGAGTTAATCCGGCTACGACTTGTTCACTTTTATCCAGATTTGTATTAACGGTATCTTTTCACAGGATTTGGCGGAAGGAGATAAACCAGCAGAAATTGAGGTAACTATTCTTTCTTCAGATTCAGAACCACCTCCACCAAAAATTCGTCGGACAGTCCGGAAATATCAGTTTTCTCACCCTTATGCTCAACTGGACCCCAATTTTCTTTTGAAGAAACAGCAACATGAAGCCCTTCGCCGGACTACCCGCCATAGCGGCCTCGCAGTTGAATCGTCCGGAATTTCTCTTACTCCGGCTCGGAGGCGCCCCTCTGAGGTTATACTCTCTCCAACTCTTCTTCATCCCAAGGCCGGGCTTATATGCAAACCGCTTAAACCGTCTGACCCTAATTATCAGGAGACTCCCTTATCTTCCTCTGGCGAATCCATTGCCACACAAGTCCCAGCTCTGAAAACCGTCCCAGGGTAAGTTTTTCATCCAATTCTGGTTTATGACTGCTTTTGCATCTGTAGCTCTGATTTTTCTTTTTAACTCCTTTCAGCAAGCCTAAGCCTAGCAAAAGGGCGAAGGCCAACAAACCAACTGCTGAGACTGCCACTGATGATCCGGCGGTTGATCCGGATATAATTGTCCCTCCGACTGGCGAGCCTGCAACTCCGCTTGAAGATCCTGCTCCTATGGATCATACTACTGCCCCTGAAAATCCCAACACTGGGAACGTCCATGAACCGGCGAGTCCTGCCCGGGCCGATCCTCCTCAAACCAGCCCTGCTCACGCTAGTCCGGTTCATACCGCTACTCCACCACCAGCAACTGCCCCTTCTCCGGATGTCGAGATAACTGGTACCGCTTATACTGCTCCTGCTGAACCCACTGTTTTGGCCAAGCATACAGCTAAAGCGGAAAAACTTCATCAAGAAAAGGGCAAATGGAGCACTGATTTGTCTAGTTTTGCCGAGCTGAGTGCCCAGGAGCTCTATTCCGGGTATTTGAACCGTCTTCACACTTCTCGGGACTATGAAGCGGGCTTAATCAGCATGATGAAGGAAAAATACGAGGTAACTCCCTTGTCTTTATTCTTGCCTTTGTTGTATTTCCGTATATATCATAATAGCCCCCAAGTCCCGGTTTAGCTGCGCTTAGAAGGTGAACCGATACTTATAACTTGAGCAAATGATCTTACATTAGCCCCCAAGTGCCAGGGGCATAATTCGGTTTATGTGCCTGGGACTTGTCTGAATATTCCCTTTCTTTGATACTTCAACTATCCATTAGCCCCCAAGTTTCAAGTAGACAACTTGTTTGTGTGCTTGAGACTTGTCTTTGAATTGCTACTGTTGAATGCTTCAACTGCCCATTAGCCCCCAAGTGTCAAGTGGATAACTTGGTTATGTGCTTGAGACTTGTCTGAATTTTGCCTTTATTCCACTTGATTTTCCTTGCAGGCTGATTTGAACCGGAGGGCTGAAGAAATCACTGAACTCCAGAACAGACTTGCCGAAACTGAATCTGCTGCTACTAAGGCCAAGAAAGACTTGGCGGTGAGCTTAACTACTGCTGAACAGCTGAAGAATTTTTTTTGAAGAAGAGCGGACCGCCTTTGAAGTGCAGAAAAAGGATCTGGAAAAAAGGGCAAAGGATGCTGAGGAAGCCCTTAATCCGGTGACTGAAGAGTTAACCGGTTTAAAGCGGCAAATAGAACTGATGACTTCTGCTGTCTTCGGTAAGTACTTAATCTGTTGCTCATGCTTTTCATCCTTGCAATCTGTATTCCGGCCTGGTTTAACTGTAATGACTTTTATGTAGGGCGCCGTGTTACCCATCTTGGGGATGATTTACGGAAAAAAACTCAAGGCGTGTTATACTCTGGTCGAGCAGTTGTATTTCGGCGCTCAAAGGATCATAAGCGCAACATCTTTCAATAAACCGGCCCCCACCACTATCCAAGGCACATTAGAGAAACTGTCTGTCTTGCCAGTGCGCTTGGAGGAAGTGAAGAAGTCTGCTGCTCGAGCCGGTTCTCTCATGGCGCTTACCAGAGCCAAAGCGTGGGTTCCGGACTTTGATCCGGAAGAAGCCTTGAATGGGTATCCCAACACTAAAGAAGGCGGCTAAGCTTTAACTGCCAAAGATCTCCACGCCTTGACGAAGGAGATGCGTCCTCTTGCTAGCAAGCTTGCTGCCGAATCAGACTTGTCCAGGTATCATCCGGGGTATGATTTACAAAACGAGCGGGTGGATCGGCCGGTTTACGATACCGTCAATCTAATCCCACCAGTGCGCCCTCATACTTTCGCCCCAGATATTGATCCGTCTGATCTTATCACGGAAGAGATGTACTTTCGCGCTTTAACGAGAATCGACTGGTGCGTCCCTGACTTCCAGCCGCTTCAAGAAGAAGAAGAAACTTTGGAACAAGTTGATCCCCAGCCTTCGCAGCACGAGGAGGCGTAGGCCATAGTGTAATTGGTAGTTGCAGTCTCAGTTTGCTGGACAGTCTTTAATCCGTTTAGGCTTGCTATGCCTTGTAATAGGATAGCATAAAACATTATTCGTCTTGATCCGGATGTTCCAACTTCTTGTTTTGACGTTGCCAATTTAAATCCGGTCTGATATGGTTTATCCTGCATATTATTTGTTCCTGCATAGATAACACTGAAAATATGTCCTAGCAGTTTACCGCAGGACCAATTAAATTGCTCTCACAATGTATCAAATAAGTGTTTTGTTTGTACCAGAAATAACTTTATACCTGAGATCAAGTATGCTTGATACTCTTGATCCGGCAAAATTTGCAGTTTTCTGAGGGAACCTTTGTGATAGACCCAATAATAATTCCGGGTTTAATAGAAGCTACCGGTTTAGATCATGCTGGAACTCTGTCCAGACTTTTGAAGATATGTGGTCAACTCTGGAGTTGTCCCACACCGGATTAAAGAACCATAAAACATAAATACCAGAAATGCAAGTTTGCAAATAAAACCATGTAGTCGAGGCTTTTTGTGACCTGCCAGGCTCAAAGCAAGGTTCAGTCAATCAATGGGTGCGGGTACCATCCAGAGGGCCTTATGGTTCGGATACGACCATAGGAACCGGATACAACCAACAGGGGTTAAGCTAGGATTCGGGTACAATCCTGCCCCCTGTTGGCCATATAAAACTTTAGCCAATCAATGGATGCGAGTACCATCCAGAGGGCCTTATGGTTCGGGTACAACCATAGGAAACAGATATAACCACAGGGATTTGAGCTAGGATTCGGGTACAATCCTCCCCCCTGCTGGCCATATAAAAGTTTAGCCAAGCAATGGATTCGGGTACAATCCATTGAGCCTTATGGTTTGGGTACAACCATAGGAAATAGATACAACCACAGGGGTTTTAGCTAGGATTCGGGTACAATCCTGCCCCCTGCTGGCCATATAAAACTTTAGCCAATCAATGGATGCGGGTACCATCCATTGAGCTTTGTGCCATGTTTTCTTTGGTTCGAATACGACCTATGTTTGAACAGGAATCCCTTCAGTAAGTTTGGCTATGTTCTCTTTGGTTCGAATACGACCTATGTTTGAACAGGAATCCCTTTAGTGAGTTATTGCTCTAGAGTACATATGCCCTGCACAACCAGTTAAACCGATCGAAGTGTTTGAAATATGACATATGATAAGAAATGTATGGTTGTCACCATAAGATACTTGTATTGGAAAAAAGGTTGAGCCCCCAGTTTACCGAAGGTGCCGGTTTATTCATTAATCATAATATATACATAGGATACAGTGGAGCTCATGGCTCAGGTATAGTCGGGCCGCAAGAGGGCGATGTTCCACGGCCTCTTTGTCTCTTCTTCCGATGTCCGTGAGTCCTTGTGTTCTCGAACGTCCACCGGGTAATATGAACCGTTGTGCAGATTCTTGCTGACCACAAAGGGCCCTTCCCAAGGTGGGGATAGCTTGTGCATATCTGTTTGATCTTGGATGAGCCGGAGTACCAAGTCTCCCTCCTGGAACGTCCTGGTCTTGATCCGGCGGCTGTGATATCTACGCAAGTCTTGTTGATAAATCGCAGACCGTGCTGCTGCTATATCACGCTCTTCATCCAGCCGGTCCAAACTGTCTTGTCTCGCCTGTTCGTTGGCCGCTTCAACATAGGCCGTCACCCTTGGCGAATCATGATGGATATCACTTGGAAGGACCGCTTCAGCACCATATACCATAAAGAAAGGTGTGTAACCCGTGGACCGGTTTGGCGTAGTATTGATACTCCAAAGGACAGAAGGTAACTCCTCAACCCAGCACCCTGGTGTTCTTTGCAAGGGAGTCATAAGCCGGGGCTTGATACCTCGCAAAATCTCCTGATTGGCTCTTTCAGCTTGACCATTGGATTGAGGGTGGGCCACAGAAGACACGTCTAGGCGAATATGTTCCTGTTGACAAAATTCTTCCATCTCACCCTTAGATAAACGTTGTCCTTGTAAAATTTTAACTCCTCCGTAGCACATACTGCCTCCGCGTAAGCAGCATCTCCTTCTTCACACTCCAATGCAATCTTGCGACTTCCATGAACTGTGATGGTTCCTTTGTGACCCGGCATCTTGAGCTGTAAATAAACATAACACGGCATGGCCATAAACTTGGCATAAACCGTCCTCCCGAACAGAGCATGATAAGGGCTCCGAATCTTGACGACTTCAAAAGTTGTCATCTCTGACCTGGAATCCTGTTCATCTCCAAAGGTAACTTCTAGGTCAATTTTCCCAACTGGGTAAACTGACTTACCTGGCACTACTCCATGAAACACAGTGTTTGACTGTCTTAGCTTTTTATCCGTCAAGCCCATACGACGGAAAGTCTCATAATACAATATATTGATGCTGTTGCCGCCATCCATAAGAACTTTAGTGAACTTGTAGCCACCCACCTGTGGTGCGACCACCAAGGCCAAGTGACCCGGAATATCAACTCGTAACGGGTGATCCGCCCTGCTCCACACAATAGGCTGCTCTGACCAGCGCAGTAATTGCGGTGTCGCCGGTTCAACCGCGTGGACCGCCCGCTTCAAAACTTTCTGATCCCGTTTACACAAACTTGTAGTAAACACATGATACTGCCCACTACTCAGCTCCTTCGGATTACTCTGATATCCGGATTGCTGCTGCTGCTGACGCTGCTGACTGCCTTGGTTATTGTGATTACCCTGGCCCTGTTGTTGGTTGTTTTGGTTATTGTAACCACCTTGACCATGCTGCTGATTGCCTTGGTTATTGTAACCGCCTTGACCATATTGATTATTGCCTCGGTTATCATAACCACTATTGTTGCCACGGTATCCTGATCCGGAGCCGTTCCCCTGGTGACCCGGATCGTAAAACCCCGGGCCTGAACCGCCATTTGGAGGCCCGTTGTTAGAGCTGAAGCGGCTCATTATGGCTTCCATCAAAGGCTTGCATTCTCCTATAGTGTGTTTTGCTGGTCGTTCCCTTGTGCTATGTTTCGGACAAGGCTCATTTAACTCCTGCTCCCAGCTAACGGTCCTTTCGCCGGTTTGTGGAGGTGGTTTGCCCTTATTGCGCTGAAAACCCCCCTGAACTTGGGTATTGGCCACGAAATCAGAGCCACCCTCCGCTTTTCGCTTGCCTAAGAAACTGGTACCAGCCGGGTTAACCTGCGCCGGTTTACCAGGCTTATTGACTTTTCCAGATTTTTCTCCCTCCGCTCGTGGATACTTATTGTTGTCGGAGTCCCCGTACTTCACCAGAGCGCTCATGAGAGTTCCCATATCATTACAATCCCGTTTAAGCCGTCCCAGTTTTAACTTTAGAGACTCAAACCGGCAATTGTTTTCCAGTGTCACTATTGTCGTACTGGGATTGATACCATTCGAAGAGTGCAAGATTTCTGATACTCGCCGCACCCATGCACTTGTAGACTCCTGTTCTCCTTGCACACAGGCTGCTAGATCTACTATTGACATCGGCTGCTTGCATGTATCCTTGAAGTTCTTGATAAACTGGCGACGTAACTCTCCCCACGATCCGATAGAATTAGGGGGTAAACCCTTTAACCAGGTCCGGGCTGTACCTTCAAGCATCATGGTGAAGTATTTCGCACAAGCCGCTTCATCCACATCCAACATCTCCATGGCCATCTTGTAACTCTCAACCCAAGCTTCTGGAGCCAAATCTGATGTGTAATTAGGCACTTTACGTGGACCTTTAAAATCCTTGGGCAGCTTCACGCTCCGTAAAGCGGGGACAAGACATTGCACCCCAAAGGAACTCGTTGTAACTCATGTCTCTGCTGTAGCAGTGTGAACCGGCGTCGTTTGACGGACCTCCTCACGGGCCACCGATCTAACCCGGTTTGCATCCTGAGCTTGTGCATCAGCGCCTGCCAGATTATTTTGCCTGTGACGGTGTCGCCTACGTTCACTACTAGACACTTCTGGTTCCTCCCAATGCCTAGTGTAACTCCGGCTGTGGCGTGGTGTTGAATGGAGCCTCTCCCTGCTGTAAGAATACGCTTGTTGTTGTGTTAATGCTGTATTAAGCAGATCCTTGACCCTGCGTGCCTCCAATGCCACGGGGGATGTCCCTTCAATGGGTAAAGCGGCCAGGCGTGAAGCGGCAGCAACAATGTTGTCCAAAGGGTTTAAATAATGACACGGAGGGGTCGGGATATGAGGCGCAGGCATGACCCGCCGATCCCGCTCTGCAGTAGGCTGTTGAACCGGTTCATCCCTAGCCGAGGCCGCCCTACGGTTTGTCGCTGGATCATTGCTGGTTCCCGCTCCTGGTGTCCTGAAAAGATTCGTCGCCTTGTAAACCGGCGGTAGACGAGACTGGTGTTTCCGACTCCTTACTCCCTGTACAGAGGCCTGTTCCATCCTTAGCTGAAAAGCCTGATCATCCAACTCTGCTTGTCTCATCGCTATCATAGCCTTTTCTGCCTTTATATTTTCTTTTGCTTGATCAATCCGGCCATTCAGCTGAAGGAGCTCTGCATCGTGTTGCGCCTTGTCTGCTGGAGCCACATCTGCCATGGCTCGGGTTGTGAACTCCTCGACTAAGGTGGATAGAGCGTCAGAGGGCGAGAGGGCTGGGCCGCTCCCCCCTATTCCAGCATCCGCTGTCATCGCCCCGTTCACCGTGGACTGTTGCGTAGGTTGTGAACCGGCCATAAAGACAGCCACTCGGTTTGGCGGATCGAAGGGGTCCGGAATACTGTCTCCGTCGGACATACCCTCAGATCGGCCGTCCCGCAACTGATACAAAGACTCAGTCTCTCCGGATGAAGATTCATCGTCGGAATAGATAACTGTCTCGCCACCGGAATCCGATCCGTCCTCGGCTTGAACCCCGTGAATCGCTCCAACGAAAACACGCTTCATGGCAGGTTGAATCCGGGCCGATCTCGCACGCTGAGCCGGCTCGACGATGTTGGTGAAGATGTCCGGCTCAGGCCCCGGTTCACCAATCTTGCCGATGAAGACGTGGATGCCGCCGAAGGGAACCCGGTGCCCGTATTCGATTGAATCGGCCTCCGGTCCCCAACCTGCGTCGTCGATGTAGATCCGGCCGCGGCGACTCTTGGTCATCCGGCCGACCGCGTAACCCTTGAGCCTTTCAAAGCTGCCCTTCAAGAACTCGAAACCGTCGTGCGGAGGCCCCACGGTGGGCGCCAACTGTCGTGGAATTAACACGGCAGATGTCCGGTTTAACAGACTTAGTGATGGAACCATCACACGGGTTAGCTTGAAGGGGTTAAAAGCACGCAAAGGACACAGAGGGTTTATACTAGTTCGGCCCCTTCGATGAAGGTAAAAGCCTACGTCTAGTTTGGTTTGGTATTGCTTGGACGTCGATGAACAGGGAGCGGATCGCTTGCCTGTGTCTCGACGGGTTGTGTCTTGCTTGTCCCTGAACCGTCGCCGGGTCGTCCCTTTATATAGAGGCGACGCCCGATCCGGTTTACAGAGTCCCGAGGCCGGTGTGACACCCCGAGACCGGTGCGCCAGGTGTCAGCCAGTTATTCGTTGTCAGTGCCATGTCATCTGCTTGCGTGTGCATTCTTGCCATGTCATCATGTGTGTTGCATCAGCATGTTTTCAAAACATGCATCCGTCCGAGTCCCCTCGTCCTTTCTGTTGTCCGTTCTGAGCCCAGACACACTTGCACACGCCCGCGGTGCCTCCGAATTTTTATTTTGTGAGTGGCCGAAAAACTTTCTCGGAATGGGATGAAACTTTTCATGTGGTCTTATTATAGTGTAGACAGGCCGCCTGCCAAATTTCATCGCATTCGGAGTTCGTTTGATAGCCCGACGGATATATATAGCGGCACTAGTCGCCGGTTATTTCATCGGACGTTTTCGGTCTCCGAAAAACCCCGCGGGCCTTCCTCCCTCTTCTCTTCTCTCCTCTAAGCCCTTCTAACACAGCTCACTTCCCTCCTCTTGGCCCAACCTAACTCCCCTCGCGATTGGATCCGTCGGATCACGATCGGATGGCTCTAAAACCACTCCAAACCCCCAAACCCTAGCCCTCCTACTATATATGGACACCCCTTGTCCATTTTGGGCAGCCTTGCCTTCCTCCACATCAAATTTCGTGCCCTACCAACCTCCAGCCGCCACCTAGCCTCCCTATCCCGAAATCCACTCCTCCCTCTTAATTTCAGCCCTCAGATCCAAGATCAAGGGCCCAGAATTCGTCCCCTAGCCCCAACGGACGTTGTTCGCCGCCACCCGGACAATGTCCGCATGTCCCGCCCGGCCCGTCCGTCTACCGCGCGCCCGCAGCGTCGCCTCCCTGGCTCCCTGGCTGCTCGTCCCCGCCGCCATCCTCGCCGCCCTGTCTTCCTCCGGCCGGATCCGGGCCCGGCGCCCCCGGATCTGCCTCCTCCCGGCCGGGATCTGAGCTCCCCGGCCCTTCCCTCGCCAGATCCGACGGGATCCAAGCCGCCGCCAGCCGCCATGGGGGCGAGCTCCCGAGCTCCCCGCCCCAGCTCCGCCTGAGCGCCCACTCGGCTCGCCTCCCGCTCGTGGATCGCCAGCCGCTGGGCCTCCTCCCCCCTCGCGGCCCAGAGTCGCCAGCGCGCCAGCTCCCTCCGAGGCGACGACGCTGAGGTCGCGCCCCGCGTGGGCCGCGTCAGCCTGCCTCCTCCTCGCCGCCTCCCAGGGCCCGGCCTCCACCGCAGTTAGGTGGCCCAGCGCAGCGCCTCCCCGGTGGCCCACCCGGCCCGCTCGTCCGCCGGCCTCCGCGCCTGCAGCATCGCCCGCCTGGGCCTCCTCCATCCACCGGGCCACTTTCCTTCGAGGCCCAGCCGCCAGGCCAGATCCGGCCCAGGCCAGAGCCAGTCCAGCCGACCCCTCCTTCTCCAAGCCGGCCTCCTCCTCCTGCCTGCTGGGCCCGGCCCAGCTGGGTGAGCACCTTATCCCTCGCCCTAGGCGCTGCTTAGCTATCTTGCGCTCAGTTGTACTAGTAGTTTTTCTGCTAAGTCCCTGTAATTGTTGTTTCTGATGCATACTTTGACTGCTAATATCTTTTTGTGTGCTTATCCGTTTTGAGCGAATGACATGTCAAAACGATCGTGGAGTTATGATCTACACTTTGTTCCATTGTGCCATGCTCATTTGAGTTCATCTAGATGCTTAAAAATCTGTTGCAAGGGTGCTACTTATTATAAACTGCTGTTAGTTGTTATTTTATTGCTATGTTCGTAATGTGATAACTTGGTGCATGTTCATCCAAATGATGCAAATGATATGTCCGCGTGTTCATCATGATATGCTCTACATGTTGGTTGTTTTAGCTTGCATGATAGATTTCATCTTGCCATGTTTATCTATGATGCAAAAGTGCTTGTGGTTGTATTGTTCTTAAACTTGTTATGAGGTGCTGTTTTCAATTGCCCTTTGCTATTGTTGTGTTTGTCTCCATGTCACGTGCTTAGATGTTTTGGACTCCCCATGATGTGTTCTTTGATGTGGTGCTTTTACCTTCCCATGATATGCCTTGTGTTGACTTAAACTTGCTCACAAACATGGCATGATAAAACTGTTTTTTTAACACTTAGTGAAATTTCACTAAGTCTGGAATCTGTAATATCCGGATGCCATGTTTGCTTGTTGTTCTAGGCCAATCCATGGTAGTTTTGGGGTGACTATTGATGTTTCCTTGTTGTATATATTGTTGGCTATCCATCCATGCTCTCACGTGCTTATTTGAGTGGATGTAGCATATTTAACTCTTGCTCCCAAGTTGCAACAAATTACTGCTGTCAGGATTTTGTTGTCAAGTTCAAAATGTCATAGCTTGTTGCTATTGATCCATGGCTCCTTTGGAGATGCTCCAATGGAATTATTTGCTGTAGGAGATGTCTTCTTTATGTTCATGCTTCTTGCCATGATGTTTGAGTGTTGTAGCTTATATTTATCATGCTCCCAAGTTGCTATGTGGCTGTTAATTTCAGCTTGTTGATATATCTTGTTTCATGGGTATCTTTTAGCCCGTTGCTCCGTTTGGGGTGTTCTTTATATGAAACTTGTGTGATTTTGCATGTAGATTCATATTATCCTCTTGTTATCATGTTTTGAAGTATTTTGCTTGATGCAAATTGCCATGCTCCTTGTGGTGTAACACTGTGCTTCCTATGTTGACTTTCTGTGCTTCCTAAGTGCATCTGTTATGCTTCCGTAGTGCATCAGCCATGCTTCCTGTATATTTGTCTTGCATCATACCTTGCCATGTTGTGGTTCCTGTGTAAACTTTCTGTGCATCATAAGTAGACTTGTTTTGCATCATTCTCGATAGTGCATATTGTTATGTTCTTGAGTGGCTTGTTTACCGTATTGCTTACTTCTTCTCGTTAGTGCTTGTTCCGTTGCGTTCGTGAGGAGTCGATCGTCTACCCGTGGTTCTTCTTCAAGGCTTCTTCTCCGTCTTCTTCACGGAACCGTTCTTCTTCCTTGCGGGATCTCAGGCAAGATGATCATACCCTTGGATACCTTTACTACCATTGCCATGCTTAGTTGTCTCGATACTATCGTTACATGTCGCGCTACCCATCTTTTATGTCAGCCTCTCCTTGTTGCCATGAAACCTCTAACCTTTGAAACCTTCCTAGCAAAACCACTGTTTGGCTATGTTTCCCGCTTGCTCAGCCCCTCTTATAGCGTTGTTAGTTGCAGGTGAAGATAAAGATTGTTCCAGGAGGGAACTTGTTGTTGGTATATCACAATATCTATAATTATTATTAACACACCTATATATTGTGCATGGGTGGAAGGCTTGGCCTTTTGTTCGGTGTTTTGTTCCACTCATGCCACCTTAGGCGCCGATAAACTGGCATTATGTTCCTTGATTTTGCGTTCCTCACACGATGGGTGGATGGGGACCCCTTGACAGTTCGACTTTGAATAAAACTCCTCCAGCAAGGCCCAACATTGGTTTTAATTTGCTCATAATAACAACATAATTAATTAATTAAATTGCATAGGGAGTTAGCGCTACCTGAGGATTCTTTCTACATAGCAGGGGGGCCAGTGCTGATGGTGTTGGTCCCAAACGGGGGTTATGCGGGGCCACCACGGGGAAACTCAAGGTTTGGTTTTACCTATAGGATCGCCCATCCGGTTGTGGCCTGAGACGAGATACGCGCGGCTACTATCAGGGTGTTGACACACCGGAAGGTCTTGCTGGACTTGTTTTACCATTGTCGAAATGTCTTGTGCACCGGGATGCTGAGCCTGATCGGATTTCCCTAAGATAAGGGGTGATGATATTATATTTATCACTTCAGCTAATCGTGAGAGCTTGTGATGGGCTAAGTTGGGACACCCCTGCAGGGTTATGATCTTTCGAAAGTCGTGCCCGCGGTTATGTGGCAGATTGGAATTTGTTAATGTCCGGTTGTAGAAAACTTGACAGAGGATCCGAAGTAAAACACACAACTGTGTGAGTAACCGTGACTGTCTCTTTTCACTTTGAGAAGAGAACACGGTGGGGTTATGTTTGACTTGTATGTAGTTCAGGATCTTTAGAGATCACTACTTTTGCGACCGTTTGCGTAGATGCTCATCTTATTCTGGTACTCGTAAGTTAGCCACCATACATTTGCTTAGCCGCTGCTGCAACCTCACCACTTTACCTCTTCCTACCTATTATGCTTTGATAGTCTTGTTACCCATGGTTATGGGATTGCTGAGTCCTCGTGGCTCACAAATGCTACAACAACAGTTGCAGGTGCAGGTTTTCCGATGTCTTGACGTGAGAGCGTTGATCGTTGTTTGGAGTTCTTTCTTCTTCTTCTTCTTCTTCTTCACTCTTGGGTTAGGTTCCTGGTCGGCAGCCTGGGATAGCACATGGATGTCTTGTGTTTTCTTGTTTGTATCCATAGTCGTATACTTGTATTGATGTCGTTGTATTCATGTGACTTGTATGTAATGTTGTATCCCCTATGTATGTATGTAATGGTACGATGTAATGATATCCATCTTGCTAAGCGCCCGAAATGCGGTTGGCCCCAATCACGTAAGTGTCACGTGATCGGGATAGAATCGCATCTTGGGCCTGACAGCCGGCTCATACTTGTGTCCGCCTCGGTCTCTGCTCTTTCTTCCTTATCTCTCAAGTTACATGATCAGGCGGTTTACAAACCGTAACGATACACATGGGGCCCTAAACCTTCATGGGTCGTAACTCCTACTGGGTATAACAATTATACAACTAAATTACCATAATCCGGTTTATACTAGCCGGTTTATACCCGCTAGTAATATCCCTGACACTGATCTTGGTCGTACACATTTGCATGCATGATTAGTGTACGGTCAAATCGGGGGCGTCACAAGTTGGTATCAGAGCCGACTGTCTGTAGGAACCCCCTTTCCAACTCCTTGGCCGAAGTTGAGTGTAGTCTTTCGTTTTCTTTACTAATATTGTTGTGTGGCTTACGGGCCCACATCACAAATGTGTGGTATTAGGATCTTTTATTCTTCTTCTTTGCTCTGTGATTCTGATATCTCTTCTCTTCGGGCTAAACATTTTGCTAACTCAAACATTAGGATCTCATGATCACATCCTCCCGGAGAGCCTCTTCATTCTATGTGATTGTCGGCTTCACCAGAAGACTTCGAAGATACTCTCTGATGTTTGCTCCAGAATTTGTGCTCATCGCCTTTTGCAATTCCCTTCGACCGTCAACCCCTATGGAAAACTACTTACACTTGCCATTCATACAGTCATTTCCCGTTGCTCTTATCATTACTAGATGCCCCAAAATACTCTCCCTTGTACCGAGAATCCTTTGAGCTTACTTCCTTGCAGTTCCTTCCCACATGAATACCCCTACGGATAATTCCTCACACTTATCGAGTATCCATCATCCCCAGTTGTTCGTATGCTTCATATGATACTCTGAAATACTATCCGATCTTCTGAGAATCCTCTTCAAACCATTGCTCTGCAAATACTTGTATTCTTGCTTTATGTATGCTTCCATATGTCTAGCAATATTCATTAGTACCCTTTGACACCATCATTTTGATCCTATTGATTCAACATGTGTGAGAATGCACGCAATCATCAGTTGATCTATTTAAATTATTTTTCTAGCTCACACGTGATTTTGAACATGAGCTGGTTCTCGACCAATCTATATGTCATTGATTGTACCCCTAAGCCTACTCGACTTACCCATCCTTGATCTTAGCATTTGCTTCCGATCCCTTGATTTGAAAATCATAATTCCTTTGCATTTTAGCTTTGAATTAGTTAGTTGTTTCTATAATCCAATGCCTTTGCATTGTTTCATTTTCTGGTTATGTGCCGATGCTCACATTAGCTCCGTTATGGATCGTCAGATCCTTTGTTGGATTTTATCCAACAGTGTCCTTCATAAATAATAACCTTGTGAGCCTTTTCCTTGGATACATAATGCCTTTGGTAAATTGTATCCTCGGCTTTCACAATCATGCTCTGCTTTCAAGCTTGTATAATTTACTCCTGAAGTTGGTGTTATATGTTCCTATAATGCCCCGATGTGTTGAACCAATGCCTTCTCTAATTTGTGCGAACCCGAAAGATCTCATGGGTCATACTCATCTAGTATTTCACCAGGTAAAACTTTCAACCCTAATGCCATTTTCGAAACGAGTAGTGAATGTAAGGTTGTCTATTGGAGAAATGAGAGTTAACCTTGAACTATGTGTTCATGCCCACGGACCCGATGTGGAACTTATCTTGGAAACTTCTTGTAACTAATAATAATCCCCTTGTAATAAGTCCATCTTGTATCTATGCTTGGTCCTTTTTAACCGTGTTTTCAACCATGAATTGATCCCATTTTTTAGAAAAGTTAAAGCACTTGCCTTCTGCAGGTCAATGCGCCTGCCCAACCTCTATTTTGATCCACCTTCGGGTATTACCCCTGGTATCTCGAGGATATCATGCCATTGCATTACATCTTATGAACTTTTGATGTAGTACTACCTTTCCTTGTCATTGTCACTTTGTGGGTTCTGGGTTGTTTGTCAACCGAGAACACTGATAATTGCATCCTCTTAAAACCTCTCAACAAAACGTGTCGCGGTCATCATCAACATTCTGAGCTCTTCTAGGATGTCAATCGTATTTTTGATGAAACATACTATCCTTGCCCCTCGATACTTTGTAATATCATCGACAACATTCTTACCATCCTTACAACATAGACTTGGCCGTGTTCTGGTGGTACCTTGCATTTCTTGCTATTCTTGGAATTGCTCCTTGTGTACCTATGGTGATCTTCGTACCTAATCTTTACTTTAACACCATATCATTGCTACCCCGAAGCATGGTTTTGGTACTCCAATCGTCAACAAGAACTTTGGAAGCATAATGATAAATGTTTCATGATCACTTATCCAAACACTATTATACGAGTAACATCATGAATTTCCTCTCCCCTGTACCTAAATGGTAATCTACTTACTATCTGGTCATGGATATCATCCACAGCTTGTCCTCGGGGAAGATATACTCTTGATACTCGGGTATAATCACATTTCCCTTGACATTGTTTTATTTAACCTTTCTTGAAATCTAAACTTATCCGAGAAGTAATAATTCCTTGCTTATGTAAAGACCTCGGTGTGCAACTTTGTTAGTAAGACCTTGTTACCATTGTTGTTGACATCCCGGTAACCACCGATGGATGAGAACTTTGCCTAGTGGTCCAACTCGTTTCAACGAGCAGGAAAATGGTTCTTTTCGACCTGCCTTCCTATCGTGACCGTGCGGGATGTCAGCGCCAATTCTAATTCTAACCCATATGGTGGGCCCATAACCCACAGTTCCACAGGATCGAAACATGACTCTCTTGTGCATCCCTGTTTTCCAGGTTATTCTACCGCTTGGATTCATATGAGATTCACGAGCCACCTTCCTGGAGATCTATTCTGGTTTCAATCGCAATACTTATTTGTTGCTCTAAACCCCTTTCACGCTCTGTTTCAGGCATCAAATGATTGCCTATCCGCTTGAAGCTTCTATTTGCACCTTCTTACCTTGCTCTTGACATTTTCTAGTTTTGATTCGAGATTTACTTTTCACCACCTTCCCTGATGATATCTACCAGATAAGCAACCTTGTAGAGGACCGCTCTGAGAGACCTATTCTGCACAACTCCAAAAGTCCTGAAACTTCACGGAGAATATTTTTCAAATAAAAAAATATTGGGCGAAGAAAGCCCCAGAGGGGGGCACCTGCCATCGACAAGGGTGGGGGTGCGCCCTACCCCCCTGGGCGCGCCCCCCTGCCTTGTGGACAGCCCGACAGGCCCCCGAAGCCCATCTTCTGCTATATCATGTGTTTTGACCTGGAAAAAAATTAAAAGGAGGTTTTCGGGACGAAGCACCGCCGTCTCGAGGCGGAACCTAGGCGAAACCAATCTAGAGCTCCGGCGGGGCTGTTCTGCTGGGGCACTTCCCTCCGAGAGGGGGGAATCAAAGCCATCGCCATCAACAATGATCCTCTCATAGAGAGGGGGTGAATCACCATCAACATCTTCACCAGCACCATCTCCTCTCAAACCCTTGTTCATCTTTTGTATTCGATCTTTGTCTCAAAACCTCAGATTGGTACATGTGGGTTGCTAGTAGTGTTGATTACTCCTTGCATTTGATGCTAGTTGGTTTATTCAGTGAAAGATCATACGTTCAGATCATTAATGCTATTCAATACCCCTCCAATCATGAATATTAATATGCTTTGTGACTAGTTATGTTTGTTCCTGAGGACATGGGGGAAGTCTTGTTATAAGTAATCATGTGAATTTGGTATTCGTTCGATATTTTGATGAGATGTATGTTGTCTTTCCTCTAGTGGTGTCATGTGAACGTCGACTACATGACACTTCACCATTATTTGGGCCTAGGGGTAGGCATTGGGAAGTAATAAGTACATGATGGGTTGCTAGAGTAACAGAAGCTTAAACCCTAGTTTATGCGTTGCTTCATAAGGGGCTGATTTGGATCTATATGTTTCATGCTATGGTTTGATTTATGTTAATTCTTATTCCATAGTTCCGGATGCTCGTGAGAGAGGTTAATCATAAGTGGGAGGCTTGTCCAGGGAAGGGCGGCACCCAAGCACTGGTCCACCCACATATAAAATTCTCAAAGTAACGAACGCGAATCATATGAGCATGTTGAAAACTAACTTGACAACAATTCCCATGTGTCCTCGGTAGAACTTTGCTTTATATAAGAGTTCGTTCAGGCTTGTCCTTTGCTACAAAAAAGGATAGGGCCACCTTGTTGCACCTTAGTTACTTTTGTTACTTGTTACCCGTTATGAATTATCTTATCACAAAACTATATGTTATCGATAATTTCAGTACTTGCAGAGAATACCTTGCTGAAAACCACTTGTTATTTCCTTCTGCTCCGCGTTGGGTTCGACAATCTTACTTTTCGAAAGGACTACGATGGATCCCCTACACTTGTGGGTCATCAAGACTCTTTTCTGGTGCCGTTTCCGGGGAGTGAAGCGCCTTTGGTAAGTGGAATTTGGTAAGGAAACATTTATATAGTGTGCTGAAATTTACTGTCACTTGTTATTATGGAAAATAATCCTTTGAGAGGTTTGTTCGGGGTATCTTCAACCCGAACGGAAGAACAAAGAGTTGCTCCTCAACCTATTGCACCTACCGAAAATATTTATTATGAAATTCCTTCGGGTACGATAGAGAAACTGCTAGCTAATCCTTATGCAGGAGATGGAACATTACATCCCGATATGCACCTAATCTATGTGGATGAAGTTTGTGGATTATTTAAGCTTGCAGGTTTTCCTGAGGATGTTTTCAAGAACAAGGTCTTCCCTTTATCTTTTAAGGGAAAGGAATTGACATGGTATAGGCTATGTGATGATATTGGATCATGGAACTACAATAGATTGAAATTTGAATTTCATCAGAAGTTTTATCCTATGCATCTGGTTCATCGTGATCAGAATTACATATATAATTTTTGGCCTCGTAAAGGAGAAAGTGTCGCTCAAGCTTGGGGGAGGCTTAAGTCAATGTTATATTCATGCCCCTATCATGAGCTCTCAAGAGAAATTATTATTCAGAATTTTTATGCTCGACTTTCTCATAATGATCATTCTATGCTCGATACTTCTTGTACCGGTTCTTTTATGAAGAAGACTATTGAATTCAAATGGGATTTATTGGAAAGAATTAAACGCAACATTGAAGATTGGTACCTTAACGAAGGTAATGAGTCAGGTATAAACCTTAAGTTTGATTGTGTTAAATCTTGTATGGATACCGATGCTTTTCGTGATTTCAGCACCAAATATGGACTTAACTCGGAGATAGTAGCTTCTTTCTGTGAATCATTTGCTACTCATGTTGACCTCTCCAAAGATAAGTGGTTTAAATATCATCCTCCCATTGAAGTATTAGAATCAATTGAAGTTGAAGAAAGAAACTATTACTTATAATGTTGATCCTATTATCCCTACTGCTTATATTGAGAAACCACCTTTTCTTGTTAGAATAAAGGATCATGATAAACCTTCAACGGTGGTTAACAGAAGTAATATTAGAGCACCTAGACCAACTGAACAAATTAAAGTTGAACCTAGTATTGCTATGGTTAAAGATCTCTTGGCTGATAATATTGATGGGCATGTTATTTATTTTTGTGATGAAGTTGCTAGAATTGTCAAACCCCATATTAATGATAAACATAGACCTATAGTTGGCATGCCTGTTATTTCGGTTAAAATAGGAGATCATTGTTATGTGATATGGGTGCTAGTGTGAGTGCAATTCCTTTTACTTTATATGAAGGAATTATGAATGAAATTGCACCTGCTGAGATAGAAGAAATTGATGTTACTATCAAGCCTGCTATATCACCAATTGGGATTGTTAGAGATGTTGAAGTCTTGTGTGGGAAAATAAAATATCCTACTGATTTCCTTGTTCTTGGTTCTCCACAAGATGAATTTTGTCCCATTATATTTGGTAGACCTTTCTTGAACACAGTTAATGCTAAGATAGCCTGCGAGAAAGATATTGTTACTGTTGGTTTAGGGGATATGTCTCATGATTTCAATTTCTCTAAATTTCGTAGACAACCCCGTGATAAAGAATTGCCTAGTAAGGATGAAATTATTGGTCTTGCTTCTATTGTTGTGCCTCCTACTGATCCTTTAGAACAATATTTGCTAGACCTCGAGAATGATATGTTTATGAATGAAATAAGGGAAATAGATGAAATATTCTTTAAACAAGGGCCTATTGTGAAACACAATCTGCCTGTTGAAATCCTTGGGGATCCTCCTCCACCCAAGGGTGACCCCGTGTTTGAGCTTAAACAATTACCTGATACTTTGAAATATGCTTACCTTGATGAAAGGAAGATATATCCTGTTATTATTAGTGCTAACCTTTCAGAGCATGAAGAAAAGAAACTATTGAAAACTCTGAAGAATCACAGTGCTGCTATTGGATATACTCTTGATGATCTTAAGGGCATTAGTCCCACTCTATGTCATCATAAAATTAAGTTGGTGCATGATACTAAAACAGTTGTTGATCACAATTGACGGTTAAATCCCAAAATAAAAGAGGTGGTAAGAAATGAAATACTAAAGCTTCTAGAGGCATGTATAATTTATCCTATTGATGATAGTCGATGGGTACGTCTTGTTCATTGTGTCCCTAAGAGGGGAGGCATTACTGTTGTTAATAATGATAAGAATGAACTGATCCCGCAAAGAATTGTTACAGGTTATAGAATGGTAATTGATTTTCCCAAATTAAAAAAAAAGCTACTAGGAAAGATCATTTCCCTCTACCTTTTATTGATCAAATGCTAGAAAGACTATCCAAACATACACATTTTTGCTTTCTAGATGGTTATTATGGTTTTTCTCAAATACCTGTGTCAAAAGAGGATCAAGAAAAGACTAGTTTTACTTGCCCTGTCGGTACTTTTGCTTATAGACGCATGCCTTTTGGTTAATGCAATGCACCTGCTACCTTTCAAAGATGTATGACTGTTATATTATCTGACTTTTGTGAAAAGATAGTTGAGCTTTTCATGGATGATTTCTCCGTTTACGGAATGTCGGTGTACAAAAGGAGGGGCTCTCCTTTATACCCCTTACTTGTGCACGGGCAGTCAGAGCCACGCCTGCGGCCAACCTAACAGGGCATAGGAGGGAAACCAAAACACAAGACTACCAGGGCAGCGCCAAGATAGTGGCGCACGAAGGCCAAGCAACAAGATAGGCTTCCCCCGACAAGACCCTTCTCGGGGCGGCCAGCACGACCCTGGCAAGAACCCTTGCCGGGACAACTCACCCAACGCCTTCATTGCAGCCACCCTTAAGCCTAGGACCTACGATGCCATCAAGAATGTTGGAACCAAGGCTCGGGAAGCGCCTGCATGATGGCATGCAGATCTTTGTGAAGACAAAGGGTCTACGAATCCTAGATGATAACCAGAAGACAAGACGACCGCAAGGCTCCTTGCCGAGGATGACCACGAGGCCTCGGCAAGGCTCCTTGCCGAAGATACCCCTGAAGCCCCAGCAAGCCTCTTGCCGAGGGCGCTCACAAAGGCCCCGGCAAGACCCTTGCCGGGAACAGATGCAAGACCGTGGCAAGCCCTTGCCGCCCCCATCATCGCCCCAGCTCGGCGGCCGACCCACTAGCCCAGGCAAGTACCCACGTATTAGTATGTGGTTCCTGATCCAGCTAGTCAAGCACCTGCGTGGTGGCATGCAGATCTTTGTAAAGACCCTACCACCATGCCATCTCAGCTGCCTGCCAACCTACGTGGCGTTGCATGCCTGATACATCTCCAATGTATCTACTTTTCCAAACACTTTTGCCCTTGTTTTGGACTCTAACTTGCATGATTTGAATGGAACTAACCCGGACGGACGCTGTTTGCAGCAGAATTGCCATGGTGTTGTTTTTGTGTAGAAATAAAAAGTTCTCGGAATGACCTGAAAATCCATGGAGAATTATTTTGGAAAATATAAAAAATATGTGCGGGAAGATCTACGTCAGTGGGCCCACTCCCTGTCCACGAGGGTGGGGGGCGCGCCCCCTCCCCCTGAGCGTGCCCCCTGCCTCGTGGGCCCCCTGATGCTCCACCGACGTACCCCCGGACTCCATATATTCAATTTCGGGGAGAAAAAAATCAGAGAGGAAGAATTATCACATTTTATAATACGGAGCCGTCGCCAAGCCCTAATATCTCTCGGGAGGGCTGATCTGGAGTCCGTCCGGGGCTCCGGAGAGTGGAGATCGTTGCCATCATCATCATCAAACCTTCCTCCATCACAAATTCCATGATGCTCACCACTGTGCGTGAGTAATTCCATCGTAGGCTTGCTGGACGGTGATGGGTTGGATGAGATTTATCATGTAATCGAGTTAGTTTTGTTAGGGTTTGATCCCTAGTATCCAGTATGTTCTAAGATTGATGTTGCTATGACTTTGTTATGCTTAATGCTTGTCACTAGGGCCCGAGTGCCATGATTTCAGATCTGAACCTATTATGGTTTCATGA
>LR738715.1:353086896-353154568 GCA_902687465.1 Secale cereale | reverse complement strand
ACATCTGTCGCATGCCCTCCCCGATGCATGATGGGCACGTGGCGGGCGGATCGGGATTCAAATGGTGCGTGGTACAACAGTTTCGCGCCCCGTGATCATGGGGCGACCCAAGTTTGCCTAGTAAATGATCTGTGCCCCCGCAACTCCCTCTATTTTTTATGAGGAGGACGCGAACTGCCTCTTTACTATTTGGAACCACGGAGTGACGCAAGCATGTTGTGGTCACCCCGCGCACAACCCCCGCGTCCCGCACTCAACGCGAGTCGTGGGGAAGCGCAACCACCGGAGGAGTTACTGCAGCAAAAAGAATACGGCCCCAACTGCCCGCACACGGTTCTGGGCCTAGCCCAACAAAGCGTCGCGCTTATGTATGGCCCAGGCCCGGGGGCTCATGTCGGTGTACGGAAGTAGGGGCTCTCCTTTATACCCCTTACTTGTGCATGGGCAGTCAAAGCCACGCCCGCCGCCACACCTAACAGGGCAGAGGAGGGAAACTGAAGCACAAGACTACCAGGGCAGCGCCAAGACAGTGGCGCATGAAGGCCAAGCAACAAGATAGGCTTCCCTCGACAAGACCGTTGTCGGGGCGGCCTGCACGACCCCGGCAAGAACCCTTGCCGGGGCAACTCACCCAACGCCTTCATTGCAGCCACCCTTGAGCCTAGGAGCTCAGATGCCATCAACAATGTTGGAACCAAGGCTCGGGAAGCGCCTGCATGATGTCATGCAGATCTTTGTGAAGACAAAGGGTCTATGAATCCTAGATGAGAACCAGAAGACAAGACGACCGCAAGGCTCCTTGCCGAGAATGCCCACGAGGCCCCAGGAAGGCTCCTTGCCGAAGATACCCCCGAAGCCCCGGCAAGCCTCTTGCCGAGGGCGCTCACAAAGGCCCTGGCAAGACCCTTGCCGAGAACAGACGCAAGACCGCGGCAAGCCCTTGCCGCCCCATCATCGCCCCAGCTCGGCGGCCGACCCACTAGCCTAGGCAAGTACCCACGTGGCAGTACGTGGTTCCTGATCCAGCTAGTCAAGCACCTGTGTGGTGGCATGCAGATCTTCGTGAAGACCCTACCACCATGCCATCTCAGCTGCCTGCCAAACTACGTGGCGTTGCATGCCTCGTTGGCCTGGACGCGCGTCGCAGCCAGACGGAGCGGCGGCGGATGGGATGGGCCCTGTTGTCGTCCCCGATAAAGCAAATGGACACCTAAGTAGTGCATTTAATGTGTCTTGTCCCGTAATGGCAGTAGATAAGCTTGTACACTGTATACCTTTCCACCTCCTGTGTGCCACTGTGGCAACCCCTTTTTGACTATAAAAGGAGGCCCGAGGCATACTGGAGAAGGATTCGGATCTTTCGGACTAGGCACACACCGTAGCTAGTTCAAGAGCTTAAGAAAACTCAAATACACATCAAAGCAGGACTAGGGTATTCTTCATCTTCGCTGCCCGAACATGGGTAAATGATCCTTGTGCTGACTCCTAGACCCGCACTTTGCACAACCCCGCGCCCGTCAACCGTAGAAAGGATTCCAGTGATCCCATAGGTGTCGATCGGTTCGTCCCCGACACGGAACTTCTTTTGATGATTGCTTAAGCAACCTTGATCTAGTTTTGCAGAGATGCGAAGAAACCAGTCTTGTCTTGAATTGGGAGAAGTGCCACTTTATGGTTAATGAAAGTATTGTCTTGGGGCATAAGATTTCTGAAAGAGGTATAAAAGTTGATAAAGCTAAAGTAGATGCTATTGAAAAGATGTTTTGACCTAAAGATATGAAAGGTTTAAGAAGTTTTTTTGGTCATGTTGGTTTCTATAGGAGGTTTATTAAAGACTCCTCTAAAATTTCTAGGCCTCCTCCCTTTTGCTTTTTATGATGATTATGTAGAAGCATTTCAAATACTTAAGAAAGCCTTGATTCATGCACCTATTGTTCAACCACCTGATTGGAATCTACCCTTTTAAATTATGTGTGATGCTAGTGATTATGCTATTGATGATGTTCTAGGACAAGGAGTTGATAAGAAACTAAATGTTATTCATTATGCTAGTAAAACTCTAGACAGTGCCTAAAGAAATTATGCTAGTACTGAAAAAGAATTCTTAGTGGTTGTATTTGCTTGCGATAAGTTCAGATCTTATATTGGTGATTCTAAAGTAACTGCTCACACTGATCATGCTGCTATCAAATACCTTATGGAAAAGAAAGATGCTAAACCTAGACTTATTAGATGGCTTCTCTTGCTACAAGAATTTGATTTCCGCATTATAGATAGAAAGGGAGCTGAGAACCCCGTTGCGGATAACTTGTCTAGGTTAGAAAATGTTCTTGATGACCCACTGCCTATTGATGATAGCTTTCCTGATGAACAACTAGCTGTCATAAATGCTTCTCGTAATGCTCCATGGTATGCTGATTATGCTAATTACATTGTTGCTAAATTTATACCACCTAGCTTCACATACCAACAAATTAAAAGTTTTTCTATGATTTAAGACATTACTTTTGGGATGACCCACACCTTCATAAAGAAGGAGTAGATGGTGTTATTAGACATTGTGTACCTGAGCATGAACAGGAACGGATCCTACGCAAGTGTCACTCCGAGGCCTACATAGGACACCACGCTGGAGATAGAACTACACACAAGGTATTGCAATCCGGTTTTTATTGGCCTACTCTCTTTAAGGATGCTTGTGAGTTTGTTTTGTCTTGTGATGAATGCCAGATAATTGGTAATATTAGTAGACGTTAGAAAATGCATATGAACTATTCAATTGTTATTGAACCATTTGATGTTTGGGGCTTTGATTATATGGGACCTTTTCCTTCCTCTAATGGGCATACACAAATTTTAGTTGCAGTTGATTACGTTACTAAGTGGATAGAAGCTATTCCAACTAGTAGTGTTGATCACAACACCTTTATTAAGATGCTTAAAGAAGTTATTTTCCCGAGGTTTGGGGTCCCTAGATATTTAATGACAGATGGTGGTTCACATTTTATTCATGGTGCTTTCCGTAAGATGTTTGCTAAATATGATGTTAACCATAAAATTGCATCTCTATATCATCCTCAGTCTAGTGGTTAAGTAGAATTAAGCAATAGAGATATTAGATTGATTTTGCAAAAGACTGTTAATAGATCTAGACAGAATTGGTCTAAGAAACTTGATGATGCATTATGGGCATATAGAACTGCATATAAAAACCCTATGGGTATGTCTCCATATGAGGTGGTTTATGGAAAAGCATGTCACTTACCTCCTGAGCTAGAACACAAAGCTTATTAGGCAATCAAAGAGCTCAACTATGATTTCAAACTTTCCGGTGAGAAGAGGTTATTTGACATTAGCTCACTTGATGAATGGAGAACCCAAGCCTATGAGAATGCCAAGCTGTTTAAATAAAAAGTTAAAAGATGTCATGAAAAAATGATACAAAAGCGTGAGTTTAATGTAGGAGATCATGTTTTGCTATACAACTCTCATTTAAGATTTTTTTGTAGGAAAGCTTCTCTCTAAATGGGGAGGTCCTTCATTATCGAGGAGGTTTATCGCTCCGGTGCCATAAAAATCAACAACGCCGAAGGCACAAATCCGAAGGTGGTAAATGGTCAAATAATTAACATTATATCTCAGGTACTCCCAAAAATGTTGAGACCAATATAATTAATACCATAACACCGGCGAAATACATAAGGGATACTTTCCAGGACGTTTCAGACTCCGAAAAGGAATAGGTATGTGGTACGGTAAGTAAACCGGTCACAAAATGTTTCCAATAGCAATTTTTCTCCGTTTTGGAATATTTAGAAAAATAGGAAAATTAAAAGTAGTCCGAAGAGTGCACGAGGCAACCACAAGGGTGGAGGGCGCGCCCTACCCCCTGGGCGTGCCCCCTACCTTGTGGCTAGCTCATGTGCCCTTCGGACTCTATTTTCTTGCACGATACTTATTTTGGTCGGTAAAAAATCATTATATGATCTTCCGGAGGTTTTGACCACCGTACCACGACAAAATCCCATGTTTTCGTTTTGAGTTGTTTCTGCAGCAGATTTAGAGCAATATGTTGTCCCAAGATTCGGGGGAGAGATCTAGGTAGCTGATTATAGCACAGACTCCAAGGTTTATGGGGATTTGGAGCATTATGGTTGGACCACGGAGGAAGAAGAAGATTATGATCCAAAAGAAAAGGAAGAGACAAGTTCCGATGAAGAAGAAGCCCCACTACCCCCAACCTGGGGACATGCACGTGGAGTTGAAAAATTCAAGTCTCCCGAACAAAGCAAAGAAGCCGAAGATCAAGTTTATCCCTTTTAGTCTTTTGTAGGAAAACAAGCAAGAATTATGCAAAAGGATATTAATGTTGGAGCAGGAGATTGGTGAGCTGAAGGAGGAAAATTCCATCCTCAAGCTCAAGTTGAGGAAAAAGGGCAATCCTACATCAACAACTCCATCATCATCACTTCCGGAGAAAGAAACATAAATGCATGGGTATGGGCATTCCCCTTGGCAACTGCCAAGCTTGGGGGAGGTGCCCCAGTATCGTATCACCATCACACCTTCATCTTTATCATTTTTCTTAGTTTGATCCCTTTAGTTATATCATGATCTAGTAGAATAAAGTTTTTAGTATGATCTAGCTTTGAGTTTTGTTTCGATCTCTATCTATGTAATCGAGTCTTTGAGTTATATATAGTAAAGAGTAGTTCTGAGTTGAGGGCTCTGCCATGTTGTTATGATCTTGAGGGATTAAGTTAAAGAAAAGAATAATAAGAAATAAATAAAAGATCATATGGGAAGTAATGGCTTCACATATAAAGAGTATGGAGAATAAAAGTTGTTGAGTGTTGACAAACATAGCTTTGATAATTGTTGCAATTAATAGGAAGTAATAAAGAAAGAAGGTTTCACGTATAAATACACTATCTTGGACATCTTTTATGATTGTGAGCACTCATTAAAATATGACATGCCAAAAGTATGATTAATTTTTTTAATTGATATTCAACTATCATATTAATTTATATTCAACTGGCATATCATCTTTAGAACAACAACTCATGATCATTTTATATTCTTATGCCAAAGTAATAATTCGTTCACAAGGTAAAGTATGATTAATTTTTTTATTGAAAACTAACAAACTATGATCTGAGTCATTGAAGCAATTGCAATTCATCATAACATTGGAAAGAGTCAATATAAGAGCTTTTCAGCAAGTGCGCATATTCAACTATCATTTAGTCTTTCACAATTGCTGACACTCACGCAATAATTATGAGTACAAAGCTTCAATCGGACGCAGAGACAGATAGAGGCTTATAGTTTCAGCTCCCAACGATTTACCTCAAGGGTAATGTCAATAATAATGGTTCATGTCCCTCTACATCCGCATGGATATATATATATATATATATATATATATATATATATATATATATATATCTAGCTCCAACATATTGTGCTTGCCAAAGGATAAAAGTAAAAAGATGACATGCCACACGAATTATTACTATGACATGCCAGTTGTTGTTCTAAAGATGATCATGATGCCCCCATGTCCGTATTTTATTTTTTATCGAACCTCTATCTCTAAACAAGTGGACATATTTTTCGATTTCGGCTTTCCCTTGAGGACAAGCGAGGTCTAAGCTTGGGGGAGTTGATACGTCCATTTTGCATCATGATTTTATATCATTATTTACTGCATTATGGTCTATTATTACACATTATGGTTCAACACTTATGCCTTTTCTCTCTTATTTTACAAGGTTCACATGAAGAGGGAGAATGCCGGCGGCTAGAATTCTGGACTTGAAAAGAAGCAAATCTGAGAGACCTATTCTGCACAACTCCAAAAGTCCTGAAACTTCACGGAGAATATTTTTGGAATATATAAAAAATATTTGGCAAAGAAAGCACCAGAGGGGGGCCACCTGCCATCCACAAGGGTGGGGGCACGCCCTACCCCCCTGGGTGCGTCCCCTTGCCTTGTGGATAGCCCGACAAACCCTCGAAGCCCATCTTCTGCTATATCATGTGTTTTGACCTGGAAAAAATCAAAAGCAGGTTTTCAGGATGAAGCGCCGCCTCTCGAGGCGGAACCTAGGTGAAAGCAATCTAGAGCTCCAGTAGGGCTGTTCTGACGGGTACAGTTCCCTCTGGGAGGGGGAAATCGAAGCCATCGACATCAACAACAATCCTCTCATCGAGAGGGGGCGAATATCCATCAACATCTTCACCAGCACCATCTCCTCTCAAACCCTAGTTCATCTCTTGTATCTGATCTTTGTCTCAAAACCTCAGATTGGTACCTGTGGGTTGCTAGTAGTGTTGATTACTCCTTGTAGTTGATGCTAGTTGGTGTATTCGGTGAAAGATCATACGTTCAGATCCTTAATGCTATTCAATACCCCTCTGATCATGAACATGAATATGCTTTGTGAGTATTTACGTTTGTTCCTAAGGACATGGGAGAAGTCTTGTCATAAGTAATCATGTGAATTTGGTATTCGTTTGATATTTTGATGAGATGTATGTTGTCTTTCCTCTAGTGGTGTTATGTGAACGTCGACTACATGACACTTCACCATTATTTGGGCCTAGGGGAAGGCATTGGGAAGTAATAAGTAGATGATGGGTTGCTAGAGTGATAGAAGCTTAAACCCTAGTTTATGCGTTGCTTCGTAAGGGGCTGATTTGGATCCATATGTTTCATGTTATGGTTGGATTTATCTTAATTCTTCTTTCGTAGTTTCGGATGCTTGCGACAGAGGTTAATCATAAGTTGGAGGCTTGTCCAAGGAAGGGCAGCACCCAAGCACCGGTCCACCCACATATCAAATTATCAAAGTAACGAACGTGAATCGTATGAGCATGATGAAAACTAACTTGGCAACAATTCACATGTGTCCTCGGGAGCACTTTGCTTTATATAAGAGTTCGTTCAGGCTTGTCCTTTGCTACAAAAAGGATTGGGCCACACTACTGCAGGATGCTGCTAATGCGACACTATGATCAGAGACCCTTCGACAAAACTGTGTGCGATGCAATGATCAAAAATGGTGGTGTAAAAAATCGTCGAAAAAGGTGCAAAACATTTGCGATGATAGATGCATCAAACACGGTTCAGATTTTAGTTGCGTGTGTGATGCAGGGCATACGGTTCTGTTCAATTAACCGTTTGTGATGAGGCAACACAAAAGAAACGGGCAACCATATGAAGGCGTGTGCGATATACAGCATACGGTTCACTCGAATGAACTGTTTGTCATTAGGCAACACAAAAGAAACGGTCAGCCAGATCAAGGTGTGTGCGATATACGGCATGTGGTTCACTCGGCCTTGTCGTCAGTGTGTGACCTCTGTGGCAACCGTTCGCTCCCCACTAGCCTCTTCTTGTACCATGGCAACCGTCCACCACCTCTTCGCCTTTCCCTCTCGATTTAGAACTGTTGTCGCACGCTCTTCCTCCCTCCATTTTCCTTCACCCTTTCCTTCTGCCATTGTTTGATCGTCTTCTCCATGGAGGGAACAGGCCGGAAATGACCCCGTTATTCTTGCCCCGATCTGAAAGATGACGTGGTGGAGGAATTCATTGATCGGTGCAACGTCATCACCTCGGCTAGCATGGCAGGTTCGTACAAGACCATTCTCGACTCAACAAATAGGATCATTACAAAGAGCCCAAGGGTTCAAGAGCGATTTGATCTCCCCTATCTTATTCGCCATGACCCTGCTCGCCGTCGCGAGGACGACGGAAGCCTTGCCTTCTGCAAGTTGATGCCGCTTTATAATGATATGTGTGATGTTAAGATGCCATCTCTGCACAAATCATGCTCGGCACATTTTCCCTAGACTTGCTGGGGAAGCTGTCAGTTTGCATACGTGTGTTCTAACTAAAACGTTTGCGATGAGTGTTTTATATTTAAAAACCATTGACATTTTTTTTCAAAAGAAAATCGTTTGATAAGTCTGTACATTAAGAGAGAAAAATGCAAGTTCGTTCAAACCATATCTTTCATTTAGTCACACTGCAAATTTATATTCATATGATCAAGAATTCGAGATAAAATATTAAACCCCAAAAATACTATTTCCGGCGGCGGAGGAGGTGGCGTGCCACGCCGTGGTTGTCGTTGTCTCCTATGGGACGCCATTTTTGAAGTCTTCAAGGCAGCACAAAATGTTCTTCACTTGCAAATCAAACATCATGTCGTCGCTCGATTGACGGGCGTGGCGCGGGAGGACGACAACTGGCGCCGCTGAGAGGTAGCGGTCGACGGTAGCATCCCATGCCGCTGAGGGGGGGCGCGCGCATGGGCACAGGCACAGCAAGTGCAGCCAAACGCACGGGGACCGGCGCCGCGGTGGGTGGAGGGGCGTGCACGGGCAGGGGCACGGGCGCGACAGGTGCAGCCAAACACACGGGGGTCGGCACCACGGTGGGTGGAGGGGCGCGCATGGGCACGTGCACGGGCGCTAGCGCTATCATGTACATGAGCTCGCGCGGGTCCGCGGAGACCTCACTGACGCGAGCGGCTTCCAGCTCTACGATAGTGCTCGGCGACCAGCCCGTCAATGCTACAGGGATGCTCATTGGCGCGGGTGCAGGGATGGGAGCTGGGACGGGAGCGGGGGCAGCAGCCGTCGTGGCCAGCTCGTTCTAGGCCATGTCCAGGAGCCCATTCCTCCTTATTTTCTATCTCCTCCGGCTCGGAGTCGACTTCACCAAACTTGAAGACTAGTGGCAGATGATCATTCCGTGCCATGTCATTGGTGGAGGTCTGCGAGAGGGAGGGGAATGGGAGGCGAACAGTAAGGCCGCCCGTATTAAACAGCGGCTCGGGCGCCATTAATGGAGAGGAAGGCGGGCATCCATGGAAGTCAAAGGGCTCGTTTCCCAATGAGCCTACGCAGCGTACATCTCACATGCTTCCCGGTGAGCCTGCGCATTGCAGGAAAGCTTGCATGCCTCTCGGTCAGCCTATGCACCGGACTCCGCTCGCACGCCTCCCGTTCAGTCAAGGTCATGCAGCTGTCCGCACGGCACCTCCTATATCCATTAAAACGAAGACACGTGGCGTCACGTGAATGGTTAACAGAATGCACACGATTTGAATTATACAAATGTTTGAGATATTAAAGTGTGGGGACCCCGACTTATAAGTCGAGATCACCGAATGCACGTGTACAGTGATCCCAGAGATCAATGCTCACTGAACACACAGAAGCTGAATAACAAGAGTCTTACATCCATACATATCGTCTTACACAAATTAAGGCCATTATGGCCAAGTCTTACATAGATAAAGCCTCACGGGCTGAATAGCAAATAACTCAAATAGCGGAAGTCTTCGATAATAGGTAGAACCCATGCCATCTGCCTTAACCCTACAGGCATTCTGACTGGGATAGCATCCTAGTTCGCATGTTCGTCTCCAAAGAACTCTTCATCATATTCCTGTTCCTCCATGCCTGGCCAATTAAATAACCAGTGGCAAGCCAATGAGTACTTTGAATGTACTCGCAAGCAACCCATGATGTGGTTCAAAATAATAATGCAAACTAAACAATAATGAGCAATCTAGCAATGGGCTAGAGTAAATATTCTACCATCAAGTTTATGCAGCAATGAACTCGCGTAACCTCGAAGGCAGGTTACCGATATCAACATGAATATGATTCAACTCATCGAGTCAAGTCACCACCTTGACTCATCACACACATACTGTCACCGATGAAGTAAAATTCTGGACATAGTTTAAGTAGCACCACCCAACTGTCCATGATCGTGGACACGGCTATTCGAATAGTTTTACACTCTGCAGAGGTTGCGCACTTTACCCACAAGATCCGGGGAACTTTCGTGTCATCCACGACCCGCGGTACCTCAAGTACCCGGGGTAAGCACCCGGTCATTATCTTTCCTTAGACGACACTAACATAGAGTCCACTCGTTGGTACACGGCCCTCGAGTACAAACAATAGATCACGGGACTTGCCCTAATTTCAATGTCACGCGTACCCGAAGGGACCAACGGTGTGTCCGGTGCCCTGTAAAAACAGTCATGGCCGTCTATCCAAGCACGAACCCGTCCAGGGAAAGACCTCGAGTCTTCCCGTCACTAGTAATGCGGGCACCATGCTAGTATCGACCTAAGTAATCAATAAAGCCCCGTCCCATAAGGGGTAGTGTGGTTGCACATGTTTGGTTGGGACGGTAGTCACACATAAATCTAATCCATTATTTCACCCATGCACAAGATTTACCGGCACATCACTTCTTCCTCAAGTGATGACCTAACTCAACATCACCCTCGGGCATTAGGGGCACCCGATGGGTTCATGCAAAGATTTCAACCACGAAGGTTCAAATCACACATGCATCACTAAGCATCACTACTTACTATTTGCACATCATCTAGCACATAGCAAGATTAAGAGCAAGGCATGCATCGTGTGGTGTTCCAACTAGGTTACCACCGTAACTCTACCATCATGCATCGGAAACAACGGGTTCCGAAGAACAAGTGTATCATGGTCAAAGGGCTGCTTGCCTGGATTGGCTTGGTCTTCAAAGTCTTCAAATCCTTCTCCTTCTCCTTCTTCAGCAACTTCGTCAAATACGGTATCTATACGTCGCATTATAACAACGGAAAAATAAGACCACAAATAAAACAGAAAAATCAAAGTGCTCAGAAAAATGTCAACTTATTTTTGTTAAATACTAGAGGGATTTCTAAGATGGGGAAATTCTTAGTTGGAGTTTTGGAGTTACAGAATGGAATCTAGGATTTTTAGAACAGGAGTTTTATTGCTCAAATTTGAATTTAAATTTGAACAGAACAGAAAAGTTTCATGGATGTGTGTGAAAGTGACACCATTAAATAGGTTGGAATATTACAAGAATTTAGGAGTTGGAATTATTTCATTTGGACCAATATTCATTTCTGTAAAAATGTTTGAAGTAATTACAGAAAAGAAAAGAAGAAAATGCCCTGTGCAACTGGGCCAGAGTGGCCACGTGCACGGCCCAGGGCATCCAGCCCGGCCGCTCGGGCGCCAGCGCGCGCACGTCAGGTTTTCAAACCTGACGGGCGGGGCCCGGCGGTCAGCGGCTGTGAGGAGAGGGAGAGAGGGGTGAGGATGACAGGCGGGGCCCACCTGTCATCTCCAGCCTCACGGCCACGGCGACGGCGAGCTCACCGGCATTGATTCCGGCCACGGCGACGGCAACGGAGGGCAGGGACGGGTTCAGCATCGAGTTGCGGAGGCAGTGGTGGTGGTGCGGCACGCCGGGGAGGTCGGGTTCGCCGGCGGCGAGGTGGGACGGCGGAAAGCGAGGGGAAAGCATCAGTGACGCATGGTGGTTCTAGATCGGGTAAAAAGAAGGGCGGAGGAGGCCCGTACTGCGAGATCACCGGCGACCCGACGTGGCGGAGCTCCGGTCGATCCCGAGCACTGGGGCTCTCTGGGGAAGAACGGGTGGTGCTGGAGTGATGCTGGGGATGAGGAGAAGCTGCTGGTGCTGAGAGGAGGGCTCGGGGGGTCCTATTTATAGGGGAACGGCGAGGTCCCGTGGACCTGTGCGCCGGCGAGCTCCTGCTCGACGCTACAGCGCACGGGAGGCGACGGGAGCGAGTCTACGGCATTTCTGGACGAGCCCTACGTCCATTTGAGGAGAGAGGAGGAGCGGGGAGGCTTCCAGACCGTGCGCGCGTGCGAGCCCGAGGAGTGGGCGTCGCGGGCGGCCGGTGCGCGTGTGGCGACGGCCACTGGAGGTCGCAGGAGGAGGGGGACAGCGCCGGTGGAGGCTGCGAACGTCGAGGCGCGTTGAGAGGCGCGAGGGGGGAGCCCGAGGCTGTCGGGGGCAGACGATTGGCTGAAGCTACAGTGTGTGGGCGCACTGTAGGACGCTCTGGAGCGCCCTTATCGCATGCCACGGCATGCCATTGGCCCTCTGGACGAGTCCACCGTGTCTGGGGGGTCCAGGGTGATGCAAGCACTACGGTTGAAGCTTTGGATGCTCTGGAGATGCTGTGAGAGAGAAGAGAGGCTGGTGACTTGGTAGAAAATGGATGTCCAGCAGGGTGAACTAGGGTTTTTACCCCTCAATCATGGAGCTGGGGACTTGGGGAAGTTACTGGAGGTAGCTAGTAACCAGATGAACATGTGGTAGAAAGTTGAGGCCAAGGTAAAAGGTAAAAGTGATCAAGAAGAGGGTTTTAGTAAAAAGCCAGAAGGTGTTTGATCAGTGTTTGGTCAAGCAAATGATCTCCACTGGCCATGACACTTAACAGGATTGAATGACATGTGAAAATAGGGTGCTTCACCAAATTTGGGCTCATTTGAAGAAACTAGCCAATGTAACTTTGGTGAACCCTAGAAATCAACAGAAATGGCTTCATCTTGTTTGAGTCAAGCTAATCATCTCCCCTTGATGCACCACAAAGTTTGAAGCTCTAGGTCAAAAGTTGGTAATGTAAAGTTGTTCAAATTTGTATATGAACAGAAAGGGTTTTGGGGTGTTCTGATCAAGTTGCTCTATTCCAAATCTTGTGCCATTTGGTCTAGATGCCTTATTAGGCATTTCTAGCATGTGCACCCAATTTGAGAGCATTTGGACAAGTTTGGCAATGTAGAGTTGCTCAAACTTCAAATATGGACAGAATGGTTATGAGGGCTTTTGAGCATGTTTTCTTGCTTCCCAAGGCATGGGACTTGGCAAGATCATCATATATGTCATATATGACATGATAGAATTTCCCTGGAATTTTTGGAGAATATTTCCTTTGTAAATATTTCAAAAGCTTGAAATATCCAGGAAGGGTTTTAGAGGGATTAGCCCATTATTTTGAACATGACCAAGTGTTGAAACTCTTATATATGGACAATATATGTCCTATGAGTCTCCCTGAATTTTGGCAAATATTTTTGAAATAGTTAAATAATTTTTCCCTATTAAAGACCATTTCTGGTCTTAAGAAAAAGCTTTTAAATAAAATAGGAAAATAACTTTTAAAATTATACTTTTGTGGTTTCTGGGAGTCCTATGACTACTAGGTTTCAAATGTACTTTTTGAAATAATTTTCTCACCCTAAATCAAGTACTTGCAGTGCAAATCTCAATTCAGGGGTTTTTGGAAAACTAAATTTATAAAATACATTTGGCCAAATTAATTTTTGTAAGAAAATACTATATTGCTATATAACACTTGGCATGATCATTGGGCAGAAGTTTTGGGTATGGAGATGAATTCTACAAGAGGGAATAGTTGACTTTAATAAGCACATGAAAAAGCACATGAAGAAAAACTCAATTCCAAATAAAAGCCAAATGATGCTAAAAAAATTTGTTGGTCCAAATTGTCATGCTTCATTAATGCAAATAACATGTTACAAAATGCAGGGTGTGACATAAAGTGACAGCTATTTTTTCAAAATGCCTTTGTTTGCTATTATTCGAGTGCGCCTTCTCTCAAAATGGACACGAAAAATACCACAGCATGTCGGGTGCCATTCCATGATAGCATGCCAAGTTGCATGAAGTTCACACGAGTTTTGGATTTACTAGAATTTAAAAACAAAGTATCTAAATGTTTTGCCGGCAATCAACGGTGCCCTGGTGTTTGAAATTCATTCTCATTTCTTGCATGGGATCTAAGCATGCACCCAAGGACACAGATTAGATCTTTCAACCAATTTATATGCATTAGAGCATGTGCATGTAGTTCAAATTTGAATTATGCACATAAATGCATTGAAAACTCAATTGATGCATAAAAATGTCCAAACGAACCCCCAAAAATCCCAAAAATTGACAGAACACTCCTCTTGTTCTATGTTGACACGAGAATTTTTTTTCAAAGCAATAAGAGGCAATGGATATCGTTTCATCCCCAAAGGTGGGACGTTCCCTATCGAAACCATCGGGCTTCTTGTGAGAAGCTCTGGTTTGTGAGAAGCATACCCCCAAACCTGGCCCAAATGGGACAAAAATTTACCACGTCATGTTGATGCCGCTCCATGACAGCATGCCAAGTTTCATGAATTTCAGACGAGCTTTGGATTTACTAGAATTAAAAAACCAGGTATCTTAATGTTTGTGGCGGAGTGACCGTGGCAGGGTGTTTGACATTCATTCCCATTTCTTGCATGGGACCTAACCATGCAACCAGGGACACGGATTTGAATTTTCAACCAATTTATATGCATTAGAGCATGTGCATGTAGTTCAAATTTGAATTATGCACATAAATGCATAGAAAACTCAGTTAATGTATAAAAATGTCCAAGCGAACCCCGAAAAATCCCAAAAATTGACACAATGCTCCTATTGTTCTATGTTGACACTAGGAAAAAAATTGAAATCGAGAAGAGGCAATGGATATCATTTCGTCCTGAAAGGTGAAATGTTCCCTACCGAAACCATTAGACTTGTTGTGAGAAGCTCTGGTTTGTGAGAAGCATATCCCCAAACCTACCCCAAATGGGACAAAAAATTTACCACGACATGTTGATGCCGCTCCATGACAGCATGCCAAGTTTCATGAATTTCAGACGAGCTTTGGATTTACTAGAGTTATAAAACCAGGTGTCTCAATGTTAGCGGCCGAGTGACCGTGGCAGGGTGTTTGACATTCATTCCCATTTCTTGCATGGGACCTAAGCATGCAACCAAGGACACGGATTTGAATTTTCAACCAATTTATATGCATTAGAGCATGTCCATGTAGTTCAAATTTGAATTATGCACATAAATGCATAGAAAACTCAGTTAATGTATAAAAATGTCCATGCGAACCCCAAAAAATTCCAAAAATTGACACAACGCTCCTGTTGTTCTATGTTGACACTAGGAAAAAATTTGAAATCGAGAAGAGGCAACATATATCATTTCGTCCAGAAAGGTGAAATGTTCCCTACTGAAACCATCAGGCTTGTTGTGAGAAGCTCTGGTTTGTGAGAAGCATATCCCCAAACCTGCCCCAAATGTGACAAAAAATTTACCACGGCATGTTGATGCCGCTCCATGACAGCATGCCAAGTTTCATGAATTTCGGACGAATTTTGGATTTACTAGAATTACAAAAGCAAGTACGTCGATGTTTGTCGGAGAGCCATGGTGCCGTGGTGTTCGAATTTCATTCCCATTTCTTGCATGGGACATAAGCATAAACCCATGGACACATATATGATTTTACAACTCATGTTGGTGCACCAGAGCATGTGCATGTAGTTTAATTTTGAATTGTGCACCTAAAATGACTGGAAAACCAATTTAATGTATAAAATGTTCAAACGAACCCTGAATAATTCCAATTCTTTTACGACACACATATAGTTGCATGTTCACTTCAGATAAAAGGTCTAGCAATTCAAACACCGTCCATTGCCGCTGTGGCCCCATTATGTAATTCAAATCAAGATGAAATATCAAGTATTGCACACAGTTTATTATCACCAATCATGTGAGATGCAGCACAAAATATCCTGGAGCACCGTCAGTGTATAGTACACCTATGGCTTACGCGAGAAGGTGCGTCGGCTACAGTCCATAGCCGGCATCTCAAGCACACTAGCTCGCTCCCCAAATATCATTTCACTATTCAATCATCACTGGTGAAAGATGGGCCCGTGGACCCACATCGTGAGGGCAACTTCGGTGGTCCACTCCGACGAGAGCACGACCGCAGCCGCCATGCGCGTGCTAACAAGCTTCGTGAGCGCGGCCGCAATCTGCGGCCGGGCGGCCAAGGCAACCCAAACGGCCGTTGTTGCTTCTCAAGCGGCGGCAGCAACATCTGCCTCGGGGATAGCAACTGGTGAGAGGGGCACACCAGCTGTCCATTTCGCTGCGGCTGCCTTAGCCCTGATGGAGGCCGCCCACAACCATGTCAAGGCCGTCCACGCCCAGCTCGTGGCGGTCACCGCACGAATGGAACGAAGCTTCTCCGACAATGGTCGGCAACCCACGGCCGAAGAGTTAGCAATCGCCAAGAGCATTCGAGCAGTCGTCTGTTCCTGTGCGGCATACCTTGCCATGACAGAGCCCGCCAAAGCCCAGATCATGGCCGCCCATGCCCAGCTCGTCGCGGCATATTCCAAAGATATGGCGGACGCGGATGGCGAGATGCTTGCCGAGTATGGTGCGATTGATGCCATGGAACCTCTTCCCCGAAGACCGTCGGGCGCGAGCTGGACATGGAGGCGACGGCGGAGATGGACGAGCACCAGCCGTAGTAGTACTCTTTGTTTTGTTCAATTAAGAGCGTCGATCTTTAATTTCTTAGAGTAATGTTAAGGTCAGTTAGCTCTGTTTAATTGTTGAACTTGCTCGATTAAGAAGTGTGGGTGTGATGTAGCCTCCTTTGTGTGCCCAAATTATGCAATGACGTGGATGACCACTATAACCATGGAAATTCAAACCAAAAATTTTGACGTTCAAACTCATCACAAATGGATTAAGCTATCTGAATCGTTTGTGATGTTCACATATCGTACACAGCTGTGAATAAGGGACCGTGTCTAATGACACTTTGCGCGCCAGTTTTTCGCTGAATCAATTCCAAATTTTCGGCTTCCGCGGAAATATCCACCTCCCCGCCCCTCCCCTTACCAAAAGCCACAATTCCCCTATTTCCACCTTCCTTTCCAAGTTGAAACCTTCACTCCTTGCTTGCAGCGCCGCCTCCTCACCGGCGACCCTCCTTCACGCTGCTCGACCTCGTCTATCAGGGAAGGTAATCCACACCCGACCCCCATCCTCCTCCTCCTTCCACATCCCACATGCCCCGACCGCCGACGCGAGCGTGACACCTTCCACCCAAATCACCGACCCCTCCACCAAATAAGCGCCGCCCTAAGCCATGGTGCACGCAGTATAGCTAGGATCTCAAGGAGTAGTTGGCAACCGAGAAGCAAATCGCGGCCGCACGCGCGGATGAGGTCGCGATGGCTGCCATTTGTGCCGACCCCCGGATCTTGGAGGAGCGCCTCACCGTCGAGGCCACTGTCGACGCCTCGAGCACTGACGTCGCGATGCGGTTGGCTGCTTTAAACGACAGTTCGTGGCATTTTCTCGAGGCCACCGTCGATGCCTTCACGAAGACTATGAGGTGTTTTCTCAGCGTGCACGTGCTTACCTCATCTCGAGAGCCAGCAGGTTGGTGCCGGGAGCGGCTCAAGCAACTCACCACTACGACGAGGGCACCCATGAAGCGGAGGCCTCGCCCTCTTCCATGTCCAAGGAGCCAATCGTCATGGATATCTCCGACAATGAGGAGTAGCTTGTCTTATTAGCTCACTATAAGGACCCATGTTCAGTTTGCTAGCTACTACCTTTCCTTAACAAATTCTAGTGAATTGTGCTATCTACTTTTACCATGCAATCTTCTGCTCTAGAGTATATATTCTATATGTCGTGCAATGTCGTGTTTAGTTAACTATTTCGTTCAATTCTGCAAATGTGATGTTCAATTATTCAGGATGCAATTTTTCAACTTGTCAAGCATGCTTGGTTTGGTTAACTGTTCGATCTTCTATTAGGAGTACGTTATATTGTGCAATGTGGTGCTCAGTTAACGTTTGGTTCATTTGTTGTGGTTTTTAGTTAATAGTTTGGTTCAATTCTGCAATGCGATGTTCAAATGTTGTGGGTGCATTCTGTTATTGTATAACATGTGAGAAATAAATTGAATTTGGATGTACTAAATACATGAGAAACAAATACAATTGCTATATTTCCAAGTTGTTAAGCATGCTTGGTTTGGTTAAATGTCTGATCTTCTATTAGGAGTATGTTATATTATGCAATGTGGTACTCAGTTAACGTTTGGTTCATTTGGTGTGGTGTTTAGTTAACTGTTTGGTTCAATTCTGCAATGCGATGTTCAATTGTTGTGGCTGCATTCTGTTATTGTATACCATGTGAGAAATAAATCAAATTTGGATGTACTAAATACATGAGAAACAAATACAATTGCTATATTTCCAATTTGTTAAGCATGCTTGGTTTGGTTCATTGTCTGATCTTCTATTACGAGTATGTTATATTGTGCAATGTTGTGCTCGGTTAACATTTGGTTCGTTTGTTGTGGTGTTTACTTAACAGCATGGTTCAATTCTGCAATGCAATGTTCAATTGTTGTGGCTGCATTCTGTTATTGTATATCATGTGAGAAATAAATCAAATTTGGATGTACTAAATACATGAGAAACAAATACAATTGCTATATTTCCAAGTTGTTAAGCATTCTTGGTTTGGTTAACTGTTTGATCTTCTATTAGGAGTATGTTATATTGTGCAATGTGGTGCTTAGTTAACGTTTGGTTCATTTGTTGTGGTGTTTAGTTAACTGCACATGCACGGTCCGTTGTCTAATAGCACATTATTGTGCAATTGCGGGAACCATTCTAATATTTAGGTTTTTAACAATTTGGTCTTGCACATGTAGGTCCCGCTGTCAGAGGTTTTAACCCACTGTGAAGAAGACATCAGTTCACTACAAGATGGTACTAACTATTATACCTTGCCTTTTTTTATTCCTTTGCCCTATTTCCAATATAGAGAAGATACTTATGCACATCCTTGTTCTCAGGCCTTTCCAAAGCAGTTCACTGATGATTACCTCTCAAACCACCTCTATGGTCAGGAGGCGCGAAAGGTTTTCATACAACAATCACAGTTCAATATTGAAGTGTTTCTGAAGAGGTCGAAGGATGGACGGTCAATCATCCACAGGCACCGCCTAAAGTTGCAAAGACCTTCAACATGAATGAAGGATCAATATTCGCCTTCCGCTTCAGCAGTTTTCTAGATGAGATGCATCTGTCTATAAATCGTCTATGATGCTAATTTCGAAAGGTTCTACATGTTGCACGTGAAACTTGGTGGTGGTGCAGTTGTGTAATGGGGTAGCTGAGTGCTGAAGCTATACGATGTTGTACTCTGGTGTATTTCAATTATGAAATCATGCTTCCTTCATATGGAAATTAAATATATTATGTGCTTCATATGAATGTCAATTTCATTAAATAAATGGATTATTAATAATAGGGCAATTAGCCTGCTAATTGGGTTTTGCTATTGCAAACATTTATTGAGAAAATACCGTGGGCGATGAGCACAGACAACGCACACAGTTTCTAGGAATAAACCATGTTGGATCAACGAACAATCACACACGACCTTCTCTTGAAAACTGTTTGCGTTAGGCCACCTTGCGCAAACGTTTACCACATAAAAACTATGTGTTATGGACAACCTTTGCCACATAGTTTCTTCTGCGCACCGTGTGTGATGCATTCAATAACACAAACGATAAAATTGTTAATATCGTGTGCAATGGCAACACTATCACAAATGTTATAATGGGAAAAATTGTGTGTGATGTACCTGTGAACGGAAACGTTTTCCTTGGAGCGACTGTGTGGGATGTACATACGAACGGAAACGTTTAGCGGGGAATGACTATGTGGGATGTACTTGTGACCGGAAACAATTTCGCCTGTATAATTGTATTTTTAGCTCTATTGCACGTATTTCCGTATTTGAGCGCCCGCCAGTCGCACATGACCTTATTTTCCCGAGCGTGTGTGCCAGGAGGGCATACCCCCGACTGTTTCTGGGTCATGTGGGAAGGACCCCCTATCGCCGGCACTCACTAGGCGACGGTTCCAAATGTCGTCGCGGAAAGGGGTTTAAAACCATTTGTATAGCACCGACGCATACCAGTGCCACCTTGCCGCACCTTAGTTACTTTTGTTACTTGTTACCCGTTGCGAATTATCCTATCACAAAACTATCTGATACCGATAATTTCAGTGCTTGCAGAGAATACCTTGCTCAAACCGCTTGGCATTTCCTTCTGATCCTCGTTGGGTTCGACGCCCTTACTTACCGAAAGGACTATAATTGATCCCCTACACTTGTGGGTCATCAGTTGCTAATCCTCACTTTGTTTAAAACCAAACTCAAATCCAAGTTTAAATTTCAAGTCAAAATTTACATCTTCAAAAATTCAAACAAAATAGTTCATAATTATGCAAATAATTCCTAGGTAATTATGTTGAGGAAAACAACATCACCCAAATTCTTAAAAGGCCCCTAACATCCAAAACAGTAGCAAAACAACCCCAAATTAAATCTTTTCATTTAAAGAAAGTTCAAATGAAATCATCTTGCCTCAAAACCTTTTTACGGGAGTGCTAGATATTGCAAAGTATTTATGTGGCACAATTCAATATTTTACAAAAGTATTTTTGTGCCCTAGCAATTTGCAAATCAGAAAATAAGTAAATAAATAAAAAGGAAATGAAAAGAGATAAGAAAAAGGAGAAGGGGCATTGTGCACTGGGCCTAGTACACAGTGTCAGCCCACCTGTCCCAACCCCACATTTCGCCTTCCTCCCCAATGTTCGCCGTTGCGGTGGACGCCACACCCGCGTCCATGGTGCAGATGGCCACGCGTTGGCCGTCCCGTGGCCACCCCTGTCGCCTCATCGACCTACAATGGCGCCTCCGCCCTGGAAAAACCCTAACTGCCCCCAGATCCACCCCCTATCTCCCTCACCCCTCTCCCTCTCTGTCCTGCTCGCCGCGCGTGTCCATGGCTGCGCCGCCAGCGTAGCGGTGGCCACCACCCTCCCTGCGCCTCGCCAGCACATCCACGAGATGCGCCGTCGTGCTCTACCATGCCTACGACCACCGCCTCGAGCCCGACGCCTCTATATCGGCAGATCGGCGACGTCTTCTTCCTCTACGGCCATCGGCGATCCTCGATGTTTCCAGCGCCATCAGACCTCCCCCGAGCCCACTAAGCACATCTGCGGGCTCACTGTGAGCCCTTCTCTCTTTCCTCTCCCCTCTCTCCCCGTACCTCGATCCTGCACCCTAGCTAGCCTCGCCGCCGCACCGCAAGCTCAGCGTCGCTGCCACTAGCATAGCCGTCGTGGCCACCACTCGTGTCCGAGTTAGCCGAGCACGAGTGTGTGCTCAGGGCCTCACGGTGAAGTTGCCCATGCCCTCTGCTCGCCCTCCCGTGGCCCCCTTCGCCGATCCCGGCCACGCCCATACTCCACCGCAACCACGGCCGCCGGCTGCGCTACATGCGCGCTCGTGGGCACCGCGACTGCATTGGGCGCACTCTAGAGCATCCGCAGCGCCACCTCGTACCCATGTTGGCCCACTAGGTCGCCCCTACTGTGATCTTGGTCGGAACCCGAACGTCACCACAGCCGGCGTCGACGCGGTGCCCCACTCCGGCCACCTCCAGTCGAACCAGTCACGCCATCGAATGCGCTATTCGTCAACTCTCGAGTGCCGCCTCGCACGCACCAAACGAGCCACTGGAGCAAGTTTATGGCCAACACCGGCGATGCACCGCCGAGGGAGAGGCTCGCCGGAGCTCTCTCCGGCATCGTCGACATGGCCTGGATGGGCCACCCTCGGTGCTACTGGCCAATGGGGCCCCTGGCCCCGGTTGACTAGGTTGACCAAGTCAACTGGCTGACTGGATAGCCCCAGCCGCTGACATATGGGGTCCAGAAAGTTGTTCAGAAAAATGAGACGAATCCGATTACGTAGGCAGTTCGTCTGCCGCACATCCCTAGCATAGCGAACATGAAACTTTCCCCTTTGGTTCGTCTGTCTGGAAATGCCAAACGCCGGGAAAATATTCCCGGATGTTTCCCCCTTTGCCGGTATCGTGTAGTGCGTTAGAACACCCCTAGGGTCGCGTTTCGTCATGTCGTGCTTAGTGATGTATCTGTGTGCTCCGTATTTACTGTTTTCCCCCTCTTCTCTCCGGTAGACCCCGAGACCGATGATGCCCCTGTGATCGACTACGTCACCGACGACCCTTCTTCCTTTGCAGCAGAGCTTCCAGGCAAGCAAACCCTCCTGTGATCATTCCGATATCGCTCTTTCCCTTCTCTCTTATGCTTGCATTAGAACTGCTACTGTTTTTGTATGATCCTATTTTGATGCATAGCATGTTCTTGTTGCCTGCTTTCATACCTTACCTGTTTATCCTAAACTTCTTAGTATATGTTGGTTGTTGACCCACCATTGACCCCCACCTTGTCCCTGTTGCCCCTGCAGGATTACCAGACGACTCGATCAACATGATCGACATCCAGGCCCCGACACCACACATCACCCCCCTTAGTTTCATGACTCTGCAGAGTTACTATCGAGTGCCGAGGGTGATACCTCGTCAGCACTTCTGATGTTAACCATGTAGTGTAACTATTCAGTCATTATCATCGAGGGTTATTCCTCCTTTACCACTCCCGATAACGACTCTGTCGTGCAATCCCTCAAGTGTGGACCATCGAGGGTGATTCCTCCAAGTCCACCATGACGGTTACATCGAGTGGGATTCCATCGATGGTGATTCCTCGGGTTCCCCCCTTGATCTTTTGGACACACGGTTACTTTGACTTACCACATAACCATTTTGACATCGGGTCGGCCCCGAGGGGTACCCACGAGATAATTACGTGGCACGCCCGGGCATTCTTAGCCCTTTCCATAAGTCCACGAGACAGGGCGACGGGGTCACATGATCGTGAGTCTCTGCTCGTTACCGCGCACTACCAAGACACTAACGGTTTGGATATTTGATCCGAGTACTTTTCGCACTAACCACCACGTGGGAATAAATATGGGCCCTCTGCGTCGTATGCATCAGCCGAAGTTCATTAGACGTCAGCGACTGAGCGGCGTGCACCGGGTTGGACCGCGTAAGCACCCTCCTTTATAAAGGAGGCTGCCAAGTCTGCTCACCGGCTGCCCACACAACATGCAGGAGCGCAAAGGGTGATGGGCCCAAGACCCCCTGCGCGCTTAGGATGTAGACCAGCGTGCTAACCTCTCTGATGAGCCTAGGTAGGGTTGCGGCATGTTGATCCGCCGAGGGCGGGCATGACATGATGGTGTGTCCGGCCAGAGTTGATCGAGTGTGTTGGGTAAGTTGGGGCACCCCTGCAGGGAAGATTGATCTATTCGAATAGTCGTGTCCACGGTTACGGACGCTCGGAATTGTATCCCGATAAAACTAGAACTGGATGCTGAGGTATGAAATGGATAAGTGGCTCCAAGATTGCTTTCTAGCAGGGAGTCAAGGAAGGATCTCTGGGCGTTAATGCTAGAACATGCTTGATAATTATCATATTCTATTATGTACTCTCTTCTACTGCTACAAGATGGTGGTTTCCAGAAGATGCTTGAAAATGCTAGTCTTCGATAGGCTAGGTCTTCCCCTCTATTTTGGTATTCTGCACTTCAGTCCATTGATACATCTCATTCCTTTGATACTGATGCATACTTAGTCTAGATCTGATGCTTGTGAGTACTTTGGATGAGTACCCACGGTTGCTTTGCTACCCCTTTTCCCCTTCTTTCTTCTTTCCAGTTGTTGCAACCACATGGTGGATCCCAGTAGCCCGATGCCACTATCGACGTCTACTACTACCTCAACAGTGCCAACTACTACGTGGAGACCACCGATGACCAGGAGTAGTTAGGAGGCTCCCAGGCAGGAGGCCTTGCCTTTTCGATCGATATTGCTTTTGTGCTAGCCTTCTTAAGATTCCGCTGACTATTGTGAAGTTGAGCATATGTATTCGAGCTCTCGAGGCCATTATCTTGTAATATAAAGCTTCAAGATTACTCTTTGGGGAAATACCAACATAGTTCAAGTGACATCACTCACGACGACCCGGCTGGGACCAGTTTCAAGATTACTGTCAGGATCGATTTTCGGGGCATTAAATCCCCAAAAATGGCCCTTGTGCTCACCAGCCCCAGGATTACTGTTAGCTGGTGAGTCACCACTTGATACAGAAAGTCCAAGCAAAAATACAAAATATGTAGTACAAGACCATTCTGGTCTTTAAGTACAACACAAGGTTTCTAGTGGCTGATGGCAGAAGCGGTCTGTGACTCGTCGGCGTCTGTGGAACTCCATTTCTCACGGGAACAGCTGACCAGGTTAACTCCTATCTTCGCGAGGCTGCTATCACAGTTGCATAGGTTCCGGGTAGTCGTCGCAACGCTCCTCTCCATGCAAGAAATCTGGCCAAGACAATAGCCAGGGACAAACCAGCGAGTACTTTGAATGTACTCGCAAACATTATGAATGCGGGTGTGATGTAACAGAAAATAATCATGCTCAGAAATTTAATTGATGATCATATTTTTAGTTACTAAAAGATCAATCCATTATGCATGCAGCTTATCCATGTAAATTTGAATATGCAAACATGGAGCGACAATAAAATAAATAGTAAGCATGCCACAGTCGGGCGTCTGAGCGACACCACAAAAAGGGCTTATAAATAAGGGTAAATAGTAAGCATGCCACAGTCGGGCGTCGGAGCGACACCACATAAAGAGCTTATAAATAAAAGAAAATAGTAAGCATGCCACAGTCGGGCGTCTGAGCGACACCACATAAAGGGCTTATAAATAAAAGAAAATAGTAAGCATGCCACAGTCGGGCGTCTGAGCGACACCACATAAAGGGATTATAAGGAAAAATAAATAACAGGTATGCCACAGTCGGGCGTCTGAGCGACACCATATGTCACATGTCACATGTCACCATATGTCACATGTCATAATCAATGTTCTAATTTTGTGGTTCCTCCTCCGAAGACCGACACTAAGACCGACACTTGACCCATCCCAGACTGTAGTCCTAACCCAGGGACACGGCTATTCGAATAGATTTAATCTCTGCAGAGGGTGTACTCTTTACCCACGAATAACGGATTCATTTAGTCCATCTGGACTAATTCTGTCTACGGTCTTTTAATTTGAAGACACACCTGACTGCACACACCAGCCTAACTTACCAGTGTCTGGAATCACCCACGACACCTGTTAAGCCAAACTCTAAGTGGGGAGGCTACAACCTCGACTAGCATGGGATCACAAAATTTATAACGCGCGCAAACTAGGGAAGCTACCCCCTTCGGCTCCAACCGAAACACCCATGCCCCCGGACCAGGTGTCCTGCCTACCGGATGCAGCCGGTATCTTCCACCATGGCCTCTCTGTATGGTGTGTGCTAGAACAGGGGTCGACAATTTACTGAACCGTACCCTACCTGTGGCAGGGACAAGTGGTAGTACGAAACGAGTATGGGGGTTACTGGAACAAGACTCGATCTACGGTCGACTCAGGAGGTTTCAGCATCACTTGTATGATTAGCATAATCGATATATTCCACAAAAACAGTCGGAATCACCACCCGTCATGTCTCACCAAGCCATACGAACTCCACCGTCCAGACGAGGAGCTAGTGACAAGTTCGTGTCTACACAAGACAGCGACTTTCACGGCTTTCTTCCGTTAGGCATGGAAGGCATACGAGGGGGATCATCGTCATGCATAATAATTATTCACGGCAAGGGTTCTACATCATGCACTCATGGGTATGATCATATTATCACATATGAAAGAAAATGAATGCATCTGTATCGAGGTGACGTTGCAATCGAATCAACAACACCCACAAGTGTTGGGCCAAGGTTCAAAAATGCTTGCCTTCAGGTAGTGGGGAGGTAAAGTGCATTCCAAAACTTTTTGAAGTTTTATCCCTCTTCAAAATCCTATTTGAAAGAATATGAAATCAATACATAGTTTCAAAACAGCACAAAAAAGTTGTCTGGAAAATTTTCAAATAAATAGGAAAATAAACTAGACCAAATTTGAGAAACAACAGAAAAAGAATCAAGTCATTTGGACCTATGTTTAAAAAGTTATAGCCAGTCAAAGTTTTAGTCAAACTCTGTTTTTAAAATAAAATAGAAAAAGAAAACGTTTCAAATAAGAATACGCTTTCGGGGCAGGGGAGACGTACTTTTGAGGTTTACGCCTTCACTTAAAACACGTGGAGTCAGGGCTATGTCACTGACAGTGGGTCCACGGGGCCCACTGGTCAATTTTGACCAGTCGTCTCTCCCTCCTCTTCCTCTGCCCGAGCGGAGGCGGGACTCCGGCGATCATCGCCGGCGAATGGAGGCTCCTCGAGGTCATCCGAGGGCAGGAATGGACCGCCAGACCGGGGCGGTCCTCCCGGTGGTCGTTGGGTCATCGGGGGTGGAGGGAGTCGCCGGCGGCGAGCTCCGCGGCGGAGGATGCTTTGGTGGATTTAGGGGCTCGGTCTGTGGTGGTTCCTGGCTGCGTTTGAGAGGCTGGGCAGTTCCGCACGATCAAGTGGAGTCGAATGGTGGAGTCGGGAGGGCAGGGGAGGCTTTGGATGCGCCGGAATGGACCGGAACGAGGTGGCATCCGAGCTGACCGGAGATGGAGAAGATGTCTTTCCCATGGCGATTGCGGGCTAGGGGAGCTCTATGGGGGTGGCCTGAGGCTGCCTGAGGGCTTGGACGAGCTCGGGGGCTTCTTATATAGCGCAGCCATGTCGGTTCGCGGCGGCCGTGGATAAGATCGCCGACGACCGCCATTCTGTAGCAGCAGAGGGACGTGGCGGCGACGAGCGCTTGCGGACAAGCTTGTGGATGAGTTCGAACTGCTCCAGAGGGCAGCTGGCGCACGCGTGTGGCTCGGGCGGTGCTGTCCGGGGCAGGAGCTCACTGGGGCCGGCCGCTAGCCGCCGCGGCCGACCTGACGGCGGTGCTATGGAGCTCCAGGGGCGGCTTGGAGTATTCTGCTGAGTGGATGAGGCCGGGGTGTGGCTCTGCAGGCGAGCTAGGGCCAGGGGCGCGACGCGGCAGCTCGGGCGCACGCACATGCAAAACGCATGCTCTGGGCGCGCCCAGCGCACGCACGCTATGCGTTCGATGAAATGCCAGCTCGTGCTAGAGGGCATAGGAGAGGCTGGGGATTAGCAGGCCTGGATTAGGGTTAGCTGGGAGCTTAGCGGACATGCTGGTTAGGCAGAGCAAGCTGGTCCAATGCATAAACCAGAAACTATGTCAAAATTGACCATGCACGCAAGGTGTTCGACAGAATGCCAGGAGCTTCTAGGCATCTCTTGGGGTGGCCAAAAACTCCAGGTTGGGGTCTCTTTGGATGATAAAGAGGGTGGCAAGGTCAGTTGGCCAATTTTAGAAACTTGTTAGTGTAAGTTTTGCAAAACTCCAGTTCTGGACAGAAGGAAAAGGGCATAATTGCATGGACCAAAAATGATCCAAATGCTCCAATCTCCTGGACTGAAGGGTTTTGTAGGAAGGACTACAAGCAGGAGAAAATTCATGGTTAAAAGAGCAAGTTAAAAATAGGGCTGTAGTAGAAAGTGACAATCTGGACCAGAGAGCAAAAGAGGATGTTTAGCTCAACTTTTCCAAAGAACACCCAAGGGTTTTACCATAAAAGTGATGTAGGGGCTTCACATGACATCCCTAAATTTTGGTGGAATTTTTGAATAATTCTATCAAAGGGTTGTAGTGCAAATAAGGCCTTAAACTCATGAAAATCACTTTAATTAATAAAGCTTAGGGAGAAAATAATAATGTTAATGAACCCACTGAAAGAAGAAAAGTTTTTCTTGGGCAGAGCACACAAGTCCAAATAACATCTGAAAAGATTTTACTAGGGCAAAAACTCCAAAAATTTCAAAAGCAAAAGTGGTTCTGAAACCAAAGAAAATCCAGAGAAAGAAAAGTTTAAACTCCTGGCAGAATTTTTATTACTAAATCAAGGTTGAAATTTTTGGGGTGTTACAACACTACCCCCCTAAAGAAAAATCTCGTCCTCGAGATTTGCTAAAAGTTGTAAAAAGGACTTCTACTGTCACGAAATGATTTCACCAAACATAACCGTCCTGCTTAAGCAATAAAATGCTGCTACAGTGCATGGACAATAAGTGGTGTAAACTGCAGTGTGAAATACTAGCGCTGCATGGAAAAATCTACGGTCGGGGAAGGCAAGATATTTCTACACTGGGCTATAGTAAATTTAGAAATGATATTTTTCTAAATTCTAAAATACGCTGGTTGCACCCGAGAGCACAGTGCTCTCTCTGGCTGACAGGTTGGCCCGGGGCCCACTGTCAGTCTCTTCTTCTACCTCTGGCTCTCTCTTCTCCCTCTCTCTCGCGCGCTTTCCCGCGCCTTCTCCACCGGCGACGTCTAGCTCGTAGGGTATCTAGGCCGTACTGCGGTAGTGCGCAGCGTGCTAGCTGCCAGTGCAGCGTGCACTCACCTCGCGGGCCAGCGGGCTGTCGGCACTGCTCGCGGATTCGCCTCTGAACACCGGCGGTCGAGCGACGGGCGGTGTTGGTGGACTCCGCCCACCGTACACCGGTCTCGAGCTATAAAATGACCGAGGTGCTCCTTCTTCTTCCTCACACCTGGCCTCGCTTCTTCTTCCTCTTCCCTCTCCTCCATTTGTGTTTGCAGGAGCGCGGGACGAGGCTCTAATGGCGGAGGTGATGCTGGACTGGTGCATGATCCTAGTGTGCGGAGGGTTGGCGGCATTGTTGGGGTTATCCATGCTCTTGTGTGTGATGGTCCTCGACGATCGTCGTGATGCTGCTGCTCGAGTGCTAGCTCTTCGCGGCGGCGACGATCACGAGGATTAGGCGCGGGTGTCAGGTGCTAATGGCTGTTAGTGCGCGGAAGGCAACTTGTGCCTAAATAAACTCCCACGAGTTTCTCCTCAAGAGACTATGGTGCGCTAGAGAGATGATAAATCAGATGTAACAGGTGTACGTGGACTTGCAACTTAGTGTACTGTGTGGAGTGGCCGGAGTTGTAAGTCTGTTGTTGCGGTGCCGCGTGAAAAAAATATATATGCTATGCAGAGAGATACGTTGCAACAACTCAGGGAAGAGAAATAAATAAAATCTCACTCCAGGTTTTTACTTAGCGCAAAAATTAGTTAAATCAAGAATTATCAGCAGTGAAACTACTCCATAAATTGAAATCAATTATTATATTCGACACACAGCTTACAACTCATAAATAGATGCTGAGGTAACCAACATAGCAGTGACGTCTAAAACGTAAATGGTAAATGGACAGGGTCCTGGGAAAACGTCTCTGGTGCTGGGGGACACTCTTCCTCTATCGGAGGGAGCGGGTTGACTAGTCGATGAATGTGCTTCTCTTGCCCGGGCCTCAGTGGTCTGCCGATGGCAATCCGAGGATTTAAATCGGTGAGGCTCTGAAGATAACCCATTACACGCTGGGTCAAGCGCTCTTGCGCGATGACATACTACGTGAGGTTGGCTAGCACTAGGTCTCTCTCAATTCGCCCACCGGGAAAAGATGCTGCTTCTCCGGGCGCTGCACGACTCGGAAAGTAATAATACCCCCGTTCGCTGGCATAGGGCACCGCGAATCGAAGGCGAGCAAGCGCTTCATATGCGGCAGCCTCTATGGCCATCTGTGGAGTCGGCATAGATTTCCCCATGAAGGAACCTCTGTTGGGTCTTAGTTTGGGTTTGCGGGAGGGATGTGTACTACTGCCCAATATTTCGAGGTGGATGGTGTGATCCTCGATTTGATCAGCTCATACTGGGGTGGACTGGTAGCACTCATGGTACTGCAGGTAAAATCCCACAATATCTTCACGAAACTACATGGGGAGGCATCTGGGGTTCTCAGATAAATACTAGGAATTGGCATGGCGAAGGAAATGGCTGTGAAAGTAGTGCACCAGGTGAAGGATGCTTCGCAAGGTCACGATGTGGCCTTTTATATAGCAACTGGACAGGTTTATAAAGTCACGGTGAGAGGCAGCTATTTTGTCGGTTCCGCTTTACGGGGTCGGGGTCAATGCTACAGATACACACGTCTCGTAAAGTGATGTGTTTACTGTATGAGTTGTCGGTGTGGTGCTTTGGAAGTTACACCCGGAATAATAAAAAAATGCATGTGTACACTGACATATCTATGCACGGCTGCTATAGAGATAAGGGTGCACAAGCAAACAGTATATACATATGGAAATACAGGTCATACTACAACAGGGCGTGGACGAGATAAGGCTTGGTACTACTCGGGTGATTTAATCAACCTCGTTTATATCCAAGTGGCCTTGCCTTGTGGATGCCGAAGCTTCTCCAAGGGCTTCACTGTCGGTGTTTGCTGGAGGTGGCTGAGGGGCTGCAGGGTCGGGGCAGTGATGATGACCCTCGCGGGGATTGTTGGTCACAATCCCGTTGGAGCGTGTCCCAAACAGGCGACGCATCACCTCTGGAGATACCAAGGCATTTTGGTCAATGACCGGGGCAGACCTCAAGGACTCGATCGGTTGTCCGAACAGCACGACTAGGTTGTCGGTGCCAGACTCATCTCCTCCTCTTGCCGGGGCTCGGCGAACCAGTTCTCCACGAGCTGCGATCATATCAAGAGTGATTTGATCAAACAGTTCCTCTAGCGCACTTACATAGCGCACCAGATGCAATAATGCAGGATCTGTCTCGTGGTCTCCGCTGGCAACCCGGGGTGGCCTACCATACCCGTCACGGCTGGGATAGTAGTAGAATGAGCAACAGTTAACTCTGGGCGACAAGTGCCGGAGTTGAACTATTGCCTCTCGAGCAGCTAGTTGGATGGCTTGTGTCTCAAAGGAAGTTGTCCTTCCGGTGAACCTGTAGGGGCGTTCTGGCGACAGACCCCTACCGTAGATGTGCACAGTGGCCCAGAATTGACGGCTTTCACCGCTCATGGATCCTTGGTACACAACATATTCTGGGGGCTCTTCTAACGCAAAGGCATGGCGGGTGAGGTTTGCGAGCACGGTCACAAAACCTCCAAGGTTGGTTGCTGTGGTTTCATTGTGAACAATGGGTCCTGGCATTTTAGCTCGGTTTGGGGGTAGAGGTTGTGCTGTGTTGATTGAGTCTAGCGTGCCCTATTTATAGGAAGAGGACGGAGTCTTCCTTCGCACGCTAGCGGAGGAGACTATTTAGGTGTCGGTCACTGGCGTGTGATCGACGGGCTAGGCTGATAGGTTGGGCACCGACTGCCAGAGTTGTCGGTTCACTAGGTGGGTATCTTACGTGAGAAGCTCAGCCGAGGTTTGGATAAGGTCTGGTGGGGGTGGTTATCCTAGGTTTTTGACCTCGCTAAGATAGGATTAGCCAATGGTCAGCCTGGCTCTGATACCAAGGTTGTCAAGACCGGTTTTCGGGGCATTAAATCCCAAAAAATTGGCCCTTGTGCTCACCAGCCCCAGGATTACTGCTAGCTGGTGAGTCACCACTTGATACAGAAAGTCCAAGCAAAAATACAAAATATGTAGTACAAGACCATTCTGGTCTTTAAGTACAACACAAGGTTTCTAGTGGCTGATGGCGGAAGCGGTCTGTGACTCGTCGGCGTCTGTGGAACTACATTTCCCACGGGAACAACTGACCAGGTTAACTCCTATCTTCGCGAGGCTACTATCACAGTTGCATAGGTTCCGGGTAGTCGTCGCAACGCTCCTCTCCATGCAAGAAATCTGGCCAAGACAATAGCCAGGGACAAACCAGTGAGTACTTTGAATGTACTCGCAAACATTATGAATGCGGGTGCGATGTAACAGAAAATAATCATGCTCAGAAATTTAATCGATGATCATATTGTTAGTTACTAAAAGATAAATCCATGATGTATGCAGGTTATCCATGTAAATTTGAATATGCAAACATGGAGCGACAATAAAATAAATAGCAAGCATGCCACAGTCGGGCGTCTGAGCGACACCACAAAAAGGGCTTATAAATAAGGGTAAATATTAAGAATGCCACAGTCGGGCATCTGAGAGACACCACATAAAGGGCTTATAAATAAAAGAAAATAGTAAGCATGCCACAGTCGGGCGTCTGAGCGACACCACATAAAGGGCTTATAAATAAAAGAAAATAGTAAGCATGCCATAGTCAGGCGTCTGAGCGACACCACATAAAGGGCTTATAAGGAAAAATAAATAACAGGTATGCCACAGTCGGGCGTGTGAGCGACACCACATAAAGGGCTTATAAAAGAAATAGCAAGCATGCCACAATTGGGCGTCTGAGTGACACCACATAAAGGGCTTATAAAAGAAATAAATAACAGTGAGTATCCAGGAGGTAGAACCGTCCCAGGGATATTCATTAATTTAAATAATACAAATGGTTATTCCACAATATTAATCAATATCACCATATGTCACATGTCATAATCAATGTTCTAATTTTGTGGTTCCTCCTCCGAAGACCGACACTAAGACCGACACTTGACCCATCCCAGACTGTAGTCCTAACCCAGGGACACGCTATTCGAATAGATTTAATCTCTGCAGAGGGTGTACTCTTTACCCACGAATAACGGATTCCTTTAGTCCATCTGGACTAATTCCATCTACGGTCTTTTAATTTGAAGACACACCTGACCACACACACCAGCCTAACTTACCAGTGTCTGGAATCACCCACGACGCATTTTAAGCCAAACTCTAAGTGGGGAGGCTACAACCTCGACTAGCATGGGATCACAAAATTTATAACGCGCGCAAACTGGGGAAGCTACCCCCTTCGGCTCCAACCAAAACACCCATGCCCCCGGACCAGGTGGCCTGCCTACCGGATGCAGCCGGTATCTTCCACCATGGCCTCTTTGTATGGTGTGTGCTAGAATAGGGGTCGACAATTTACTGAACCGTACCCTACCTGTGGCAGGGACAAGTGGTAGTACGAAACGAGTATGGGGGTTACTGGAACAAGACTCGATCTACGGTCGACTCAGGAGGTTTCAGCATCACTTGTATGATTAGCATAATCGATATATTCCACAACAACAGTCGGAATCACCACCCATCATGTCTCACCAAGCCATACAGACTCCACCGTCCCGACGAGGAGCTAGTGACAAGTTCGTGTCTACACAAGACAACGACTTTCACGGCTTTCTTCCGTTAGGCATGGTAGGCATACGAGGGGGATCACCGTCATGCATAATAATTATTCACGGTAAGGGTTCTACATCATGCACTCATGGGTATGATCATATTATCACATATGAAAGAAAATAAATGCATCCGTATCGAGGTGACGTTGCAATCGAATCAACAACACCCACAAGTGTTGGGCCAAGGTTCAAAAATGCTTGCCTTCAGGTAGTGGGGAGGTAAAGTGCATTCCAAAACTTTTGGAAGTTTTCTCCCTCTTCAAAATCCTATTTGAAAGAATATGAAATCAATACATAGTTTCAAAACAGCACAAAAAAGTTGTCTGGAAAATTTTCAAATAAATACGAAAATAAAATAGACCAAATTTGAGAAACAACAGAAAAAGAATCAAGTCATTTGGACTTATATTTAAAAAGTTATAGCCAGTCAAAGTTTCAGTCAAACTCTGTTTTTAAAATAAAACAGAAAAAGAAAACGTTTCAAATAAGAATACACTTTCGGGGCAGGGCAGACGTACTTCTGAGGTTTACGCCTTCACTTAAAACACGTGGAGTCGGGGCTATGTCACTGACAATGGGTCCACGGGGCCCACTGGTCAGATTTGACCAGTCGTCTCTCCCTCCTCTTCCTCTGCCCGAGCGGAGGCGGGACTCCGGCGATCGTCGCCGGCGAACGGAGGCTCCTCGAGGTCATCCGAGGGCAGGAATGGACTCGCCAGACCGGGGCGTTCCTCCCGATGGTCGTTGGGTCGTCAGGGGTGGAGGGAGTCGCCGGCGGCGAGCTCCGCGGCGGAGGAGGCTTCGGTGGATTTAGGGGCTCAGTCTGTGGTGGTTCCTGGCTGCGTTTGAGAGGCTGGGCAGTTCGGCACAATCAAGTGGAGTCGAACAGTGGAGTTGGGAGGGCAGGGGAGGCTTTGGATGCGCCGGAATGGACCGGAACGAGGCAGCGTCTGAGCTGACCGGAGATGGAGAAGATGGCTTTCCCCCGGCGATTGCGGGCTAGGGGAGCTCTATGGGCATGGCCTGAGGCTGCCTGAGGGCTTAGACGAGCTCGGGGGCTTCTTATATAGCGCAGCCATGTCGGTTCGCGGCGGCCGTGGATATGACCGCCGGCGACCGCCATTCTGTAGCAGCAGAGGGACGTGGTGGAGACGAGCGCTTGCGGACAAGCTTGTGGATGAGTTTAGACTGCTCCAGAGGGCAGCTGGCGCACGCGTGTGGCTCGGGCGGCGCTGTCCGCGGCAGGAGCTCACTGTGACCGGCCGCTAGCCGCCGCGGCCGACCTGACGGCGGCGCTGTTGAGCTCCAGGGGAGGCTTGGAGTATTCTGGTGAGTGGATGAGGCCGGGGTGTGGCTCTGCAGGCGAGCTAGGGCCAGGGGCGCGACGCGGCGGCTCGGGCGCACGCACGTGCAAAACGCACGCTCTGGGCGCGCCCAGCGCACGCACACTATGTGTTCGATGAAATGCCAGCGCGTGCTAGAGGGCATAGGAGAGGCTGGGGATTAGCAGGCCTGGATTAGAGTTAGCTGGGAGCTTAGCGGACATGCTGGTTAGGCAGAGCAAGCTGGTCCAATGCATAAACCAGAAACTATGTCAAAACTGACCATGCACGCAAGGTGTTCGACAGAATGCCAGGAGCTTCTAGGCATCTCTTGGGGTGGCCAAAAACTCCAGGTTGGGGTCTCTTTGGATGATAAAGAGGGTGGCAAGGTCAGTTGGCCAATTTTAGAAACTTGTTAGTGTAAGTTTTGCAAAACTCCAGTTCTGGACAGAAGGAAAAGGGCATAATTGCATGGACCAAAAATGATCCAAATGCTCCAATCTCCTGGACTTAAGGGTTTTGTAGGAAGGACTACAAGCAGGAGAAAATTCATGGTTAAAAGAGCAAGTTAAAAATAGGGCTGTAGTAGAAAGTGACAATCTGGACCAGAGAGCAAAAGAGGATGTTTAGCTCAACTTTTCCAAAGAACACCCAAGGGTTTTACCATAAAAGTGATGTAGTGGCTTTACATGACATCCCTAAATTTTGGTGGAATTTTTGAATAATTTTATCAAAGGGTTGTAGTGCAAATAAGGCCTTAAACACATGAAAAATCACTTTAGTTAATAAAGCTTAGGGGGGGAATAATAATGCTAATGAACCCACTGAAAGAAGAAAAGTTTTTCTTGGGCAGAGCACACAAGTCCAAATAACATCTGAAAAGATTTCACTAGGGCAAAACTCCAAAATTTTCAAAAGCAAAAGTGGTTCTGAAACCAAAGATAATCCAGAGAAAGAAAAGTTTAAACTCCTGGTAGAATTTGTATTACTAAATCAAGGTCGAAATTTTTGGGGTGTTACTATTACTGAAGAAGAGCGCTCGCGAGGGGCTCCAGCCCTCGTGAGGCAAGGTGCGCCAAGACCTCCTAGGGAGCGGCTCCGCTAGCTGCCTCCCGAGGAGTGGAGATTCCAAGGCAGGTATCCCTCCTCCCGAGGAAGGAATGCTGTGAGCCATGACGACCATAGCCAAGCGGGCGCCAGGGGGCGCAGAGGGGCAGTTTCCCCTTTCGTTTAAGAAGGACAAGGTGAGGTGCGTGTTCCTGAGAGGAGCACCAAAGGTTTCCATTCTGATGATACAAGACCAAGACCACGGGCCCTGCAAGACGGGTGTCATCGCTGAGCCCACCCCCCGCGTCACGACCAAAGACTTTGCAGGCGAAGACCACTTTTCGTCAGGATAAGATGTACCTCTTGCACCCCTTCAAAATTGGTCATTGTGGGATCCCTTCCCGCCCAAATGACGCGGGAAAAGGACCGATGACATTATAAATAGGGATCATTGCTCATCGTAGAGGGGATCCGGAAGATTGGACCCTCATACACCACTCGAGGCAACTCTCCCACTGTAGCAGTCCATATTCAACCCCCTCGTGAGGCCAATCCACCACAAAGCAGGAGTAGGGTATTACACCGCGAGGTGACCCAAACCTGGGTAAATCACTATGTCACTTCTCCCCCTTCGGCCATCTTGTGTGGCGAGCTTGAGCTTTGGGCAGGGCGAGTTTCACCCCTTGGCGAAGCGGAGACCTTCGTTCATGCCCCAGAGTTTGAACCACTTTGGGTTTGCGGAGCCCTTGAATCCGACACAAGGAATGACTTCATCCTCCAACGGACCCACCCCACTAGTAGAAAAAGGGCCTAATGTGAAGCACATTAGTCTCGGTTTGGAACTGAACCAGCACTAATGTGACCATTAGTGTCGGTTCCAACGGCTAGGTGGGCGGAGCTCCTTAGTACCGATTAGTGGCGAACCTTTAGTGCCGGTTCATGCCACGAACCGGTACAAAAGAGGTTGTGGCAGGCTGTGGTCAGGCTCGGGCCCCACCAGCACCTTTAGTACCGGTTCATGCCACAAACCGGTACTAGAGGTTTCTAGTTGATTCATTCTGCATCGCTTTTTTAGTCCCACCTCACTCCACTAACAGAGTTTTTACCACCTTAAATATGTTACTTCTCAAACTATCACAACCACTTGGTCTTCATTGAACTCTATGTGTAGAATTTGTGGCCACAATATAAGTCTTCTCCGGTTTCTAAACCGGTGAGGACTCATATTGACAATTCAGATTGTACACAAAAAGATCATTGATGATCAATTTGTTTTTGATGTATTCCTCTTTAGTAGTAGCGCGTTTTGGCTGAAAGACGGTACTGATCAATGTATTTTTGAAAAGCACTACAAAAACTGGACAATCTCTTTCGAAGTATCAGGGTTTCGGACGAAAAAACACAACTGTTACACCGGCACTTTATTTTTTTAAACTTGTAACAACTCCGGACTTTTTTTTGTTCAGTATGCACGATTTAAAGCCATGTCATCAACTTTCAACCCTTTCTGACATCATTTGCTATTTTCATTCATTTACTGATTTGTTTTGAGAGCTAAATGATCGTGAAATTGAAAAGCACTACAAAATGAACTCTGAAAAGGTTGAAACTTGGCATGGTATCACCATTTCACCCACATAGCATGTGCAAAAAATTAGAGAGGGTCACGGCAAAAACTGGATGCACTTCGTGTACAAACTGGACAATCTCTTTCGAAGTATCAGGGTTTTGGACGAAAAAACTCATCTGTTACATCGGCACTTCATTTTTTTAACTTGTTACAACTCCAGACTTTTTTTGTGTTCAGTATGCATGATTCAAAGCCACTTCATTAACTTTCAACCCTTTCTGACATCATTTCCTATTTTTCATTCATTTACTAATTTGTTTTGAGAGCTAAATGACCGTGAAATTGAAAAGCACTACAAAATGAACTCTGAAAAGGTTGAAACTTGGCATGGTATCATAATTTCACCCACATAGCATGTGCAAAAAAGTAGAGAGGGTCACGACAAAAACTGGATGCACTTCGTGTACAAACTGGACAATCTCTTTCAAAGTATCAAGGTTTTGGACGAAAATACTCATCTGTTACACCGGCAGTTCATTTTTTTAAACTTGTTACAACTCCGAACTTTTTTGGCGTTCCGTATGCACGATTCAAAGCTACTTCATCAACTTTCAACCCTTTCTGACATCATTTGCTATTTTTCATTCATTTACTAATTTGTTTTGAGGGCTAAATAACCGTGAAATTGAAAAGCACTAAGAAATGAACTCTGAAAAGGTTGAAACTTGGCACGGTATCATCATTTCACCCACATAGCATGTACAAAAAAGTAGAGAGGGTCAGGGCAAAAACTGGATGCACTTCGTGTACAAATTGGACAATCTCTTCCGAAGTATCAGGGTTTCGGACGAAAAAACTCATCTGTTACATCGACACTTCATTTTCAAACTTGTAACAACTCCGGACTTAATTTGCATTTAGTATGCATGATTCAAAGCCACGTCATCAACTTTAAACCCTTTCTGAAATCATTTGCTATTTTTCATTCATTTACTAATTTGTTTTGAGGGCTAAATGACCGTGAAATTGAAAAGCACTACAAAATGAACTCTGAAAAGGTTAAAACTTGGCATGGTATCATCATTTCACCCACATGGCATGTGAAAAAAAGTAGAGAGGGTCACGGCAAAAACTTGATGCACTTTGTGTACAAACTAGACAATCCCTTTCGAAGTATCTTGGTTTGGCACGAAAAAACTCATTTGTTACACCGGCACTTCATTTTTTTAAACTTGTATCAACTCCATACTTTTTTGTGCTCAGTATGCATGATTCAAAGCCTCGTCATCAACTTTCAACCCTTTCTAACATCATTTGCTATTTTTCATTCATTTACTGACTTGTTTTGAACGCTAAATGACCGTGAAATTGAAAAGTACTACAAAATGAACTCTGAAAAAGGTTGAAACTTGGCATGGTATCAGCATTTCACCCACATAACATGTGCAAAAAAGTAGAGAGGGTCACGGCAAAAACTGGATGCACTTCGTGTACAAATTGGACAATCTCTTTCGAAGTATCAGGGTTTCAGATGAGAAAACTCATCTGTTACATCGGCACTTCATTTTTTTTAAACTTGTAACAACTCCGGACTTTATTTGCGTTCAGTATGCACGATTCAAAGCCACGTCATCAACTTTCAACCCTTTCTGACATCATTTGCTATTTTTCATTCATTTACTGATTTGTTTTGAGAGCTAAATGACCGTGAAATTGAAAAGCACTACAAAATGAACTCTAAAAAGGTTGAAACTTGGCATGGTATTGTAGCGACCAGACCTCAAACAGTCTGATCTCTGTGCATCAGTGTCATCCCTGGATCAGTAATGCTGACACGCACAGTACTTGAAGGATCTATAACAAAGTGGCAATCACACACTTATTACATCGATAGTTCCAACGATGAACTTATTACAATAAAAATGGCTTAGGGCCATCTAACAATGATAACAGCGAAAGGCTTGGAAGATAAGTGAGTCCATCAATTCCAACGGCATCACTGAGTATAGAACCACGACCTAAGAGGCACCTTACTCGTCGTCTGAAAAGTCTGCAAAATGAACGTTGCAGCCCGAAACGGGTCAGCACATGGAATATGCTGGCAAAGTAACACATAGAGAGTAACAAAAGTAAAGCTATACTATATGCAATATGGCTGGTGGAAAGCTCTATGGTTATAGTTTTTGCATAAAGCCAATTTTTCCCTACTGCAAAGGAATAGATTTTAATTAACTATCATGGTAGTTGAAACATCATTGAGAAGGTTCACCCAACTCAATCCCAATTAAAGTAAACATTAACCCAACAATATTAATTAAAGTAACATGATGAGATTCACATGATAATCCAAGTACTAGATACTCAAGACGTCCATAACCGCGGACACAGCTAATCATGATCAGTTTGTACACTCTGCAGAGGTTTGCGCACTTTTCCCCACAAGACCCGATCTCCTCCGTTGGGATTCTCGCACTTCATGTTGTTTGAGAAACGGATGACCGAGACATAGTCTTTCAGAAGCGCTAGCACCTTATGATCGGGTGGACCGTACCAACCTACATCCCCTACATCTGCTAGTCCACCATTGTAAGAGTTCGCACGACTTAGTCAACTATGCTAGAGCCCATAATAGCTTGTGGCTGCACACGGAAGTTTTTCTAGTATGAATAATCTCATGATCCCTTTGAGCTTGGGTGCGGTCCATAAAGAAAAACAGGCAATCGCTGGAATACCCAGGTGCCTCAATCCACCCAGATGTGTATTTAAGTTGCCACATTAAGTTGAACCATTAAGTAATAATCTCACATCTGTCATGGATACACTCACCCAATCCACGTCTACGAGCATAGCATAACCTAACAGCAAACATAGAAGTAACTCCCAAGGGTTTGAAAATAAAGCAGGTAATAGGTACTACCTCATCTACTTCCCAGTCCCACATGTTATTTGATCCTACTCATGCAATGTGTTTGAGGATAAACTAATGAATGAAAACTGGGTATTGGAAAGTATGATCAAAGTGTTACTTGCCTTGTTGATGATCTGCAAAACCTAGAGATTCAAAGTAGCAAGCGGCGCACTCCGGGTACTCTATCGCAAACAAACAAGCACACAATAAGTACTTAACTAATGCACGGGTAAAACTCAAATAAGAAATCTAACCAGAAAGTTCAACTTAAGACCTCCGGTTTGCAAAAGAAACAAACCAAATGAAACAACGAAGGTCAAACGGCGAAAAAGAAACAACTACGCTACCAATCTGGACCTAAGTCCAAATTTAACAGAGGCAAACGCTTGGGTGACTAGGTTAAACGGAAAGAGGGTTTCGAGACGAAACTCCAGGCGCTTGAATCGCCTGATTCCAATAAACAAGCAAAAAGATAAACTAGAACGAAGATCGGATCAGAAATCGCGATCAGAAAAATAACTACAAAAAGAAAACTAAGAACAGCTTAACGAACAGACGTTCGTTAGCTGAGACTAAACCACGAACTCGTTCGTTAAAACGAACGAATGGGTGAACGCTCGCTAAACAACTAAACCGAGAAAAGAAAAAAAACGGTCTAACTATAAAAAACGAACTGGGGTTCTAAAAAACCGGGCGGTTTACTACCGAAAACCGGCGGCGGCGCGGCTACCTCGTCGGATTCCGGCGGGAGGGCGTCGGCGGCGGGCGGCGTGGGCGGTGGCAGGCGGCGGGGTGGCTGCCAGCTGCGGCAAGCGGCGGCGGCGGCGGGGTGGTGCTACGACGGCGGGGCGAGGCTGCGGCGGCGGTGTGGCTGCGGCGGCGGCGTGGGGTTGCGGCGGCGGTGCGGCAAGGCGAGGCGAGGCGAGAAGGGGGCGGGGGCGGCGGTATTTATAGGAGGGGGTGTTGCTTGGGGGAGGGGGCAAGGCAACGACCGGCAGCGTCGGAGTCCGCCTCGGGCACGGGCGACGCGGCGCGAGGAAGGCGGCAGCGGCGGCGCGGGCCTGGCTCGGCTGGGCCTTTAGCCCAGTCGGGCACGGGTCTCCTATTTTTTTTAAATGCCGAAGCTACGAAAAATCCTAGAAAATCAAATAAAAATCTAAAATTGCCAAAACAATTTTTCACCGTCTAAATGGAATATTTAGAACAAGATGAACATTTTTTTGGCACTAAATGCATTTTTGAAAACATGCAATTTTTCCTAATTCAAATAAAACTCCAAAGAAAAACTTATTTGATTTTTTTATTAAACCCTCAGTATTTCTTTATTTTTTTGGGAGAGTCATTTTACTCCCTATCTCATACTTTCATACTAGAAATACTTGAAGATAAAATAAATAAAATCAAAGATCCTATTTTCAAAATCTGAGAAACCTCAAATATGAAAATATCGAAATCCCCAACTCTCTCCGAGGGTCCTTGAGTCGCGTAGGACTTACTTGGATCCACCAAAAGCAAGAAAATATGATATGCATGATGATCTAATGTATAAAATCTCGCCCTCGAGATTTGGGTTGGCTAGAAAATAGGTGAGGGTGGTCCTTCCGCAGGTCTTCCTCTCGTTCCCAGGTAGCTTCATCCTCGGTGTGGTGACTCCACTGAACTTTACAAAATTTGATAACCTTGCTGCGGGTGACTCGGCTGGCATACTCAAGAATCTTGACTGGTCTTTCTTCATAGGTCAAGTCACTGTCCAGCTGAATAGCTTCCAATGGCACAGTATCCCTCAGCGGTATCTCAGCCATCTCGGCGTGGCATTTCTTCAACTGGGAAACGTGGAATACATCATGAACTCCTGACAATCCTTCGGGCAATTCCAACTTGTAGGCTACTTCTCCCATACGTTCCATAATCTTGTATGGTCCTACAAAACGTGGCGCTAGCTTTCCCTTAACTCCAAAGCGCTTAACTCCTCGAAGTGGAGATACCCGAAGATAAACTCGGTCTCCGACTTCGTAAACGATCTCTTTGCATTTTGAATCCGCGTAGCTCTTCTGCCTGGACTGGGCTATCTTGAGCCTATCGTGAATCAACTTTACCTTCTGTTCCGATTCCTTGATCAATCTGGCCCAAACAACTGACGGTCTCCAACTTCGTCCCAAGACAACGGGGTCCTACACCTCCTTCCGTATAATGCTTCAAAAGGGGCCATCTTCAAACTGGATTGATAATTGTTATTGTAAGAGAACTCCGCATCAGGCAAATTGTCGTCCCAACTAGATCCATAATCTAGCGCACAAGCTCTCAGCATATCCTCCAAAATCTGATTGACTCTCTCAGTATGTCCATCTGTCTGCGGATGAAAAGCCGTGCTAAACTCTAGCCTGGTACCCAAAGTTTCATGTAACTGATTCCAGAACTTTGAGGTAAACTGGGTTCCTCTGTCTGATACGATGCTCCTCGAAACTCCATGCAGGCATACGATTCTGGTCATGTATATCTTTGCCAACTTCGCACTGGTGTAAGTAGTCTTTACTGGGATGAAATGAGCTACCTTCATCAAGCGATCGACTACAACCCAAATCGAGTCATAGCCTGAACGGGTTCTGGGTAATCCCGTAATAAAATCCATGCCTAGCTTATCCCACTTCCATTCGGGTATTGGCAATGGTTGTAACAATCTTGCCGGCTTCTGATGTTCTGCCTTCACTCTCTGACATACATCACAAATGGCTACATACTCCGCAATGTCCTTCTTCATACTGGTCCACCAGAAAATATCCTTCAAGTCCAAGTACATCTTGGTATTTCCTGGGTGAATCGAGTATGGTGAATCATGGGCCTCCTGCAGAATCAACTTTCTGATCCCTGGGTTGTTAGGCACATATACGCGGTCCTCAAACCATAGGGTGTCGTGCTCATCCTCACGAAATCCTTTAACCTTTCCTTTGCTCATCCTCTCCTTTATAGAGGCAACCTCCTCGTCAGTTTTCTGAGCTTCTCTGATTTTATCTGTCGGGGTAGACTGAATCTCCAATGTTGCTACATAGCCTCTCGGAACTATTTCCAAACATAGTTCTTGTAAGTCCTCGGCTAACTCTTTTGGTAAATCCTCCGTCATTAGTGTGGCGACGTCGCTCTTACGGCTTAGGGCATCTGCTACCATGTTAGCCTTTCTGGGATGATAATGCAATCTCATGTCATATTCCTTAATGAGTTCCATCCATCTCCTTTGCCTGAGATTCAGCTCCTTCTGAGTGAATATATACTTCAAACTCTTGTGATCCGTATATACTTCACAATGGTTTCCGATGAGGAAATGTCTCCAAGTCTTCAATGCATGCACTACGGCTGCTAATTCCAAATCATGAGTGGCATAGTTCAACTCATGGGGTTTTAGTTGTCGTGAAGCATACGAAACAACTCTTCCTTCCTGCATAAGAACTGCTCCAAGTCCTCGACGTGAAGCGTCGCAGTACACCTCATAGTCCTTATGTTGATCTGGCAGAATCAACACAGGTGATGAGACCAAACGTTTCTTTAATTCCTGGAAACTGGCCTCACATTCTTCTGTCCGATTGAACTTGGTATCCTTCTTTAACAACTTCGTCATAGGCTTTGCAATCCTTGAGAAGTTCTCAATAAATCTCCGGTAGTATCCTGCAAGTCCAAGAAAACTCCGGATCTCTCCAACTGTTGTCGGTGCTTCCCAATTTGTCACAGTGTCCACCTTGGCGGGATCTACTGATATTCCTTCTCCGGATATAACGTGTCCGAGGAATCCAACTTCCTTCAGCCAAAATTCACATTTGCTGAACTTGGCGTATAACTGATGTTCTCTGAGCTTTTCGAGCACCAAACGCAAATGCTCCTTGTGTTCCTCTTCATCCTTTGAGAAGATCAATATATCATCTATGAACACCACGACGAACTTATCCAAAAACTCCATAAACACCTTGTTCCTCAGGTTCATAAAGTATGTTGGTGCGTTAGTCAAACCAAAAGACATAATGGTATACTCGTACAACCCATACCTGGTGGTAAAGGCCGTCTTAGGTATATCCTGCTCTCGAATCTTCAATTGATGGTACCCTGATCGCAGATCAATCTTGGAAAATACCTTAGCTCCTTGCAATCTATCGAACAGATCATTGATCATCGGTAATGGATACTTGTTCTTGATCGTTACTTCATTCAATCCTCGATAATCAACAACCATTCTTAACGATCTATCCTTCTTCTCCACTAGAAGTACTGGCGAACCCCAAGGCGAAGAACTTGGGCGAATGTAACCTTTATCCAGTAACTCTTTAATCTGTTTCTTAATCTCCTCCAAATCCTTTGCGGGCATCCTGTATGGTCTCTTAGAAATTGGCCCTGTGCCTGGCAAAAGCTCGATCAAAAACTCAATATCTCTATCTGGTGGCATGCCTGGCAGTTCCTCTAGAAATACGTCCGGGAAATCTTTCACCACTGGTACTTCCTCCTGAACAACTCCTGATAAGGAATTTACTCTGTTCCTTTTCGGCACATGCCGGGATACATACTTGATCCTTCTTCCTTCTGGTGTAGTAAGCAAAATGGACTTACTGGCGCATTCAATGTTCCCTCCGTACTTAGATAACGAATCCATGCCTAATATCACATCCAGTCCTCGAGATTCCAATACTATTAGATCTGAGGGGAATGTGTAGTTACCAATCCTTAATGGCAACTGATCACACCATAACTTAGCCATATACTCTGCTCCAGGTGAGGTTACTAACATGGGTGACCTAAGGGCTTGGGTTGGCAGCTTATACTTATCCACAAATCCCCTTGAAATGTATGAATGCGTTGCACCAGTATCGAAAGGAACGAGTGCAGTAAAGGACTTAACTAAAAACTTGCCTATTACTGCATCTGGCTCAGCTTCAACTTCCTCCACGCTAACGTGGTTCACTTGCCCCCTATTGAAAGGGTTCGGCTTCTTTCCAGAGCTTACATTGCCATTTCCATTCTGGGCTTCTGGACATTCATTGGCGTAATGTCCCGTCTTCTGGCACTTAAAGCAAGTGACTTGACTCAGGTCTCGCTTGGCTGGTGTTGTTGGGTTGGTGCGGTTCTGTCCGTTGCTTCCTCCATTCCCATTACCATTCTTGGAGCCATTATGATTGTGCGAGCTACCTCCTCCATGGGTATGTTAAAATTGTCCTACCGGTTTAGGGGTAAAACGTGGCTTCTGTTGAGCTCCAGAATTGTACTTTCCTTGTCCATACTTCCTCTTGTGACTTTCAATCTGTTGGTGCTTCCCTTCAATCATTAGAGCTCGATCAACCAGTTCCTGGTAGTTGTTGAAGCTTGCTACCATCAACTGTACGCTCATCTCATCATTCAGCCCTTCCATAAATCTTTCTTGCTTAGCGGCATAGGTGGCCACATCATCTGGGGCATAACGGGATAGAGTACTAAACTCATCTACGTACTGAGCCACAGTACGATTGCCTTGGCGCAAGTTGCGAAACTCCCGCTTCTTCATGCTCATAGCTCCAGTTGAGACATGGGCGGTACGAAAAGCTTGCTGAAACTGATCCCAAGTAACATTGGCTATGGGAAAAGTGGCTGTGTAATTCTCCCACCACGCTGCGGCTGGTCCAGACAACTGATGTGCGGCAAATCGCACCTTCTCAGCATCCGAGCAGTTAGCAGTGGTCAAATCCCTTCCAATCTTGCGCAGCCAGTCATCAGCAACTATTGGTTCAATGCTACTAGCAAACACCGGTTGGTGTAACTTTAAGAAACGGGTCAGGTTATCCACGGGTGCGGTGGTGGAGGGTTGTTGTTGTTCTGGTTGTTCTGAGTGTTCTGGACAAGAAGTTGCATCAAAGTGTTCTGCTGCTGGATCAACTGAGTGAGCTCAGGGGGAAACTCAAATCCGGGCTCACGTCTTGGAGGCATCTGATGGGTGTAGAGGGAAGAGATTAGAATAGAAAAGAGGTATAAGGGAAAATCACTACCCAAATGCACATGAGACAAGCACACACATATCACACCAATATCAATTCAAAACAAGGGCTTACACGGATCTAACGTTACAAAAGTGCTCTAAGTCTACTAGATGGGAAAAACTACTAGTCATAGGAAGGTCTTCTAGAAATTTTGATCGGCAGAGGATTCCATGATGTCAGCTCCAACTTCATCTTCATAGTCCTCATCATCGCTATCATCGGGGTCTGAGTCCGTGTCGTCAAGGATGATGTAGTCTTCAGGGCATATCTCCTTGGGTTCTTCTTCCTCTTCTTCCACTCCTGGTGCTGGATCTCCCATGAATACTCCTAGCTTTCGTGTCAAATCATCATTCTTCTCCACAAGTATTAACATCTCCTCCTCGTATCCGTCGCGTGTTGACTTGAGTTCCTCCTCTAACTCCAAGTTTCTGGTTAGTGCTTTCTTCAAGTCTATCATCCCTGCACACATCTGGTGCTCCTGGCGACCAATGTGGTGGTTTAACTCTTGAATGAATGCGGCAATGGACTTGTCCTTCCGGGTGTTGATCATGTCCCACCGCTCATCTCGACGTCCACAAATCTTGTAGATAGTGTCCTTTAGCTCCTGCTTGTAGATTTCTCCAATCCTTCCCATAGTGATGTGGGCTGCCATGCTTCTGCCTAGGCTCCATGTAGGCGCATTAAAGGAAAATTCTATGGGTGCGGTGATGGGCATGAACGTCCTTCCTGGAACTTGAGCTTGAATCAACCGGCGCTCCTCTTCAGGTAAAGTGGCATTGTAGGTTCCGGTGAAACTGGGTAGTCCGATGTTTAGATATCTTGTGACTTCCTTCAGGTGTCGTCCAAATGGTGTATCTTCATCAGGTTGCGTGAACTTGTTCCTTGCATCCGCCATCCTAAAAGAGTAGAAAAGATGAGGAGTCAGAAATGAGAAGAGTGAATAGTGTTCTAGGGTTTTAGCTTAGTGGTCATGTCCTACAGTCAGCATGTGCTCTGATACTATCATGTAGCGACCAGACCTCAAACAGTCTGATCTCTGTGCATCAGTGTCATCCCTGGATCAGTAATGCTGACACGCACAGTACTTGAAGGATCTATAACAGAGTGGCAATCACACACTTATTACATCGATAGTTCCAACGATGAACTTATTACAATAAAAATGGCTTAGGGCCATCTAACAATGATAACAGCGGAAGAGTTGGAAGATAAGTGAGTCCATCAACTCCAACGGCATCACTGAGTATAGAACCACGACCTAAGAGGCACCTTACTCGTCGTCTGAAAAGTCTGCAACATGAACGTTGCAGCCCGAAACGGGTCAGCACATGGAATATGCTGGCAAAGTAACACATAGAGAGTAACAAAAGTAAAGCTATACTATATGCAATATGGCTGGTGGAAAGCTCTATGGTTACAGTTTTTGCATAAAGCCAATTTTTCCCTACTGCAGAGGAATAGATTTTAATTAACTATCATGGTAGTTGAAACATCATTGAGAAGGTTCACCCAACTCAATCCCAATTAAAGTAAACATTAACCCAACAATATTAATTAAAGTAACATGATGAGATTCACATGGTAATCCAAGTACTAGATACTCAAGACGTCCATAACCGGGGACACGGCTAATCATGATCCGTTTGTACACTCTGCAGAGGTTTGCGCACTTTTCCCCACAAGACCCGATCTCCTCCGTTGGGATTCTCGCACTTCATGTTGTTTGAGAAACGGATGACCGAGACATAGTCTTTCAGAAGCGCTAGCACCTTACGATCGGGTGGACCGTACCAACCTACATCCCCTACATCTGCTAGTCCACCACTGTAAGAGTTCGCACGACTCAGTCAACTATGCTAGAGCCCATAATAGCTTGTGGCTGCACACGGAAGTTTCTAGTATGAATAATCTCATGATCCCTTTGAGCCTGGGTGGCGGTCCATAAAGAAAAACAGGCAATCGCTGGAATACCCAGGTGCCTCAATCCACCCAGATGTGTATTTAAGTTGCCACCTTAAGTTGAACCATTAAGTAATAATCTCACATCTGTCATGGATACACTCACCCAATCCACGTCTACGAGCATAGCATAACCTAACAGCAAACGTAGAAGTAACTCCCAAGGGTTTGAAAATAAAGCAGGTAATAGGTACTACCTCATCTACTTCCAAGTCCCACATGTTATTTGATCCTACTCATGCAATGTGTTTGAGGATAAACTAATGCAATGAAAACTGGGTATTGGAAAGTATGATCAAAGTGTTACTTGCCTTGCTGGTGATCCGCAAAACCTAGAGATTCAAAGTAGCAAGCGGCGCACTCCGGGTACTCTATCGCAAACAAACAAGCACATAGTAAGTACTTAACTAATGCACGGGTAAAACTCAAATAAGAGATCTAACCAGAAAGTTCAACTTAAGAACTCCGGTTTGCAAAAGAAACAAACCAAATGAAACAACGAAGGTCAAACGGCGAAAACGAAACAACTACGCTACCAATCTGGACCTAAGTCCAAATTTAACAGAGGCAAACGCTTGGGTGACTAGGTTAAACGGAAAGAGGGTTTCGAGACGAAACTCCGGGCGCTTGAATCGCCTGATTCCGATAAACGAGCAAAAAGATAAACTAGAACGAAGATCGGATCAGAAATCGCGATCAGAAAAATAACTACAAAAAGAAAACTAAGAACAGCTTAACGAATGGACGTTCGTCAGCTGAGACTAAACCACGAACTCGTTTGTTAAAACGAACGAACGGGTGAACGCTCGCTAAACAACTAAGCCGAGAAAAGAAAAAAAAATGGTCTAACTAAAAAAACGAACTAGGGTTCTAAAAAAAACCGGGCGGTTTACTACCGAAAACCGGCGGCGGCGCGGCTACCTCGTCGGATTCCGGGGGGAGGGCGTCGACGGCGGGCGGCGTGGGCGGTGGCAGGCGGCGGGGTGGCTGCCAGCTGCGGCGGCGGCTGCTGCTGCGGCAAGCGGCGGCGGCGGCGGGATGGTGCGGCGGCGGCGAGGCGAGGCTGCGGCGACGGGGCGAGGCTGCGGCCGCGGTGTGACTGCGGCGTCGGCGGCGGTGCGGCAAGGCGAGGCGAGGCGAGAAGGGGGCGGGGGGGCGGCGGTATTTATAGGAGGGGGTGTTGCTTGGGGGAGGGGGCAAGGCAACGGCCGGCGGCGTCGGAGTCCGCCTCGGGCACGGGCGGCGCGGCGCGAGGAAGGCGGCAGCGGCAGCGCGGGCTCGGCTGGGCCTTCGGCCCAGTCGGGCACGGGTCTCCTATTTTTTTTTAAACGCCGAAGCTACGAAAAATCCTAGAAAATAAAATAAAATTTTAAAATTGCCAAAACAAATTTTCACCGTCTAAATGGAATATTTAGAACAAGATGAACAATTTTTTTGGTACTAAATGCATTTTTGAAAACATGCAATTTTTCCTAATTCAAATAAAACTCCAAAGAAAAACTTATTTGATTTTTTTATTAAACCCTCAGTATTTCTTTATTTTTTTGGGAGAGTCATTTTACTCCCTATCTCATACTTTCATACTAGAAATACTCTAAGATAAAATAAATAAAATCAAAGATCCTATTTTCAAAATCTGAGAAACCTCAAATATGAAAATATCGAAATCCCCAACTCTCTCCGAGGGTCGTTGAGTTGCGTAGGATTTACTTGGATCCACCAAAAGCAAGAAAATATGATATGCATGATGATCTAATGTATAACATTCCAAATTGGAAATTTGGGATGTTACAGGTATCATAATTTCACCCACATAGCATGTGCAAAAAAGTAGAGAGGGCCACGGCAAAAACTGGATGCACTGCGTGTACAAACTGGACAATCTCTTTTGTAGTATCAGGGTTTCGGACGAAAAAACTCATATGTTACACCGGCACTTCATTTTTTTAAACTTGTTACAACTCCATACTTTATTTGCGTTCAGTACGCACGATTCAAAGCCACATCATCAACTTTCAACCCTTTCTGACATCATTTGCTATTTTTCACTCATTTACTGATTTGTTTTGAGAGCGAAATGACCGTGAAATTGAAAAGCACTACAAAATGAACTCTGAAAAGGTTAAAACTTGTCATGGTATCATCATTTCAACCACATAGCATGTGCAAAAAAGTAGAGAGGGTCACGGCAAAAACTGGATGCACTTCGTGTACAAAGTGGACAATCTCCTTCGAAGCATGGGGATTTTGGACGAAAAAACTCATATGTTACACCGGCACTTTATTTTTTAAAACTTGTAACAACTCCGGACTTTATTTGCGTTCAGTATGATCAATTCAAATCCACGTCATCACCTTTCATCCCTTTCTGACATCATTTGCTATTTTTCATTCATTTACTGAATTTTTTAGGGCTAAATGACCGTGAAGTTGAAAAGCACTGCAAAATGAACTCTGAAAAGGTTGAAACTTGGCATGGTGTCATCATTTCACCCACATAGCATGTGCAAACAATTAGAGAGGGTCACGACAAAAACTGGATGCACTTCATGTACAAACTGGACAATCTCTTTCGAAGTATCAGGGTTCGGACAAAAAACTCATCTGTTACACCGGCACTTCATATTTTTAAACTTGTAACAACTCCAGACTTTATTTGCGTTCAGTATGCACGATTCAAAGCCACCTCGTCAACTTTCAACCCTTTCTGACATCATTTGCTATTTTTCATTCATTTATTGATTTGTTTTGAGAGGTAAATGACCATGAAATTGAAAAGCACTACAAAATGAACTTTGAAAAGGTTGAAACTTGGCATGGTATCATCATTTCACCCACATCATGTGCAAGAAAGTAGAGAGGGTTACGGAAAAAACTGGATGCACTTCATGTACAAACTAGGGCATTTCAGGAAGCCCATCGTTGGAATATACAAGCCAAGTTCTATAACGAAAATTCCCACTAGTATAAGAAAGTGACTAAACATGAGACTCTTCTACACCGAAGAACATGGTGCTACTTTGAAGCACAAGTGTGGAATAAAAGATAGTAGCAATTGTCCCTTTTTCTTTTCCTTTTTTTTGGGGCCTTTCTTTTTTTTCTTTGGCCTTTCTTCTTCTTTTTTCTTTTTTTCGGAGGGGCTTTATAGATTTAGCCTTTCCTCCCATGGTACAATGCTCTAATAATGATGATCATCACACTTTCATTACAACTCGATATTACAACTCGATACTACAACAACAAAGTATGACTCTATATGAATGCCTCCGGCGGTGTACCGGTATGTGCAATGAAACAAGAGTGACATGTATGAAAAATTATGCATGGTGGCTTTGCCACAAATACGATGTCAACTACATGATCATGCAATGGCAATATGACAATATGATGCGTGTCATATGAACGGAACGGTGGAAAGTTGCATGGCAATATATCTCGGAATGGCTATGGAAATGCCATGATAGGTAGGTATGGTGGCTGTTTTGAGGAATAATATGGTGGTTGTTTTGAGGAAGGATATGTAGTGGGTTTATGGCACCGGCGAAAGTTGCGCGGTACAAGAGAGGCTAGCAATGGTGGAAGGGTGAGAGTGCGTATAATCCATGGACTCAACATTAGTCATAAGAACTCATATACTTATTGCAAAAATCTACGAGTCATCAAAACAAAGCAATCAACGCATACTCCTAGGGGGGAGGTTGGTAGGAGTTAACCATCGCGCGCCCCCGACCTCCACACAAAGGTTGGCACTTTACAAATACATCATGCTCTAACTTCGTCACATAGCGGTTCACCATACGTGCATGCTACGGGAATCACTAACCTTAACACAAGTATTTCTCAATTTCATAATAACTCCACTAGAATGACTCTAATATCACTATCCTCATGTCTCAAAACAATTATCAAGCATCCAACATCTCATTCTATTCAATGCACTTGGTGTGATTTTTTTTTACTACATTGACATTGGATGTCTATCATGTGAAGACTAGTTTCTTTAGCCTAAACACATTACCATGCTGTTTTAATATACTCCCAAATAGATATAAGTGAAGCATGAGAGTTCAACAATTTCTACAAAATATTACCACCACCGTGCTCTAAAAGAGGTAAGTGAAGCACTAGAGCAAAAACTATTCAACTCAAAAGATATAAGTGAAGCACATATAGTGTTCTAACAATTTCTAGGCCATATTTAACTCTCTCAAATAGGTGTGTCCATCAAGGGTGATTGTGGCAAACTAACAAGCAAATACTCGAATTATACAAGACGCTCCAAGCAAAACACATATCATGTTGCGAATAAAAATATAGCTCCAAGTATAGTTACCGATGGATGAAGACGAAAGAGGGGATGCCTTCCCGGGGCATCCCCAAGCTTAGGCTTTTGATTGTCTTGAATTTACTTGGGGTGCCATGGGCATCCCCAAGCTTAGGCCTTTGCTACTCCTTGTTCCATAGTCCATCAAAGCAATACTCAAAACTTGAAAACTTCACAACACAAAACTTAGACAAAAATTCTCGTGAGCTCCGTTAGTATAAGAAAGCAAACCACTACTCAAAGGTACAGCAATGAATTCATTCTTTGTTTATATTGGTGTTAAACCTACTGTACACCAACTTCTCTATGGTTCATATCCTCCAATACTACTCATAGATGCATCGGAATAAGCAAACAACACACAAAAAACAGAATCTGTCAAAAACAGAACAGTCTGTAGTAATCTGCATGTTTCGCCTACTTCTGAACTCCAAAAAATTCAAACTAAATTGGTAAATTTAAGTAATTTGTCTACCAATCATCTGCAAAAAGAATCAACTAAAAAGCACGCTCCAGTAAAATCTGAAGACCACTTTAGCTAGCGCTAACGATTCTATTTTTCACAACAAGATCACATAAACTTCACACAAGCCTTCCCAAAGGTTCTACTTGGCACAAACTCTAAACAAAACATGAAACCACATCTAATCAGAGGCTAGATGCAATATTTATTCCCTAATAGCAACAAAAACAAAAACATAAAATTGGGTTGCCTCCCAACAAGCGCGATCGTTTTATGCCCCTAGCTAGGCACGATACAAGATAAATCTAGGTATTGCCATCTTTGGAAGGCAATCCATAAGTGGCTCTCAAGATAGATTCATATGGTAATTTGATTTTCTTTCTAGGAAAGTGTTCCATGCCTTTCCTTAACGGAAATTGGAATCTAATATTTCCTTCCTTCATATCAATAATTGCACCAATCGTTCTAAGGAAAGGTCTACCAAGAATAATAGGACATGAAGGATTGCAATCTATATCAAGAACAATGAAATCTACGCGCACATAATTACTATTGGCAACAATAAGAACATCATTAATTCATCACATAGGTTTCTTAATAGTGGAATCCGCAAGAGGCAAATTTAAATAACAATCATCAAGCTCGTGGAACCCTAGCAAATCACACAAAGTTTTTGGGATAGTGGAGACACTTGCACCCAAATCACACAAAGCATAGCACTCATGATCTTTTATTTTTATTTTAATAGTAGGTTCCCACTCATCATAAAGCTTTCTAGGGATAGAAACTTCTAACTCAAGTTTTTCTTCATAAGATTGCATCAAAGCATCAACTATGTGTTTGGTGAAAGCTTTATTTTGACTATAAGCATGCGGAGAATTTAGCACGGATTGTAACAAGGAAATACAATCAATCAAAGAGAAATTATCATAATTGAATCCCTTGAAATCCAAAATAGTGGGTTCATCACTATGAAAAGTTTTAATCTCTTCACTCCCACTTTTAACAATTTTAGCATCAAGATCCAAAAACTCTGAATCGTTGGGACACCTTAAAGCAGAATCATCTTCAATCCTATTTTCATCAAGATTTATACTAGAAAACAAGGATCTAATAGGAGACACATCAATAACTTTCATATCTTCATCTTTATTTTCATGATAACTAGAAGAACACGATTTAATATAACCTTCTCTTTTAGCACGCATCCTAGCGGTTCTTTCTTTGCATTCATCAATGGAAATTCTCATGGCTTTGAGAGACTCATTGATATCATGCTTAGGTGGGATAGATCTAAGTTTCAAAGAATCAACATCAAGAGTAATTCTATCCACACTTCTAGCCAATTCATCAACCTTAAGCAATTTCTCTTCAAGCAAAGCATTGAAATTCTTTTGCGAGATCATAAACTCCTTAACACTAGTTTCAAATTCAGAAGGCATCTTTCCATAAGAGTTGTTGTAGGAATTACCATAATTATTAGAGGAATTACTAGGAAAAGGCCTAGGATTAAAATTACCTCTATAAGAATTGTTACCAAAATTATTCCTACCAACAAAATTCACATCCAAAGATTCATTGTTATTCTCAATCAAAGTGGACAAAGGCATATCATTAGGATCAGAAGAAGCACTCTTAGCAGCAAATAATTTCATAAGTTCATCCATCTTTCCACTCAAAACACTAATTTCTTCGATAGCATGCACTTTTTTACTAGTAGATCTTTCGGTGTGCCACTGAGAATAATTAACCAAAATATTATCTAGGAGTTTGGTAGCTTCTCCTAAGGTGGTTTCCATGAAAGTGCCTCCTGCGGCCGAATCTAAAAGATTTCTAGAAGCAAAATTCAAGCCAACATAAAAGTTCTGAATAATCATCCGTAGATTCAAACCATGTGTAAGGCAATTATGTATCATCAATTTCATTCTCTCCCAAGCTTGTGCAACATGCTCATGATCTAGTTGCTTAAAATTCATAATATCGTTTCTAAGAGAGATGATCTTAGCAGGAGGGAAATAATTAGAGATAGAAGCATCTTTGCACTTATTCCACGAATCAATACTATTTCTAGGCAAAGAGGAAAACCAAGTTTTAGCACGATCTCTAAGTGAAAACGGAAATAACTTCAATTTAACAATATCATTATTGCTACCTCTTGAGCTTGCGTTGTATTCCCTCGAAGAGGAAAGGGAGATGTAGCACTGTAGCGTAAGTATTTTCCTCTGTTTTTTAGAACCAAGGTATCAATCCAGTAGGAGACCACGCGCGAGTCCCTCGCACCTGCACAAACAAATAAGAACTTCGCAGCCAACACGTTAAGGGGTTGTCAATCCCTTTACGGTCACTTACGAGAGTGAGATCTGATAGAGATGATAGTTATATTTTTGGTTTAATAAAACAGCAAATAAAAGCGAGAAAATTAAAGTAGATATAGATTGATATGTTGAGAATAGACCCGGGGGCCATAGTTTTCTCTAGTGGCTTCTCTCATGATAGCGGTATTCTACGGCGGGTAAACAAATTACTGTCGAGCAATTGATAGAAAAGCAAATAATTATGAGACTATCTAGGCATGATCATTGTATATAGTCATCACGTCCGAGACAAGTAGACCGACTCCTGCCTGCATCTACTACTATTACTCCACACATCGACCGCTATCCAGCATGCATCTAGTGTACTGAGTTCATACGGACAGAGTAACGCTTTAAGCAAGATGACATGATGTAGAGGGATAAACTCGAGCAATATGGTGTAAACCCCATCTTTTTATCCTCGATGGCAACAATACAATACGTGCCTTGCTGCCCCTACTGTCACTGGGAAAGGACACCGCAAGATTGAACCCAAATCCAAGAACTTCTCCCATTGCAAGAACTATAGATCTAGTAGGCCAAACCAAACCAATAATTCGGAGAGACTTGCAAGGATATTATGAGCACACATAAAAAGTTCAGAGAAGAACCAAATATCTTTCATAGATAACCTTGATCTTAAACTCACAATTCATCGGATCTCGACAAACACACCGCAAAAAGAGATTACATCGAATAAATCTCCTCGAAGACCAAGGAGAACTTTGTATTGAGATCCAGAGAGAGAGAAGAAGCCATCTAGATACTAGCTATGGACCCGAAGGTCTGTGGTAAACTACTCACAACTCATGGTGAGGGCGATGATGATGATGATGAAGGCCTCCGTGATGGATCCCCCTCCCGGAACAGGCTCCAAGATGGGATCTCCACGGGAACAGAAGATACGGCGGTGGAATTAGGGTTTTCTCTCTGCGTGTGGAGTTTCTGGGGTACGTAGGTATATATAGGAAGAAGGAGGGCACCGGGGGCCACAGGGGCCAGCCTCGAGGCAGGGGGGCGCGCCCCCCACCCTCGAGGGCAGGCCCTTTGTCCCCATACTTGGTCGTGACGTTTCCCAAGCGTGATTTTCTCCAAAAATATATCTCGTGAAGGTTTCATTCCGTTTGGACTCCGTTTGATATTCCTTTTCTGCAAAACCCTAAAATAGGCAAAAAAACAGCAATCTGTACTGGGCCTTTGGGTTAGTAGGTTAGTCCCAAAAATGATATAAAAGTGAATGATAAAGCCCATTAAACATCCAAGACTTCATAAATAATAGCATGGAACAATCAAAAATTATAGATATGTTGGAGACGTATCAGTTATCCGTATCCCTTTTCTTTTGCATATCACACAAATCAACAAAGTTGTTTAGATGGGTAGTGGCATCTTCACTAGGAAGGCCGAAGAATTGATCTTTCATGACAAGATTCAACAAAGCAGCATTGATCTCACAAGATTCAGCATCGGTAATAGGAGCAATCAGAGTGCTAATAAAATCATTGTTGTTGGTATTGGAGAAGTCACACAATTTGATATTGTTCTAAGCCATAGTGACAAGCAAGCAATCCAACACACACAAGAAAACAAGAAGCAAGTGAACGATAAACACACGATGGAAGAAGGGCAAATAAAACGGCAAGGGTGAAGTGGGGGAGAGGAAAACGAGAGGCAAATAAATGTAGTGCGAAGGATAAGGGTTTGTGATAGGTACTTGGTATATGACTTTTGCGTAAGCCTCCCCGACAACGGCGCCAAAAAATCTTCTTGCTACTTCTCGAGCTTGCGTTGTATTCCCTCGAAGAGGAAAGAGAGATGCAGCACAGTAGCGTAAGTCTTTCCCTCAGTTTTTGAGAACCAAGGTATCAATCCAATAGGAGACCACGTGCGAGTCCCTCGCACCTGCACAAACAAATAAGAACTTCGCAGCCAATGCGATAAGTGGTTGCCAATCCCTTTACGGTCACTTACGAAATTGAGATCTGATAGAGATGATAGTTTATATTTTTGGTATTTTTAGTTTATAAGAACAGCAAATAAAAGCGATAAAAGTAAAGTAGAGGTAGATTGATATGTTGAGAATAGACTCGGGGGCCATAGTGTTCTCTAGTGGCTTCTCTCATGATAGCGATATTCTACGGCGGGTAAACAAATTACTGTCGAGCAATTGATAGAAAAGCGAATAATTATGAGACTATCTAGGCATGATCATTGTATATAGGCATCACGTCCGAGACAAGTAGACCGACTCCTGCCTGCATCTACTACTATTACTCCACGCATCGACCGCTATCCAGCATGCATCTAGTGTATTGAGTTCATAAGAACAGAGTAATGCCTTAAGCAAGATGACATAATGTAGAGGGATAAACTCAAGCAATATGATATAAACCCCATCTTTTTATCCTCGATGGCAACAATACAATACGTGCCTTGCAGCCCCTACTGTCACTGGGAAAGGACACCGCAAGATTGAACCCAAAGCCAAGCACTTCTCCCATTGCAAGAACTATATATCTAGTAGGCCAAACCAAACCAATAATTCGAAGAGACTTGCAAGGATATTATGAGCACACATAAAAAGTTCAGAGAAGAACCAAATATCTTTCATAGATAACCTTGATCATAAACTCACAATTCATCGGATCTCGACAAACACACCGCAAAAAGAGATTACATCGAATAGATCTCCTCGAAGACCGATGATAACTTTGTATTGAGATCCAGAGAGAGAGAAGAAGCCATCTAGATACTAGCTATGGACCCGAAGGTCTGTGGTAAACTACTCACAACTCATGGTGAGGGCGATGATGATGATGATGATGAACTGCGTGATGGATCCCCCTCCGGTGGAGCTCCGGAACGGCCTCCAAGATGGGATATCATGGGAACAGAAGGTACGGCGGTGGAATTAGGGTTTTCTCTCTGTTCATGGAGGTTTTCGGGTACGTAGACTTATATAGGAAGAAGGAGGGCACCGGGGGACGCTCGAGGGGGCCACGAGGCAAGGGGGCGCGCCCTGGGAAGGGGGCGCGCCCCCACCCTCTTGGGCCACCTCTTGATCCCCTGATGTGGTTCTTAAGCTCCACGTGCGCGATTTTCTCCAAAAATATCTCTCGTGAAGGTTTCATTCCGTTTGGACTCCGTTTGATATTCTTTTTCTGCGAAACCCTGAAACAGGCAAAAAATAGCAATCTGGACTGGGCCTTTGGGTTAGTAGGTTAGTCCCAAAAATGATATAAAAGTAAAAGATAAAGCCCATTAAACATCCAAGACTTCATAAATAATAGCATGGAACAATCAGAAATTATAGATACGTTGGATATGTATCAACCACAACTGGGTTTAAAAACCAGTGCGGCTGCCCTTCACTCGGCATGTTTTTATTTAGTTTTTTTATACTTTTAGTTATAGAAATGCCGTCCCGAAATGTTAGATACAAAGGTTTTAGATGAATGAATGAATGAATTAGATTTTAGTTTTTTTTATAGTTTTAGTTATACAAATGTTAGATGAATTTTAAAAATGTTACTTAGTTATATAGAAATGTTAGATGAATTTTCTGTTTTTATAGTTTTTTATAGTTTTGGTGATAGAATGTAGTTTTTTAGTAAGAACTAGTTTATTTCTAGTAAGAACTAGTTCATTTTTATTTATTGTAAGTGCTTATTAGTTGAACTAGTTGAATTAATAGAACTAGTCAAATTAATAGAACTAGTCGAATTAATAGAACTAGTTTATTCTTTTAGTTCAAGCAATTATTCCCGCATCGACGTCGACGATGCCTATCCCGCATCCTCCTCGTCGACTCAACGGAGGAGGCCTGCTTGAGCAGAGGGGTTATGTTCGGGACTGGGCTCCGCCGGGCTGGTACTGGGAGGTGCTTCCTTCCGAGGGGCGCAGCTTGGTGAGGAGCCAGCCCATTGTTGACCCGAACCTTCTTTGGTGGCGGGCGCGTGGGCAGTGACGCTGCGGAGGCTTGAGGACCCCACGAAGGTTGTACGTCACCGTGTCAGCGAGGAGGACGAGCACGTCCGTCTCTACATCATTGCATTGGAGGGCAGGTTCGACAATACCTGGCAGGTTCTTCAAGGATCTCACTGGAGCTATGATCATGTGATGGTTCCTTCTCTTTGAGTGTCCACCGCCCGCGCCGATACCCGTCGTTCGCTAGGGTTTTAGCTGTATTAATTAGTGATGTTATATGTATGATACTATTCGAGATGTATTAGTGATAATATGCGATGATGTACGGACGCAAGAGATGATTTAGTTTTGCTTATTGAATGCTCAAACTGGAGTCCAGCCAAATCTCCATGTCAATATGAGTCCTATAATTAAGATATTTTGAAATGTTTTTGTTCATATTTTCAACCATTGAATTTTGGCATGACTTGTGCTATAATATATAGAAAATGTCATCTGACGATGACGATAGGATCCCGGCGTGCGACTGGTGCGGCGACGACTGCGGTCAGTGCGAAAGGCCACACCTGGTAGACAGTCGATGCTTTAGTATTAAGCTCGATGAGGCCTTCGATTTTGAGACGGTGTGCAACGACAAGTCTTGTTTGGTAATTAAGCATGACTTATGCTTCTTCAACGTGTAATTTTCGTATTTTACAATTCGACTAGCTTATCCCATGCCATGCAAGACGCTATGTCTTGGAACATCTGGATTTCGAAGATCTTGAAAGTATGGAGACAAAGAAAATCCATCTCAGGACCCATCATGATTATGATTTTCTTGTAAAGCTATACAATTCAGAGAGCGTAACCCATTTTGGTTGCTCGAACTGGAGAGCACTGTGCAAGGCATATGATTTTCAGGTATGTATGTCACCTTTGACCTTGGTGATGATGACGATGGCATGTGGGTCCTTGTTGATACGCTTCTAGTTCTACCTATATGTGATTTTCTCAAACATATCTATTAAGTAATTCATATTGTTTATTTCAAAATAATTGACAGCTTATTTCCATTCTTCAAGAAATGTACGGAAGATGGTAGACGGAACCCACTACACTGATGGTGCAGAATTAACTTGTCAGAAGAAAGGTCATCTTGTCGCATTATTTACTTATCTTGAGAATTACAATATCTATTCTAAAACTCCTGCACATTATGGTCAATACGTGCCACTAGTGCACGTGTTGAACTACGGTAACATCCATGGAGATGTCATGGTAAGATTTGTGCCTGATCATCTTTTGCATAATTTCTTCTAAAACTAAACTACATTACTAACTACGAAGTTATTACTATGTTTTTCAATAGAAAATCCCTTCAGATTCTGTGCCTCATCTGATATTTCTGAAAGGTCACCTTAATGTTATGAGCTTATTACCGTACTCGTCAGGTCATCATCCTACGCATCACTGTCCATACCGGATTTCTAAAACCAATGAAGGCATGACAATCAAAGATTGGAAAAAATATATGGTCAATCGTAGGGAGCTACATGGAAGAAACATTGTGCGAAGGCCAAGAATTGGAGATAGGATAATCTGCATTCTCCATAATGGAGAGTCAGGACCTATATTGTTTTATGCTATTTCGCCTTAGAGAGGGTGTACTTAATTAAGTAATGGCTACTCGTGATCATGTGCTAAGAAGTTGTTAGATGACTATGATGATGATGATTAGTAGGACTTGTTATTATGACAACGAGTAGAAGTTGTGAGATGACGATGATGTTGAGTATGACTTTTTTATTATGACAACAACAATGATTTATTATTAATTATGACGATGCATTGTTATATGAGCATGATGACTTATTATATATATCAGTGTGTGAAATGAACATGGACTAGTTTGAAGTGGAGGCAACTTGTGATGCACATACTACTAATCCAAACAATATCAAGTTTGGATTAGTATAGTACTTTCGACATGCACCACATGTTGCCTCCACTTTGAACCTAATCCATATTCATGCACTAGTAGCAAAAGGGCCTAGTGTGAAATTCTATTTATATATATGCATACGTGTACAATATGTAGTATTGTAAAATACCAGCAAATGAAAAATAATTAAATGGAAAACACAAAATTAAAGAAAAAAGAAATCATAAAACCAAAACCCCTTAAATCTTTTAGTACCAGTTGGTGTTACCAACCGGTACTAAAGGTCTCCCCCCCCCCCCCGCTGGTTCATGCCACGTGATGGCCCTTTAGTGACGGTTCGGTCTGGACCGATACTAAAGGGGGGGGACCTTTAATCCCCCTTTTAGTGCAGGTTGTAGAATCGACACTAAAGGGCCTTACGAACCGATGCTATTGCTCGGTTCTGCACTAGTGCCCCCCTCCCCCTAAGCTTATATGCTTGCAGGCGAAAAATTAAGAAAGAAATTTAGTGGATTTTGTACATAGCAAAGAGGAAGGAATACAGTAAATTTGAAGACTGGGCTAAGAACTTTAGATGACTTGTTGTATTGTTGTATTTCTATTTGTATAGTTATTTTCTTTAAGTTCTTTTTAGTTTTACTTTAGATTTCAACAAACATGATTTCTATAGCTCTTTTGCTTTTCTTTCAGACTCTTGCCTTGTATTTTTTTTACAAAAATTAATAAAATTATACAAAGCAAAGTCCTGCTATTTCCCTCCAGAAAAAAACCCACATACTCTGATCCATAATTTTTGTGCTGAGACAAAAACAACATTATTTCATGCCAATTGCAACGGAGACTTTTCTGACCGACACCTCAAGAAGCAGTGCACTAAAATTACCCACATGGAACACCCAAAAAAAATTAAACACATGTAGCCCCGTCAAACAAAAAGCTACTTCCTTCGTCCCATAATATAATAACATTTTTTACACTAGTGTAGTGTTAAAAACGTTCTTATATTTTGGGACAGAGGGAGTTGTATGTACAGTACTATTGTTGCGACGGAGTGTGGGGATGCCTTTGCTTTCTGGACACGATTCGTTATTATTGCCCTCCATCTCCATGGAAGCCCCATAAGGTAATTTTTTAAAATAATACTTTTTTATTAATTTGCAGAAATAATACGCGGTTGTCTTATTTTTGCGAAAATAGCGCGGCCTCGTCCTATGGGAGGACGACACGAACTAATCGTCCTCCCTGTAGACGACTAGGTTCCAGTCCTCTCCCAGCAGGCCGACTGCCTATTCGTCCAGCACTCTACCATCCAGTCGTCCTCCATGTAGACGATTAGCTTCAGTCGTCCACCAGGAAGACGATTAGTCTCATTTGTCTACTAGGAAGATGATTAGTTCCATTCGTCTACCAGGAAGATGATTAGTTCCAGTCATCTTCCCGGAAGATGATTAGATCACTCCTCGCCATCCATCTTCTTCCCCGCCAACACTTTCCCGCCAATCCTTCTTTTCCCTCCATCTTCTTTCCCGACACTCCTTCTTTTCCCGCCGTCTTCTTTCCCGCCATCGTCTTTCCCACCATCCCTTCTGTTCCCGCCATTTTCTACCCCTCCAATCCTTCTTTTCCCGCCATCTTCTTCCCCGCCACCCCTTCTGTTCCCGCCATCTTCTTTCCCGCCATATTTCTCTTCTCGACCTATAAAACCCCCTCCCATACACAATGGTTGGTAGGCAGTGCATTGTAGTCTCATCAAGATGTCCAATTATCCTCATTATCCTTTCGATCGTAGTTTCCACCCTAGTATGTCAAAAACTCTTCTCAGGTTAGCCAGCAATTTCATGATAGACAATAGGATAGTTGAATGGGACGAACTTATCAGTAGTGACACCATGTTGCATGAGTTGACTCACTCATTAAGTAGGTGCGGGTGGCCTGCAAGGACCTTTGAGGAGATATGGAAAGAACTTGTCAGGTTGCTTGCAAGGTGGAAGAAGCAACAACATAAGGGTGAAAGTTTCCTAAGGAGTGAAAAAGAGCATACTTTTTATGGACCGGCAAAAGTGAAGACGAAGATGATATCTTCATGCCGAGCAGCAAGGCCAAGAAACCCGCATCGTCGAAGGGCAATAGTGACTCATCATCGAAGGGCAAGAGTGCCTCATTGTCAAAGGGTAAGAGCATGGTTGTCAGAATCGCGATTTTGAATCGGATCGGAGCCCTGATGGTAGGATCGCAAATCGTTGAATCTTCACTATCAGGATCGTAGAAACGTAGATTCTATGAACTAAAGTCGTAGAATCAAAGGGGTTAGTTTGGATCGTAAAGTCGTAGAATCGTACAACAGAATCGCGATTCTGACAACCTTGGGTAAGAGTGCTGCATCGTCGAAGGGCAAGGGTGCTGCATCGACGGAGGATGACGATGATGTCTTCATGTAGTTTGTATGTTGTATTATGTAAGCTTAGTCATATCATTTAATTCCGATGTACTTGTATCTTAATTATCTCTAGCGGTCTCTCCTGAAGTGTAACTTGATTAATAATGCAAATGAATTGAAATATGTCTCTAGCATACATAGGTAGAATATGTCGCTCACACACATAGATAATATATGTTTGTCGCATACATAGGTAGAATATGTCCCTCGCATACATAGGTAGAATATGTCTCTCGCACACATAGATAAATATATGGTTGTCGCATACATAGGTAGAATATGTCCCTCACATACATAGACAAGAATCAACCACGTCGTCCGCCATGTCGTGGAGGTGGTGGAGGCAGTGTCGTCCACATAAACCTGTGGGGTGCCCCAACGTTACGGGGAGAAAGCTCAGACCATTCCTGGTCATCCTGTGTTTCTTGTGTGGGATGTGGTGTAGGAGTCATAAATGTGTCCGTCCACTCGTTGTGCTGCGATAAGATATGCTGCTCTGCTTTCTGACGTCTATCTCTGAAATACTTCACGGTGCCATAGAAAATACCCTCAACGATGGTTGTAAGTGGCAATGCCCGGTTTCCTCTGAGGACAAAGTTGTATGTTTCTGCGAGATTGGTAGTCATGACACCATACCTTGCTCCATGTGTGTCATGCAGCAAAGAACACCTCTCTAGAGTCTCATGTTCTATCCACTTCTCGAAGGTTTTAATCGACCTCCCGAGCCTTCTCCTAGTACCAGGTGGGTCAAATCCTGGCAAGTCACATAGCCCAACAGTCTCTTCCTCCACGGCCGCTATTCCAGTTGCTAACTGTGCTGCTACTGCTTCAACATGTGCTCTCACAGCTGCATCTCTTGCAGCTTTCCTGTCCCTAACGTGTCTCCGCGTGCACAAATTAAGTCTGTCACCTATCAAATTGTACTTCCATAACTAGTTCTGCTTGCAGAGTTTTTTTAACAGATTCATCAGATTCTTATTTCTGAACTGCGAGAAGAAATTAGCCCACCAGATGGCGCATGCACCAACGACTCTGCAGGTCCTGCCATGGAGTTTGTTCCTTGGGACCAGGGTTTGTCAGTATCTTTATCGCACTAAGTATACATGCATGCCTGTCATGAAGGATGCAAACATTGGGCGTATCCTTCACTACTGCTACTTTCAATTGCCTGAAGAACCATGTCCAACTTTCAATGTTCTCACTCTCAACAAATGCAAATGTGAGTGGTACTACTTGATTTTGTCCGTCTTGGCCAATGGCTGTCAGGATCTGACCCTTATACTTGCTAGTGAGGAAAGTGCCATCTACACATATCACCGGTCAGCAATGCCTGAAAGCTTCGATGCATACACCGAAAGAGAAGAACACTCGATGTAGCACCCTCATAGTTGGGAACTCTGGCATGAAAAGGTCTTGGATGTCAACATAGGTGCCAGGATTCCGGTCCTGCAGAGTGTGGAGGAGCCGGACAACAGAGTCATATCCATCGAAAAAAGAACCATATCTGGTCTCAAGCACCCTATGCTTAGCCCTCCAAGCCTTGCCATAAGAAATTATGTATTTGAACCTGGCAAATACTTTTGTCTGGATAGCCTTCACTTCCGTCGCTTTGCACTCAACTATCTCGTTGTAAAGCAACCGAGCAATAAGCGTGGACGAAAGGTTGGCATGATCTTGAGGGATGCAGGGAATAAGACATGTGTGCTGAACTAGGTCACCGACCACCCAACTTGCTCCATACTTAGGGAGATAACCATGCACCCTGGCGGGACAATCTTCGTTCTTGCATACCATTGTCAAGTATTTCTGACTTGACACTTGAGCTGTGAAAACCCTTTTTGTGGACATTGCCCATTGAATGATTGTGTCCTTCAGGGCGTTCTTGTTCGGATACATAGCACCCGTCGCAATGTTATTCTGGTGATATTGCCAAGCAGAATCATGCCCATCGTCCATGATCATTGTTGATGAGAAGTCATGATTCCATGATGCAGGAATCGGCACATCCTCTTCGTTATCTTCTTCATCAGACTCGTCGGAATCATTTGGCATGACCAATGTCAACATTTGTATTCTCATCTTCCATCTGGTTTTGCATGTGCCCATCTACCTCGTCGCCGTCCACCTCCCCATTGCAATAACCATCAGCATTTCATCCTTCTACCTGACTACTCTGCCCTTGTTCGTAACCATCATCTCCAGCATTTGGCATATATTGCGTAATCCCATGACTGCTTTGCCCAGGATTGTGACCACCCTCGCCTTCAGGTGCAACTACCTCCTTCACAACGGGAAGCACTAAGGCACAAGGATTGCATCCCCTGATTTCGCAACCTTGTAACCAGCGCACCCACTGAGATTCCCTCTCTATTGGCCTCAAATAGAATAAAATGTTTGTACTTGACCGGGTCCACAATGCATGAACACCCACCGTGTGAGTTTCAGTATTCAGCCCTAAACATGTTGTCACCATTTTTTCAACAGACTAACAAACCATATTGAAGAGGCGGTCAGTGGCACCTCTATGTGCTCAAATTCACTCAGATCAATCCCAATCTCATTTGTTTGGACAGTCCTAGGACCATAGTAAAATATGAACCTCACTACATCAGACATCTCGGCTCACCTATAAAATTATTTAACATCGACAGACAATTGTTAGTACGGATATTACCGGAGCAACTAACAGAACAAAATATAGTACCGGAGCAAATGTCTAAACATATTCGCATACCTAATACAAAAAACTACCGGAGCAAATGTCTAAAAAAATATCGGTTACTACCTGAGTGCCTAAAAATATTCGCATACCTAATACAAAAAACTACCGGAGCAAATGTCTAAAAAAATATCGGTTACTACCGGAGCGCCTAAAAATATTCGCATACCTAATACAAAAAACTACCGGAGCAAATGTCTAAAAAATATCGGTTACTACCGGAGCGCCTAAAAATATTCGCATACCTAATACAAAAAACTACCGGAGCAAATGTCTAAAAAAATATCGGTTACTACCGGAGCGCCTAAAAATATTCGCATACCTAATACAAAAAACTACCAGAGCAAATGTCTAAAAATATATCGGTTACTACCGGAGCGTCCAAAAATATTCGCACACCTAATACAAAATAATACCGGAGCAAATGTCTAAAAATATATCGGTTACTACCAGAGCGTCTAAAAATATTCGCACACCTAATACAAAATAATACCACAAAAAATATCAATATTCGCACATCTACAGAAAAAAATGTCTGCAAAATTATACCATTGAAGCGTGCGAAGCAACAACGAAGAACGGCGGCCTTCAATCACCGGAGCTACATCTCCACCACCAACACAATATCCATCACCTCCATCAATATGCTGATACGTCTCAAACGTATCTACTTTTCCAAACACTTTTGATATTGTTTTGGCCTCATTCTTGGATGATTTGGACTAAACTAACCCGGACTGACGCTGTTTTCAGCAGAGCTGCCTGTATGGTTTATTTGTGTGCAGGAAAACGGATTTTTAGGTATCTCAGAAAAATCCACGAAAAATCACAGAAAATCCACGCACCCGAAGGAACCAGGAGCCAGAAGTGGGGCCAGAGAGGGGCCAGGGGGTGCCCAGGCGCCCTGTGGGCGCCCCCCTGGGCCGCGTCGGGGGGCCGCCTGGGTGGGTCCCACACCCCCTGATGCCCTACTTTGCCTCGTATTTTTACTCCCGACGCAGAAACCCCAGATAAGAAGTTCTTTTCGCAGTTTTCCGTCGCGGAGCCGCCGCCACCCTCTGTTCTTCCCCGGGAAGGCTAATCTGGAGGCTGAATTGGCCTCCGGAGAGGGGAGATCGTCGCCATCGTCATCATCATCACCACTCCATCATCCCTCCATGACTTCCCCTTTCATGTGTGAGTAATTCCCCTGCTGTAGGCGAAGGGGATGGTAGGGATTGGATGAGTTAGATCATGTAATAGTTTATCAGATCGTTGGGGGCATGTTGCCTATCATCTACTATGGTGTTTATCATCTTTGCTTCAACTTGTTATTCTTAATGCTTGACACTTAGGGCCCGAGTGCCATGATTTCAGATCTGAACCATATGTGTTTGCATGAATATATTTGTGTTCGTGATCCTATCTATGAGTTGTTTGCACCTGTTACGGTTCGGAACCGGCGATCCCAAAAGTGACAGCTTGGGACACCAAAGGGGATGGTCCGTAGTTTGAGGATTACATGTATCCATTGAGTTCATTGCTTTGTTCCGGTGCTCTTTGACAGGAGCACCTTAACATTCATAAGTTCCTTTTGGCCCCGTTCGTAGCGGGATGGTAGGACAAAAGATGTTGTGCAAGTTCTTATTGCAAGCACGCACAACTACCTACGGGATACATGCCTAATGTTTGATATTTGCCTAGATGATCATTACTTTTCCATGTGTCGTGCCCCAAGTTAGAATCTATCTCATCCATGCAGCGCCCAACCATCCATCTCCCTAGCCTACAGTGTTTTAAATCCTGCTTGTCACTAGTTGCTACTTTTGCCATTTACTACTGCTATTTACTTTTGCTGTTTACTTTTACTATTACTATCATCACTATCATATC
>LR738715.1:353026982-353086886 GCA_902687465.1 Secale cereale | reverse complement strand
CCCTGCTGTAGGCGAAGGGGATGGTAGGGATTGGATGAGTTAGATCATGTAATAGTTTATCAGATCGTTGGGGGCATGTTGCCTATCATCTACTATGGTGTTTATCATCTTTGCTTCAACTTGTTATTCTTAATGCTTGACACTTAGGGCCCGAGTGCCATGATTTCAGATCTGAACCATATGTGTTTGCATGAATATATTTGTGTTCGTGATCCTATCTATGAGTTGTTTGCACCTGTTACGGTTCGGAACCGGCGATCCCAAAAGTGACAGCTTGGGACACCAAAGGGGATGGTCCGTAGTTTGAGGATTACATGTATCCATTGAGTTCATTGCTTTGTTCCGGTGCTCTTTGACAGGAGCACCTTAACATTCATAAGTTCCTTTTGGCCCCGTTCGTAGCGGGATGGTAGGACAAAAGATGTTGTGCAAGTTCTTATTGCAAGCACGCACAACTACCTACGGGATACATGCCTAATGTTTGATATTTGCCTAGATGATCATTACTTTTCCATGTGCCGTGCCCCAAGTTAGAATCTATCTCATCCATGCAGCGCCCAACCATCCATCTCCCTAGCCTACAGTGTTTTAAATCCTGCTTGTCACTAGTTGCTACTTTTGCCATTTACTACTGCTATTTACTTTTGCTGTTTACTTTTACTATTACTATCATCACTATCATATCGCTGTTACCACTTATTTTTTGTTGCAAGTAAGTATATTTCAGGTGCGGTTGAATTGACAACTCAACTGTCAAAGCTTATAAATACTCTTTGGCTCGCCGTGTGTCGAATCAATAAATTGGGTTATTCTTACCCGCGAAGACTATCTCGATCCCTTACGGTTGAGGGTTATCATATGCTCACCACCACCTCCACCAAAATGCTCACAACGACCACCACGAGCTACCCCATCGCTAGATCGAGCTCTCCCTAGCCTCCCCCAACTCTCTACAATGCATCTACGGTGGCAAATTAGCAAAAAAAATGGCTCAGTTTGGTGTACAAATCGGTTGTTTTTCAGTGAGGGAGAGGAGAAAAACGAACAACAGAAGGAAGCACAGAAAGAGAAGAGGATAAGGTGAGAGCGAGGAGGAAGAAAGGGCGTCGGGTGGGCCTGGCGCCCTGTCGTCCTGCGGGAGGACGATCGTCTAGCGCGAGGATGTCTGCCTCCTGTCGGCTGGGCCCCGGGCACCGAGAGCCCATGCCGGGACGAAGGGGAGCCGCGCGACGTGGCCGGGTCAACCGTCGGCCACCACGGGGAACTAGAGCCACTTGTCATCTTCCTATAGGCCGACTGGCCCAGTCGTCCAGCAGTAGGGCGATTAGTCCCACGCTATTTTCGCAAAATAAAAAAACCACGCATTATTTCTGCAAATCTAACATTCTTAAGAAGTTGCTCCCCACTTCTACCTATTCTCTCAACATGCACAATATCCACATCATCACCATGCCACATCATCAATACTAAATAGGAGCAATCCACTAACTCATCCTATATACCTAAGAAGTTCATCCTCACTAACTATTTATCTAAGCATGCAAGCTATCCACCTCAGCATAGCTGCCAACTCAGTGAAAAGAGAATTAATCTACGTGACAGGTCGTCCTTTCCGTGCTGCAGCCCGTTGGTGAAGGAGTCGTTTGCCTTCCCCTGAACACATTGGCGTCAACAATGCCACATGTGTTCAGTTACCAGCGTAAAAAATGAACCGTATCTATTTCCAGGCAGTGCATACTTATGGTCCCCTTAATTACTCTCCATCGATTGGTTTCTACCATTTCTGTTCACCTTCCCCACTAAATGTCTTTCCATTATTTTGCAACTGACGGATCTCTGTTTCCCTATACATCTTCTCCCCGATGGCTCTCCTTTAAACAGTTGCTTCATTCCCGTCCCCTACACCAAAGAGAGTACTACCAGTATCCCTCTTGAAGATTTGCTAGGTTTGGCCTCGAAATCATTTGCTTGAGGGAGGAATATGAAGCCAAGGTCGTCATCGCTCGTCGCCTGCTGGTACTGCACTACTGCCCCTTCGGACGCATTCCCCTCGCCGTCGAAGACACCTCTGGGTCCCGATTCCCCAGCACCCACTGACCGTGGCCTTCTTCTTTAGTTTCATTGTATTGCGAGATATGCGTTAATTATAGCATCGTGTCTAAATTTTGCAGCACCGCCCGCCCAACTGATCTGATTATTGAATGGCATGCGCCGTATGCAGTGGTACTGACAGATGCGCTGAGACACTGGAACGACTCGGTTTATTCTGCATTTCTAGCTCCAACACATCCAGGTGATGTTGCCTACATCCTCCCATTCTCGGATTGGTGGTGCTAGATTGAATGGGTCATCATTTTTTCTTGCAGGTGATGTTACTTTTGTGTGGAACTGTCGATCATGTGAAGGCGCTGGTGATCCTGGTGGGGATTCATGATGGGCCTAATTGATGAACTACAGGGTGCCATGGTGCTCGGCGGCTGATGTTGTTTCACGGCCTGTGGTGTACTGGTATCTCTGCTATAAACAATCACATATTTATCACTGCTGCATCATGAACAAGTCCCCGATGGTTTGACGGTGCCGAGAAATTTGTCTTATACTCCAATTGATCTACAATTAAATCCCCTCATTAAACTCGCCCTGTCATTGGTTTCACTCTTCCTGCATGGTCAAGTCTTTTTCTACAAGTGGTGATGGGCAGGATGAATTTGGATTCATTGCTACTGCTGGTACCTACTCGCGAGTCGCGACATTATGTTGCCATTTCTAATTCCCCCATTGCTCCATTCCTAAATCCTTCTCTACCATCTTGCTTCACCTTGACACAGTGGCGGAGATACAAGGAGAAATCTGGGCACCGTGACACAGTGGCGGAGATACAAGAAGAAATCTGGGCGAGCTAGAGAGCAATGGAAATTTTAAATATGCAGCATGCAGGCATGCATGCAGATTCAGGCCTGCTACCTGTATCACCTCGTGGAGTCGTGCGTCCATGGCCATGGGACCTCTTGGAGACTGGGAGCACTAGGCGGCCAACGTGTGCGGTGTGCCGGTGGTCGGAAGCCATCGCCGCGGCGGCCGGCCTCTGTTGTGTGCCTCTGCCGTGGGGGTGGCGACTCGCGACTGCTCCTCTTCTTCAGTGGTGCGCTGCAACGACGTGAGCTTTGCTGGGCTGATGCGTGTGGTCTATGGCTCTATGCCAGCAGTTTTGGGCTGGGCTAGGTAGATTTTTTTTTTCATAACCTGGGCGGGCCACGATCCAATCGGCCAGTGACCGCGAGGTTATATCTACGACCATAGGTCCCCTCAAAAAAATATCTACAGCCATAGATTCTGTAATATGTTCATATATGAGTGAAGGTTTGCATTACTTACCATCTAAGAATGCTATTTGTTGGTCTTTAGAATGTTGTCAAAATGTGCTTTCCAATTTCCTACCAGAACAACGAAGCATACATTATTGGTGCATAGATAATGGATTTAACTTACTGGATGAAAAAGATGTAAGCTCGCTGCTCACTCTACCTCTCCTATCATATAGCCATAACTATTTTTTCTTATCCAGTTGCTACAACTTGGCTATAAGAATTTTAACATTTGCGTACAGGTGAATAGATGCTTCTTTTGCAGTCACTACAAGCCAATTAAGTGTACTAGCATTATTTCAATGGATTTACAATACTAAAATGAATATTGAGGATGGGAATTCCAGATAATGCCACTCTTTGCAAGTTTGCAATGCTTATTTGATTGTTCTTTGAACCTAAATATCAATATTTCATTGAATATTTAATTGCCATTTTTTTATTTGATTGTTCTTTTTGTTGGAACTGCTTATTGAAGGCAAAAAGTTCCGCGGCAACGCGCGGGGTATTATCTAGTTAGTAAAAAAATGGTATTATTTAAAAAAAATTAGCTCCACTTGTCCTGCTCTATCCCCTCTAATCCAGGTCCGACGGCCTACAAGACACGGGCACGGGCATTCCACCGCCAAGATCTCATCTTTTCTTTCCCTTTTCCCCAGCCCCAGCAGCAAGAGGAACGAACTTGGCGCTCCTGACACCCCCGTTTACCCCCAACCATCATCTATAAAATTCCGGGGAGGCGAGTCTGGTTGGAAAAAGGAGGACAGTCTGGAGAAAAAGAAAGGGCGAGGTATCCACTTGGCTCTGCTCGCATCTTCCTTGTCGATTCCATTCCGACCCCCTTGCTAAGGGAAGGGAAGCGGAAGGATCCGGACGACGATGGGGGAGGACGGGCAGATCCGCCGCGACAGGCTCATCATCGACACGGATCCCGGCATCGGTGCTTCCCTCGATCCCTCCCTCCCTTCTCCATTGCCTCTCTCTCTCTCTCTCTCTCTCTCTCGCCTCGATTCCCTGTTAGTTCATCGCTTTCCCACCTGTTGTGGACATTAATGGATGGATGGAGGAGTGTGTTTGCTAGGCAGAAATCACGCTTCGTTATCCTATTCTAACATCGCGTACCACGAAAGCTCCAGTTTGCTTTTACTGCTCTGCTCGCACGTGGTTGGTTGGGTTATGGCGTTTCAACCCAGCCTGCCGACGAAAGCGACGGTGCCGTGCCACCATCTCCATGATCACGACGGTTTCTCGTCATACCGCCTTCTTGAGTGGAGTCGAGCAGGAAAAATAATGCAATTGTGGTTCAGTTTTCTTCTGCAAGTGGGGTAATACTTAATTAGCACCGAACTGGACAATCCCTTCGCTAGTAGTAACTCTTATGCTAGTTTACCGCACCGTAATTGATGGTATGGGAGTTGTATATTCACACGAACATGGTGGCATCTGACCTCAGCAACGTTGCTGGGTACAACTTTCATGACTGGCAAATGTTTATAGTACTATTACTTATACTTCTAGCCAAGTTCCAGTAATCCAAACTATATTGCCTTTGCCACAAGTTCACAGCGAAGCTTCCAGTTCCAGTTATATGACCAACAACAATAGGATGCTGGTGTACATACTTCGCAAATGTTACACTGGCTTTCAATGTCAACAGCTTCGTACCACTATGCTGCATGCACAACACAAACTATAGTCTATACTGTTACTGCTACACGATATCTCCTCCTCGAAACAAAACAAATAGAACCTCACCTGTAAAAAGCTACTATCCCCTATTCTCACTGCCTGCTTTCTCCGATTTCTAGATGACAGCATGACGATCCTAATGGCTTTTGGAGAACCAAGTGTGGAGATCATTGGGCTGACAACCATATTCGGCAACGTCACTACAGAGTATGCTACACGCAATGCGCTCTTGCTGGTGAGCGTCGGGCACTGTTGAGTTTTGCTTCTTTCAATTCTTGCTTTTGCTAACTGTTGTGAGTCTTCAAAAGGACAGTGTGAGAGAGCAGGGCATCCTGAGGTTCCAGTAGCAGAGGGCAGCCTGGAGCCTCTTAAGGTACCATGGTTCACACTGCAATTCTGTACATTTCGAACTTCACGATGGCTTTGCAACTGGATGATTCTTGTTTAGTTGATGCTACTGTGCATTTTGTATTATCAATTAAAAATGACTCTGAGTGCCTACTGGATTATCATCCATCTCAAAAGCGTTTAGCTAAGGTCAAGTAAACGATTGTACAAGATGCCATTTCGTATCTGCACTAGTGGGTGTTTTCTTTTTCCTACTTGCTCTACATGTCATATTATTAGCTCATTGATAGATAGTCGGTAGCGTGGCATGTAACATGAGCCTACATATTTTATATGGTGGATGGGAGTTCAGAATCGAGACCTCCAATAATACTATGTTAAACTACAGTTTCGGTTGGTCAGCTGAATGACATGACTTTTGTATTATAGGGAGGAGAGCCACGCGTTGCTGACTTTGTTCATGGATCCGATGGTCTTGGTAATTTGTCTCTTCCTGCACCTACCACTAAGAAGGTTGAGGAAAGTGCTGCCGAGTTCATGGTTAATAAGGTCTCTCAGTTTCCTGGAGAGATATCCGTACTTGCATTGGGACCCCTGACGAATGTCGCATTGGTATGCTTACAGTTACAGGATAAACCTATTTACCATGCCGTGTATCCCATGCCAGGGGCTAAGAGATAGCTTGTATTCTTTGTTAGGCCATCAAAAGGGACTCGTCATTTGCAAGCAAGGTCAAAAAAATAGTTGTGCTGGGTGGAACTTTCTTCGCAGCTGGAAATGTCAACCCCGCCGCTGAAGCAAATGTATAGTCATGTGTACTAAACACTGGTGCATTATTTATGAACAAGCAGAAACAACAACACAAGTATTAAACTTTGAGTGTACAACTGTGCAGATCTATGGAGATCCGGATGCAGCGGATGTAGTTTTTACATCAGGAGCAGATATTGATGTGGTTGGCATTAACATAACAACTCAATGCTGTTTTACAGGTTTGTTCCATGATACCAATGTCATCTTCTTCATAGTTCAACTTGTGTGAGTATGGGGGTTAACTACTAGCCCGCCGTGTGAAACTTCTTTTATGCAGATGAGGATCTCTTGGAACTGAAAAACTCAAAAGGGGTGCACGCACAGTTCTTATGTGACATGTGCAAGTTCTACAGAGATTGGCATGCGAAGTCTGACGGCTTCCATGGTATATTGTAGCTCTGTCTTTTCGGTATGCTTTTGCTAAAGTTGCCGCTGAATCTTCAAAGCCACTTTCACTTTCAACTGATTCGTGCATTCTATCCAGGGATTTTCCTACATGATCCTGTGAGCTTTACAGCCTTAGTTCACCCCGAGTACTTCACATTCAAGAAAGGTGTTGTGAGAGTCGAGACCCAGGGCATTTGCACCGGCCATACTTTGATGGATCATGGATTGAAAAAGTATGTATATCATATACCATTTCTGAGCAAATCACATTAGCTCTACCTACTCTAAGTGTTTCAAACATTCTTACAAACATATTCATCTGGTGATTTAAGTGTCGCACGTGCCCAGTCCACTAGTTTAAATTCTAACCAGAATGTCCTTTCTGAGTATTCAGTTGTAGATGCAAGATATTGATTGCTCGTTCTCACTACATTGCAGGTGGAATTCAGAAAATCCATGGTCGGGTTATGCACCAATTTCAGTTGCATGGACAGTCGATGTGCCAAAGGTCCTTGCATATGTGAAGAAGCTGCTGATGGCGCCCTGAGAATAGAACCAGAGGTCTATTCTGACTCTTTGAGCTGAAGTGTAATGGTTCAGGTCAACTCTCATGGCCAAAGCATATTCTTTCTGTTTTTAGAAGCAAGCATAGGAGGAAGAGAAGCTTCCTAGTGCAAAGCAAACTATGGGTAAATTCTGCATATGACAGACAGCATTGTGACAACATTGCCTCCAAATATTTATATATACCAACTTCATTATAAATTTGGGAAAAACTTGCCCATACTCGTTGCTTTGTGCCGTCTCTCTGCGCTCGTGTCTTTGTTTAGCAGGCATATCTTTGCACGTGCTTAGACAAATGAGGAAGATCTATTTGCTCATGTTTGGCCGGGCTAAACCTGATCTGCGCATGAGAGGTCGAACTGAACACGAGTTGGCAATACTTCCTACTTATAATTGCCTGCACATTTTAGGCCCTTTTTTTTTGAACTGTTTCTGTGTGGGAATGAACCGATTGCCATGCAGTTTTTTGGGGTGAAATTCCTGTGTTTCAAACATGGCATGAATACATATATTTTATCATCCCAGCTCATTTCAAGACTTGAGCAAATTACACAAACCTGAACATATAATTCAAGAATACATGCTTGTTTTTTTTGTTTTTATCACTGATCAATGGTGCCCTTCTCCACTCCAACATAATAATCTAGCCGGCATCTGAAAAGTTTTCCTTTCTTCATGCAAGAAGAACACACGCGATGTGGTTTTTGGCTTTGTGGAGAAGATAAGGTGCATATATCTTGATAAATTTTGCCGCGGTTTTACTTGAGCACATACTTGAGGACACCCGGTATGTGGATTTTGTAGAAGTAGTCGTTCCAGTCGATGGTCTTGGGATCAAAATTGAACATGTCGTCCTCCGGGCTTGTCTTGGTCATGGTCAATCGCAGCCGCTCCAAGTTGATGTCGTCGAAGCTTGATTCATTCATTCAATGGTTCGACAAGTAAAGAAGAAGAGACGTGAGGGACATGCTATGTTGAAATTAATATTGAAGGTTGGATTAGCAGTAGTTGTGAGTTGAAATTAATATTGAAGGTTGGATTAGCAGTAGTTGAGAGGCTGGTCGTAGTGAAAAATAACTTAGACTAGACTAGTAACATGCATACCATCCTTTGAATAAGGCGAAGGGCCCGTAGACGTCGACGAGATGCATGACGAACTTGTATTTCCGGGTGAGGTCGTCATAGAGCTGCGAGAAGAGGCCGCAGAGGAGCAGGTTCACCACGTGCAGGATCTGTACGCACGGGTAAAATTTCATTCATTCTAAGATTTTTGGATTGATTGCCTTATTGAAGAAGAGAAGAAAAAAGAAAAGAAAAGAGAGACGGACCTCAAGTGGCAGCTTGTACTTGATGAGCATGTACAAGTGGAAGCTGGCGATGGTCTTGAAGAAGTGCATCTCCTTGGTGGGGATGACCTGCCCGTCCTTGCTCAGCCTGGGGTTCTCGTAGAAGTGGCGGCGGCCGGACTGGTAGAGCACGCCGTAGGGGGCCGGGTTGCGCAGCGACGAGGTGGCGTGGTACATGACCTCCGCGCCTTGCTCCTCCGAGTGCGCCACCATGGCTACCATCATGGCGTTGGCCACCATGTCCCCCGGGATCACGTCCATGGTCAGATCCAGGTCCGCCAGGAAGCACGACAGGTTCTGCTTGGCGTAGCCGATGATGATGGTGTCGATGGTCCTCGTCCCCTGCATCCACCCGGGGAGGGGGTCCCTGAGGATGCTGGTGATGATGCTGGGCCGCAGGATCACCACCGGGATGGCGCCGTGGAGCTGCCCCAGCAGCATCTCGCCCATGGCCTTGGTGAACACGTACGTGTTGGACCACCCGAAGTGGCGGGAACGCTCCAGCCCCAGCTCCTTCATGCCTTTCCACTCCCTCTTGGTCTTGTCGCCGCCGCCGCCGTCCTGTAGCTCTAGCTCCTTCTTCACGTCGCCGACCAGCCGCAGCTCGGCGTCGATGTCCAGGTAGGTGCCTTCCCTCAGGCTCTCCCCCTTCTTGAACGGCCTCTCCATGATCAGCCCTTCCCTGTCTCCGGCTGCAAATGCTGCAGCATCCAACATTTTCTCTCTCTCAGCAATTCAGCATTTTTCGACGCACACAAAAACGAAAAGAAAAGTGCTGACCGGTAGAAACATGGAGGAGCATCTTGAGATTGGCACACTTCTTGGCGAACTGGCACAGGTACTTCACCCCCATGACATTCACATCCAACGCAACGTCATATCTGCAACTTAACACTACTATGAGTTATTAGTAGAAAACTAACTTTATTTAAGTTATTAATTGCCATTTTCCTTCCGTTTATAAAAGCGGAGCTGTATATAAATTTGGGTTTGGTGGAGACCTTTCGTAGAAGTTGGTGGTTGCAGCTCCATTGACGATGATGTCGACCTCCTTGGCCAGCTCCTCCAACCTGGGAGCATCTAGCCCCATGTTCTCGAAGATGACGTCACCGGCCAAAGGGACAATCTTCTCCTCCACAAATACCTCGAATCCTTCCTTGCCATGCTTCTCTTTCAGGAGGCAGAAGAGCTCAGTGTCTGTCACCTGGACCCTCAAATAAGCTTTCGTCCTTATTTTGTTGAAAACTCAGTTTGCATTCGAAAATGCTCTTTAGAGCTCGGGCTCCATGGAGCCCGAGTTTGACTTGATCAAAATTCATTTTTTTACGTTTCAAAAAATCTTGAAAAAAAACACACCCATACTTGAAGACATAAAGCATATGTGTGTAAATTTTCAGGATGAAACACCGTAAAATGAGTGCTACACAAAAAGAACAAATCTGAAGTTTTTTTAGTAGATGCACTATTCATCCTCAAAGTCCATGAATTTGTCTTTTTTTGCACAGATCGCATTTTAGGGTATTTCATTACATACATACACATAACATCCTTGTTTACTTGTATGATTTTTTCCAGATTTTTTTGAAACTACAAAGTGCAAATTTTGAATTTTTCAAAAAATCCGGCCTTCATGGAGGCCGAGCTCCAAAACGCCCTACTCGTTTGCATTGCACTATTTCTTTAGTAACTACACATGCCATTCGTGGATGATTAATCGTGCGTCCCAACGTTTCGGAGGTGGATAGAAAATAAACAGAGAAAAAAGAGAGTAAACCATACTCCTGCTGCATAAGATTGGATTGCTTTTTGTCTAATAAATATGGCCGTATGCATCATTTTGATGCAGAGGCCGGAGCTCAAGCTCCTTTTCTAAAAAAATAAATAAAAAAATGAGCGGATGACAAATCTACCAATTGCCAGTTGCCACAAAAGGGTGGCCGGCAAAGATCTCGGAGATGTGGGCATACTAAGGGCGTGTTCTGCACTCCTCCGCGCCGCTCAACTCCACAGCTTCTCAGCTGCGCTCCACGCTCCAGCTCTAACGAGAAGCCAACAGCGTTCGGTAAGTGCGTCCAGCTCCTCACCATGCTAGGCGGGCTGGCAGCCTGCTTGGATGGTCTAAAGCCCATTTAACGGAATAGGAAATGAGACCTTAGGCCTTCTCGGGGAGAGGAGGAGAGAGAGTGGGCTTGGCCCAGTTTGAAGGAACGATGTGAGCTTCACGATGCCTTCACGGGGCCTAATCCAACGACCGAGAGAACTGCGGACGACAAAAGAATCGAGGGGGCACGAACCGGTACGTGAGCTCACTTCGCGGTGGCATCACATGTAATTTGGTGAACTCCGCGTTTCCGAGGATTCCGTGAAGTTGCGAAAACCCAGCTTCTTTTGACTTCTTCAAATTGCACTATGGCTCGGTACAGCTTCTGGAAGCCAACTCCACGGAGCTAGAGCGTTCGGTGTAACTTCTCGCGTGGAGTTCGGGAAGCACGAAGCACGGAGGACTTCCGAACACGCCCTAAACTGCACATGCCCTTCGCCGCAGTACAGTAATAAGCATGAACATGCACATGCCCCGTACGGTAGTGGTGAATCTCTAGCACTAGTGGTACCACTGCCAGGCAGGGGATCTATCCCTATCTTTACCCCTCTCTCTTAGCTGTGTTTTTTTTCTTAATTGGATTGCTACGGGCTGAATTATTGGCGTTGAATGGTATGTGTCGTGTGGTTTTTTTGGGGAGCTTACGCGTTTTTTTTACAAGTTTTACGCGTGGTTGGATGGACTGAAATCAACCAACTCCCCAAATGGCTCACTCATTTGGGCGTGCTTAGTTGTAAGCACATTACTTATCCTTGTAAGGACAAAGCTTGGTGTTTGGTTAGGCTTTTACTCAGCTTTTGCACTTTGTCTTATCAACGTCAAAGTCAAAAGCACCTAAACATGTGTTTTTTTTGGCTTAAAAGTCAATGTGCAAAAGCTAAGGAAAAGCCCAACCAACACCCTCTAAAGTGTTGTCCATATTGATGTCGGTCCCTCGATTAAGCCATACTACACGCAAATTTCTCTATTATTTTCATCACAGAAAACAAAACAAAGTTTCCCTATTCCTTATAAATATTACTCCCTCTGTCCGGAAAAGCTTGTTCCTTAATTGATGTATCTAGCATCAAGTTAGTGCTAGATACATCAATTTAAGGAACAAATTTGGGACAAACTTTTTGAAACGGAGGGAGTAGTAAAGTAACACAATAAGTTTGGTTCGGTGAAACTTCCGAATTGTTACTACATGTCTCTTATCCGGTGTTATGATAACCGAACTTCCGAATCAACATTTGCCTCTTGTCCGTTGAGTAACCAACTTGTCCCATAACGCATTAGTATAGCAAAACACAGTTCAGCAACCACAAAATTTAGTCTATGTCACCATTGAGTCAGTGAGCACCTCGCCTCTCGGTTGGAGCCGTACGTGGGATGCTCTTGAACCCTAGGCATGGATCTGGTCCGAGCTTTTGACATTTTACCAGGAGCTGTGGATCCCCCGCGATGCACGGCTCAGGGACATGTGGTAGGTGGTGCCATGAAAGAACAATTAGTACCGCTAGCTAGATGGGCATGGACGACGACGTGACTAGGCATGGATGGGGTCGATGCATCCATCACACATTGATGGCTTGCATGTTAGACCATATCGAATGCGTTTGTACGTTGCAGCGCAAATTCAGCTCGCTGTATACAGCGCTCTGCTCCATGCATGGTACGCATGGGGCATGGGACATGCATCTCTCCTCTTGCTTCGATCGTCACGATAGAAGATGTGCTGGTGAGTGAAAGAGAGACGTGCGTAAACGTACACTAATTATACTTATTATTAATATGCAGGGATTGATGAGAGCCCATGTGCTGCTCCTAGCTGCATATGCATCCATCATACGCCACACTCGGATCGTTAAAAGGAGGTTCAAGTAACTTGAGTGAGCTAGGTGCGTTCAAGTAACTTGAGTGAGCTAGTTTAGCAAGAACCTCTGCCTCGACGCGTTGCTTGGCGGAGTGGGCGTCGATGGCTCGCACGAGCAGGTAGATCCTCCTCACGTCTGGCTGCACCCGGAGTATCTTCTCCACAAGAACTGCATGGCATGAGATGAAATTCGTACAACATGGATTAGATCTGTACGCGCGCACAGCCATCGTCTCGCTTAATTATCCATGCATCATGCAACTTGCTTTTGCATGGGGCAGTAGAGTACGTACATGGCTTAAGCACATACTGTACGTAGGTAGCTGTGGCAGCTAACTCAACTAATAACACGTACCCTACTTAGTACTAGTCAGCTAAGTTAACTAATACTCGATCGTGTACTTACTCTTTCCGAGGAAGCCAGTGGCGCCGGTGATGAGGATGATCTTTCCCTTGAAATACCCTGCGATCTTCTCTGCGTCCAAGCTGCCATCCACCATCACCATCCTTCTTCTTCTTCTCCGACTCCTTGTTGCTCCTCCTGATCCTCTTCCTCCTCCAGAGACAAGGAGACAGAAGCAGATCTGGAGATAGAAGCAGAGCCCTGCCACTAGAAGAAGGCTAGGAGTAGTAGTACTAGTAATGATCCAGTGAGGAGTGGCCGGCGACTGCAGGTGCACACACTACACGTATTTATGCAGTTGGCAGTTGCCAAGATAGGGCATGCAACCCAAGCACGTACAGATCCAGTGTCAACGGAATTAAAGACCGTGCGGCACAAGGGCTAGCTAGCTCTGCTCTGGACCCGACGGAGTACGTGACGATGCCTAGAAACAGCTGGCAGTGCTGTGCACATATATGTACAACCGGCAGCTACTACATCTTGTTACTACTGCTGTTTCAAGAATCCTGAAGCACATCAAACTATTAGAGCATCTACAACCGAACTTAACAAATTCAATCATCTATATTTCCGCGGACGCGCCCAGGCACGCCTGTTGGGGGTATCCAGACGGGTTGTAATGCCCAGGATGCGGCTATATCTCCTGCGTGTCGAGGCACGAGTTAGAGACATAATCGCATTCTGGAATGATCGCAAGCGTGGTATCTTTGCACAACTCATGTAATGAACAGGTATGAAAGAGTAAAATAATTGGCTTACACTCGCCACGTCACACAATTAATACAACATTCATCCAAATAATACAGGGTCCGACTACGGACGAAATCAAACGAGAAAAGATACCACAACCACAAGTCCTGATCGCCCCTAGTAGGAACCACTACTGATCGTCGGGATACGTCACAAACATACGACCACGTTCTTCATCGAACTCTCAGTGAAGTTCTTGTCCATCTCCTGCTTCGTACTCAGTTGTACCTGCATCTGGTGTGTGTTGTAATCTGTGAGTTACAAGGACTCAGCAATCCCATTCCCGGGTATCAAAACTAACAAAGCTTTTAGGTGTGGAGAGGTAATAAAGTGGCTGCAGCAAGCACTAGGCAACTAGCTTACGAAGTCAGAGCGAGAAGAGTAAAGTGCCAACGGTCGTCAAAGATGATCACTAAGTGATCCTAGCTACTCACGTTCATGCATAACCCCATCGTGTCCACTTTCCGAAAACCCCTTCGAAAAGAGACCATCACAGTTACTCACACAGGTAATGTATTCTTAAGGATATGGTGTCAAGTTATCTACAACTGGATATTAACAAATTCCCATATGCCACATAACCGCGGGCACGACTTTCAAAAATTCATAACCCTGCAGGGGTGTCCCAACTTAGCCCATCACAAGGTCACAATCCGCGGAGTCGCAACTCCATGTTGGGAAGACCCGAGTATTCTCGGAATCCCGTGCTCAAGATATTTCGACAAAGGTAAAACTAATCCAGCAAGATCTCCCGGCGTGCCGACACCCTGATAGTAGCCGCGCATATCTCGTCTCAGGCCACAACCGGATAGGTTAGCCTACAAGTATATACCAAATACCTGGGGTTTCCCCAAGGCGGCCCTGCAGTCTGCCCAGTTTGGACCAACACTAATGAGGAGCACTGGCCCGGGTTGTTGATTAAGAACTCGGGTTAATCACTCCCTTTGTAAGTTTTAGTTGTTAGGCAAATGTAGTACCAAAGTTGGGCCTTGCTGGAAAAGCTTTAAGCAATGCAAATTATCAAGGGGGGCCCATAAATCCCAACCGTGTTAGGAACGCAAAATCAAGAAACATAACACCGGTTTATCGGGTCCTAAGGTGGCATGAGTGGAACAAAACACCAAGTAGAAGGCCTAGCCTTCCACCCATTACCAATATATATGTGCATTAATTAAGTAAGGTATATATTGTGTTATCCGAATAAGCAAGTCCAAAACATGGAGCAATCTTCAACTTCACCTGCAACTAACAACGCTATAAGAGGGGCTGAGCAATAGCGTACTTAGCCAATCAACGGTTTGCTAGGAAGGCGGTTAGAGTGTTTCATGGCAACATAGGAGGCTGACAAGACAAGAATAGGCATCACGACATATCTATAGAGCGAGACAACTAGCAAAGCAAAAATAGAGGTGATATCGAGGAACGGTCATCTTGCCTGGGATTTCGCAAGGAAGAAGAACAAGTCCATGAAGAAGACAAACGGACGTAGTCGAACGGATCCTCACAACTCCGGAACGGAACCGAAGCTAATGAGAGAAGCATACCAGAAAGAAGCAAACAACACGGTAAACACACAAGCGTAAACATGGCATATGATGCACAACCAAGTATGATGCATGTCCGGTTTTAAATATGTATGGCATGACAAAGTGCACAAACAAAACTACAAGTTAAGTGGAGCTCAATATGCAACGGGTTGCATATTGACGAAACACCACATTGACATATTTAGTTTAATCTCGGTTAGGTACCCAACAATATTAAATGTTAATTAACATGGCAAGAGATGAAGCATGAGCAAACTACACTATCTAGGCAAGTTTAAATGAGGCCGGAAACAACAAACAACAATTCCGGAAAATCCTCATGTCCATATTTTAGATTTGATACAGTTCTGTCCTAAATCATGTTTTAATATTGTTAAACAGTGAAATAAAGTGTACCATGTTAAACTAGGCATTTTTCCACCCCAATTACATATAAAGAACATTTAAATTGGAGTTACGGTGATTTAGTTATGAAATAAACCATTTTAACATGACATATTAGCAAATTAAAGCAAACAACAATTTAAACATTTTAAACATGGATGAAAGTGGCATATTATTAATCTACACAAAATTCTAAGCATTTTACATGTTTACAACATTTTGATCCGATGCACGGTTATTTAGCTATTAAATACATGATCTAGAGGGTCTAATCTGTAAAACAATTTTTCCTGGTTAAATAGACAAATCCACCGGACTGAAAAAAAACAACACCGGGCCGAAATCTGCTGGGGAGCTGGGCTTGGGGTGGCTCACCATGGGCCTTGGGCCTGTTGGTGGAGAGGGAGAGCCGGCAGGGGTTCCCTGGGCCAGGCTGGGACGCGCTGAGGCCCGAGAGCGGGCGAGGCAGGGACGAAGTGGTCCTCTGCTCGCTTGACAGGAAGCAGCGGTGGCGCAGGACTTGGCGTGATGACGGCGAAGTAGCAGGCCGGCAGCGAAGGGACCTTGAGGGAGAGGGTCGAGAGGGAGATGGCTTGGTCGGGCGCGGCGGCGGGCTCGTCCAGTGAGGAAGAAGGCTTGCGGCGCGGATCTGGCGGGGCGGCGCGACGAACTCCATGGCGGCTGGTTCCTACAGGTCATCGACGACGCGGGGATTAGAGAGAGAGAGAGGGGACCAGGGAAACAGGGTGAGGAGGAGGAGATGAAGGGCACGGCAAGGAGGCCCGACGGCTGCAGGACGGGAGGATCCCCCGCGGGGTGGCTGCCGGCGGCTGGATGTGGAGGAGCAGCAGCGGACAGAGGTGGCTGCAAGCTCCAACAAGGACTTGGCGGGACGGCGTCTAGGCATTGGCATCGTCCTCCCGAGACAAGGCCGAGGCGGCGACGAGGTAGTGGTTCGGGGCTCCTTCGCCATGGAGACCGAGCGAGACATGAGGAGGCTGCAGGAGTTCGGGGATGGCTTGCCTCGATCTGGATCGGGGGCGGCTGCGTCTGTGGTTGGGCAGGTGCGCAAAGCAAGGGAATTTGGTCGGGGAGGATTTGGATCGGGGGAGATCCTGAGGGAGATGGTGGCGGCGGCGGACAAGGGATTGTTGGGACATATCTCCGAGAACTAGGGTTTGGACTGATATATATAGTGAGTGGGTAGGTTTAGCGTCATTTGGTCCCTCCGATCGTAATCGGACGGCCGCGAAATAAATAGGTAGGAAGTCCAAATAAGAAAACAGAGATATTTTAGGGATGTTTGGGGATGATCCGAACCCATCGGTAATGACAGCCCGATTCGGGTCCGGGGAATTTCGGACACGCGTGAGGCGTCTGCGCACTGTGCAGTGGGGTAAGGCGGTCGCGGTTAAGTGTGTGGTTGGAGTGAGAAGAGAGGGAGAGAGAGGGGGCCCGGCGACTGTTTCGGAACACCGAAACATCCGACGTTTATCCGGCTATAGTGCCGCTATATGTTTATCGGTTGGGCTATCAAACCAGCTCCGAATGCGATGAAATTTGGTAGACGGTCTACCTACACTATAACAAGACCACACACCAAGTTTCAACTCATTCCGATAACATTTTTCGGCCACTTACAAAATAATATTTTGAAGGTGCCGCGGGCGCGTGCGAGTGTGTCTGAGCTCAGAACGGACAACGGAAAGGACGAGGGGACTCGGACGGATGCAAGTTTTGAAAACATGCAGATAAAATGCACATGATGACATGGCAAAATGCGACACGCAAACAAATGACATGGCAACGACAACGAATAAGAGGATGACACCTGACGCATCGGTCTCGGGGCGTCACACGGGTCCTCATATTTCCGTCCCCGCATCCACATATCTCAAATTCGGATGCTGCTTCGGTGCTGTAACTGCACCTACAGTTCCGTCAATGACATGTGGGCAAAACCGTTTGTTAGGCCCACATGTTTCTGATTCCCACATCTGGTCGAGAAACTTTGGGCAGCTGATGATCAAAGATGTCATCCTCGACAATCATGTTGTGTAGAATAACACAATATGTCATCAACTGCCCAAAGTGTGATGGCCTGGCTTATTAGGGATGATATACTACACATATAAATAAGGAATTCCTTCTTTTCCGGGAGCCCATTCGGATAGAACTCCAAAGTTAAGCGTGCTCATCTTGTAGTAGTTTCAGGATGGGTGACTGTCCGGGAAGTTGGTCCCGGGTGCGCACGAGTGAGGACAAAGTGCGCAGAAAAGACTAGTATTGATACGTGGGGCCAGTCTAGATCATGCCAGGAGTAACGACCATCGGCGGGTGTGTGCGGAGCGTTACAAGTTGGTATCAGAGCCGACCCTCGCGGTTACACGGATGGTTGCGGACAGGTGCACGGTCATGTTGTGCATGACGTTTGTGACCCGTCGTGGCACACGACATGGCACTTGTGCCGGACTGAAAGCACAGACGTATGTGCCAAGAGGGAATGTTCCTATGGCCCGACGAGGACGTCGGTTCCTCTAAGTGGGGGTGTATGTGATGGCCTGGCTTATTAGGGATGATAGACTACTCATATAAATAAGGAATTCCTTCTTTTCCGGGAGCCCATTCAGATAGAACTCCAAAGTTAAGCGTGCTCAGCTTGTAGTAGTTTCAGGATGGGTGACTGACCGGGAAGTTGGTCCCGGGTGCGCACGAGTGAGGACAAGGTGCGCAGAAAAGACTAGTATTGATACGTGGGGCCAGTCTAGATCCTGCCAGGAGTAACGACCACCGGCGGGTGTGTCCGGGGCGTTACACGAAGTTTCTGATTCCCACATCTTTACAACGCTTCGTACAATTCCCCAACGAGCTTGAAGCACATCAAATGCCCTCTCTACATGCTTTCTAGCCACTTCTTGCATTGTTGCAAAGTGGCTTTGTTTCTTGCCACGCGGCTCAGATATAGTCTTCACAAAAGCCGGCCACTGAGGATAGATACCCTCGGCAAGATAGTATCCCATGTTGTAGTCTCGGCCGTTGACGGTGTAGTTGCACGACCCCCATTGCAAAGCCTCTTGAACATCGAAGATCGTTTAAGTATGTTGATGTCGTTGTGTGAACCCGACATTCCAAAGAAGCATGCCAAATCCATAAGTCATGTGATGTCACCGGTTCTAGTATGATGGTGGCTTCTCTGGTGTGACCTTGATACATTCCCCGCAAACCTTTGGGGCAGTTCTTCCATTGTCAATGCATGTAATCAATTGATCCGAGCATTCCTGAAAACCCCCTTGCCTGTCCAATAGCCAACAACCTCTCCATGTCCTACACATTTGGTTCTCTGAGATACCCAGGTCTAAACACATCCATCACAACGCGGGAAAATTTAACAGCGGTCTTCAAACACATGATCTCCCCCATCCTGACCATTTCACCAATGACATCTGCAGCAGCACCAGGTGCAAGCATCCTCAGAGCAGCCGTGCACTTGAGCACTTCTGCTTGGGAGAGAAAGAGAGTTGTCCGCAACAAGCCCTTGTGAGCTTGAAGTAGTCGACGTGTGCGTCCACTCCCTCCACAATGCTCAAGAACAATAGTTTCACATGTGAAAACGGTGACGAAACCATGGATCATCCGAGAAAGTAGGCTTGGGAGCAAAGTAGTCTATGTACAATAGCTTTGCTCCGGACACCCTATCCCGGTTGATCACTCTTATTCCTTTGATTGAGCCCATGAAGTTGAGAGTATGATCCACTTGGCGGTCCATTTCCTCTTGCATGCTCATGAGCATAATCATGTCCACTTCTTCGTCCGAATCCGAGGAATCAGAAAACTTGTCTTGAATGATTTGGTCAAGCTCCGTTGATCCATACTCCTCATCCGATGAAGCATCGACATCCATTTTTTCCCTAAAAAATTTAGAACAAATCCGGTCAGACAATGTGTCGAACACATAAAGCGCAAGGCAGGGCCAGACAGTTGTCGGGCGTACTACGGTGGCGTCCGGGCCAAAGACGAAGTCCCCCACGACAAGGACGGGAGAGAGGACTGCTCTACCAGAGCTACCGACGCAGAGGCCACGAACCGCTGTAGAGCGTGCGGGGCGGCAGAGCTGCGAGCCGGATGGCGCGGAGGAGGAAGAAGAGAGGAGAGAGGAAATGGATCTGGCACCTCGGGGTGGATTTTGTGCAATTTGGGGCCGGGGTTGGGCTGTCGGGTCTGACGCGGCAGGCGTGCCCGGATGTGCTGATGACCCACAAGTATAGGGGATCAATCCTAGTCCTTTCGATAAGTAAGAGTGTCAAACCCAACGAGAAGTATAAGGAAATGACAAGTGGTTTTCAGCAAGGTAATGTCTGCAAGCAGTGAAGTTGTTGGTAACATGTAGTTTGATAGCAAGATAATTTGTAACAAGCAAGTAACGGTAATGGTAAATAAAGTGCAGCAAGGTAGCCCAATCCTTTTGTGGAAAATGACATGCCAAAACGGTCTCTTATAATAAGCAAATCGTTCTTGAGGGCACACATGAATTTCATCTAGCCACTTTCATCATGTTGGTTTGATTTGCGTTCGCCACTTTGATAAGTTGATATGTGGGTGGACCAGTGCTTGGGTGATGTTCTTACTTGAACAAACCCACTTATGATTAACCCCCTCGCAAGCATCCGCAACTACGAGGACAGTATTAAGATAAAATCTAACCATAGAATTAAACATATGGATCCAATTCAGTCCCTTACGAAGTAGCGCATAAACTAGGGTTTAAGCTTCTGTCACTCTAGCAACCCATCATCTAGTAACTACTCCACAATGCATTCCCTTAGGCCCGAAGATGGTGAAGTTCCATGTAGTCGACATTCACATGACACCACTAAGGGAATCACAACATACATATCATCAAAATATCGAACACATATCAAATTCACATGATTACATGTAACATGACTTCTCCCGTGACCTTAAGAACAAAAGTAACTACTCACAAATGATATTCATGCTCAAGATCAAAGGGGTATTAAATAGCATAATGGATCTGAACATATAATTTTCCACCAAATAAACCATATAGTAATCAACTACAAGATGTAATCAACACTACTAGTCACCCACAGGTACAAATCTGAGGTTCCCGTACAAAGATTGAACACAAGAGATGAACTAGGATTTGAGAGGAGATGGTGATGTTGAAGATTAGCCTCCCAAAGATGAGAGGGTTGTTGGTGATGACGATGGCTACGGTTTCCCCCTCCGGGAGGGTAGTTCCCCCGGCGGAATCGCTCCGCCGGAGGGCAAAAGTGCTCCTCCCAAGTTCCGCCTCGAGACGGAGGTGCTCCATCCCGAAAGTCCTATCCTAATTTTTTTGAGGTTAAAAGACCTTATGTACCATAAGATGGGCACCGGAGGTGGGCTGGGCTGGCCACAACACACCAGGGCGCGCTTGGGGGCCCTAGCGCACCGTGGTGTCTTGTGGTCACCAGGTGGACCTCCTCTTGTAGTTATTTGCTCCAGTATTTTCTACATATTCCAAAATAATTCTCCGTAAATTTTCATCTCATTTGGAGATGTGCAGAATACGTATCTCTGGCATAGCTTTTTCACGTCCAGAATTCCATCTGTTGGCATTCTCCCTCTTTGTGTAAACCTTGCATATTATGAGTGAAAAGGCATTAGAAATACTCCATAAAGCATTATTATGCATAAATACTAGGGATGTCAATGGGTAGGGTATGGGCGAGTATGGCACTTTTCTACCCAAACCCATACCCAATTCTTTTTTTCTATACCCACCCACTTCACTACCCATGGGCGCAAATTGGTACCCATGTCCATACCCATCGGGTATCCTATACCTAATGGGTATCCGGTGGGTACAATATATAGCATTGACATGACAAAATTAAGATGAGAAAAATGTCTAAATTCAGGTACCCATTCGGTGGGTACAATATATAGCCTTGGTTGGGGATGAATCGACGAGGATTCAGTAACCCGGCTCTTGATTGCTTCATCTTCCAAGGTCAAGGAAAAACAGAGAAGATAACTACTGTAGGTATACAAAGGGTCTAGGGCGATGGCCAGCTATGGGCATGTGGTCCGTGGGCTAGTTAAGAACTCAAGATAATTATGTATTCACATATTATAGGGTTTAATTTATTTATTAATTTTATTGGGTATCCATTGGGTTACCCATGGGTATAATTTCATACCCATACCCTACCCATGCATTTTGCGGGTATGGATACCCATACCCATGGGTATGAAGTGGTACAAAGTCTCACCCATGCCCACTATTTTCGGGGAGGGTACCTGCAGGTACCCATACCCATGGGCAATACTGCCATCCCTAATAAAAACATTATAAATAACAGTAGGAAAACATGATGCAAAATAGACGTATTAATTCCCCAATCTTAGACCTCACTTGTCCTCAAGCGAAAGCCGATATCGAAAATCATGTCCACGTGTTTAGAGAGAGAGGAGTCGATAAAAACAAAATCGGACATAGTAGCATCATGCTTATTATTATAATAGCAACAAACTTTATCACAAAGATTTATCATATAACTTCTCATAAACAAGTAACAATTCATCACAACATCGAAGTAGAAAGCAGAAACTTTATTGAAAACCAACAAACTATGTTCTCAGTCAACTTTGCAACTACAAATCATCTTACTTTCAGGAAGGGTCATGTATCGGAGCCTTTTGGCAAGTCCACATACTCAACCATATTTTAATCTTCTATGATTGCCAACACTCATAGCATACCCATGAGCAAAAAGTTTTAACCGGACACATAGAAAGATAGGGGCTTATAATTTTGCCTCCCAACGTATTCACCTCAAGGGGTTGTCAATAATAATAACTCATGCTCACTCATATCCAATTGGATATATGTGCCTAGATCTTTCCTCACCACATGATGCTTGCGAAAAGAGAAAATAAAAAGGAATAGGAAGAATACTTTGACTCTTGCATAAAAGTAAATACATAAAAGTATAAGATATGCCCTTTGTAGAGGGAAGCAGAGGTGCTTTTTGGTTTGTATGCCAAATCCCTTAATACAAAAGAATGTCACGTTATATTTCCCCTTATGATAGCAACCTTTATTATGCAGTCCATCGCTTTTATTACTTTGCCATCACGAGTTCGTACAACGCTCAATTTTCTCTTACACTAATTGATCAAACACATTTAAAAGCAATTTTTATTGCCTTATTGCACCGATCACAACTTACTTGAAGGATCTTACTCAACCTATAGGTAGGTATGATGGACTCTCAAAACATGGATTTGGGTTTGGGGTTTTGGATGCACAAGTAGTATCTCTACTTAGTGCGGAATTTTTGGCTAGCAAAGATATTGAGCAAGCACCACATGTTGAAGGATCTATGACAATATAACTTCTACGTGAATATGAACAAACATAACTAATTACGTTGTCTTCCTTGTCCAATGTCAACAATTTTGACATATAATAATTAATAGGGGCTCACAATCATAATAGATGTCCAAGATAGTGTATTTGCATGTGAATATTCTCTTCCCTTATTAATTCTTTCATGAGTTGCATCATTGACCAATGCTATGTTTGTCAACCTTCAATAAATTCTACCACTTATACTTTTCCTTATGTCATGTCATTACTTACCACAAGATTAACATATGATCTTTTTCATTATTTCTTTTTATTTGATTGTAGCATAAAAGTGAAGAAGCAAAACTCAAACTAAATTGTATTATATAACCCTCATTCGATTACATAGATAGATCACGAAACTAACACTGGAAAATAGATCATACTAGACGTTTGTTCAACTAAATCACGAAATAACTAAGGATTGAACTAAGATAGGTAAAGGTAAATAAAAGTGATGGTGATACGATATTGGCGCATCTCCCCCAAGCTTGGCACATGCCAAGGGGAGTGCCCATACTCGTGTACTCAAGTCTCCTTTGGTGGGGAAGATGATGAAGGTGGTGGTGACGAGGTAGCCTTCTTCTTCAGCTTATATTTGAGCATAAAGTTTTCCTCCCTTAGATCCACATTCTATAACTCAAGCTTTAATACCCTTTGGCATAATGTCGCCTTGCTCTCCTATAGAAAACGAGAAGGGATAAATTGAACCTTAGGTTTGTTTCTTTTAGGAAGGCTTGACTTCTTGAATTCCACATGCTTGTCTCCAGGTTGAGGTGGTGGGTCTTCCTCTTCCTCAGAGCTATCATCCTTTGTTTCCTTCATGTTCCCGTCTTCCTCCTCGTCCGTGGTCCAACCATACTGATCCACCTCACCATAGACCTTAGGGTTTGCAATATAGTCAGCAACATAGCTCCCTCCCTTTGAATCCTGAGATGACATATTTTCAGATCTAACATGAAAATAGCACGAAACAAGAACATAAGATTTTGCTGCGGTGCGGTGGTCAAATTGTCCGGGGGCATATATACAGATTTTTTTATCTTGAGAAACAAGAATATGGAAGGAAAAGGAAACCGGGAAGGTGCCCGAGGGCACCATAACCCACCAGGGGGCCCTAGAGAGGGCAGGCGCGCCCTGGTGTATCGTGGCCACCTCGGTTGCCTCCCTGGTTATTTATTATTTTCCTTTTTTTCTAATATTCCAAAACTGACAAAAAATATTTTTTGCGGAATTTTTGGAGTCCGTTTACTTACTCGTATCACATACCTCCTCTTTTTCAGGATTATTGAGTGTTTTGGAAGGTTTATTTTATGTGTTCCTCCGGTGTCATGGTTTGGATAATATCGCTTTCAACATTAATAGGCGTACCTGAGATATGGTATTTAATTATTTGTCCATTGACCACCTTCGGGTTAGTACCTTCGGCATTGTTAATCTTGATAGCTCCAGAGCGATAAACCTCTTCGATAATATATGGTCCTTCCCATTTGGAAAGAAGTTTTCCCGCAAAAAGAAATCTCAAATGAGAGTTGTACAAAAGAACATATCCTCCAACTTTGAATTCCCGCTTTTGGATTCTTTTATCACGCCATCTTTTAACTTTTTCTTTGAATAGTTTACCATTTTCATAAGCTTGGGTTCTCCATTCATCTAGTGAGGTAATATGAAATAACCAATGTTGTCAGAATCCTGATTCTATCATATGATCTTACAATCCAAACTAGCCCATATGATTCTATGATTTTTGTTCTTAGAATCTATGTTTCTACAATCCTGATACGTCTCTAACATATCTACTTTTCCTCTTATTTTGGATTCTAATTTGCATGATTTGAATGAAACTAACCCCGGACTGACGCTGTTTTCAGCAGAACTACCATGGTGTTGTTTTTTGTGCAGAAATAGAAGTTCTCGGAATGAAACGAAACTTTGCGAGGATTTTTTATGGAATAAAAGAGAATTACTGGAGCCAAGACCCACCAGAGAGGGGCTCCTGGGTGGGCACAACCCACCAGGGCGCGCCCCCTCTCCTAGCACGCCCAGGTGGGTTGTACCCACCTGGTGGCCCCGCAGACGACAACCCTGACCCTATAAATTCTTATTTTTGGAGCAAAAATCAGGGAGAAAAAATTATCACGATCCACGAGATGGAGCCACCGTCACCTCTTGTTCTTCCTCGGGAGGCCAGATCTGGAAGTCCGTTTGGGGCTTCGGAGAGGGGGATCTTCGTACTTAGTTATCACCAACCCTTCTCCATCGCCAATTCCATGATGCTCCCCACCGGGAGTGAGTAATTCCTTCGTCGGCTCGCTGGACGGTGAGGAGTTGGATGAGATTCATCATGTAATCAAGTTAGTTTTGTTAGGGCCCGATCCCTAGTATCCAATATGTTCTTAGATTGATGTTGCTATGACTTTGCTATGCATAATGCTTGTCACTTTGGGCCCGGGAGCCATGAACTCAGATCTAAACCGTTTATGAATTCATCATTATATCCATGTTTTAGATCCGATCTTGCAAGTTATAGTCACCTACTACGGTTATGATCTGGCAATCCCGGAGTGACAATAACTGGAACCACTCCCGGTGATGACCGTAGTTTGAGTAGTTCATGTATTCAGTATGTGTTAATGCTTTGTTCTGGTTCTCTATGTGACACCCCGAGACCGATGCGCCAGGTGTCATCCTTTAATTCGTTGCCGTTGCCATGTCATCTTATTCGTTGCCGTTGCCATGTCATCTGCTTGCGTGTTACCTCTCTATCGCTATATGTCGCGCTACCTATCTATTTGTTGTCAGCCTCTCCTTGTTGCCATGAAACCTCAAACCTTTGACACTTCCTAGCAAACCGTTGTTTGGCTATGTTACCGCTCGCTCAGCCCCTCTAATAGCATTGTTAGTTGCAGGTGAAGATGAAGACTGCTCCATGTTGGAACTTGGTTGTTGGAATATCCCAATATCTATTACTATAATTAACACACCTATATACTTGGCAATGGGTGGAAGGCCTGGACTTTTGCTCGGTGTTTTGTTCCACTCATGCCGCCTTAAGAACCGATAAACCGGTGTTATGTTCCTTGATTTTGCATTCCTAACGCAGTTGGGTATATGGGGAGCCCTTGACAGTTCGCTTTGAATAAAACTCCTCCAGCAAGGCCCATCAATGGTTTTTAATCTACCTCATAATAAAAACTTCATTAATTAATTAAATTTGCATAGGGGGTCATGTCCCCGGGTTCTTAATTCCACATAGCAGGGGGCCAGTGCTGATGGTGTTGGTCCCAAACTAGAGCCACTTGCGGTGCCACCTAGTTATCCGGGGTCTTCGGTTGCCGTACGTACTGCTCATCCGGACGTGGCCTTAGACAAGATACGCGCGAGTACTATCAGGGTGTCTGCACGCCGGGAGGTCTTGCTGGACTTGTTTTACCATTGTCGAAATGTCTTGTGCACCAGGATTCTGAGTCTGATCGGATTGTCCCTAAGATAAGGGGTAATACTTTTACTTTTGCTGATCGTGAGAGCTTGTGATGGGCTAAGTTGTAACACCCCTACAGGGTTATGATCCTTCGAAAGCCGTGCCCGCGGTTATGTGGCAGATTGGAATTTGTTAATGTACGGTTGTAGAAAACTTGACAGAGGATCCGAAATGAAACACATCAACCGCGTGAGTAACCGTGACCGTCTCTTTTCACTTTGAGAAGAGAACACGGTGGGGTTATGTTTGACTTGTAGGTAGTTCAGGATCTTTAGCGATCATTATTAGTCTGCGACCGTTTGCGTAGATGCTGATCTTATTCTTGTACTCGTAAGTTAGCCACCATACATATGCTTAGCCGCTGCTGCAACCTCACCACTTAACCTCTCCATACCCCTTTATGCTTTGCTAGTCTTGATACCCATGGTTATGGGATTGCTGAGTCCTCGTGGCTCACAGATACTACAACAATAGTTGCAGGTGCAGGTTTCCGATGACTTGACATGAGAGCGATGTTATGTTGTGTTGGAGTTCTTCTTCCTCGTCAGTCTTGGGTTAGGTTCCTGGTCGGCAGTCTGGGATAGCAGGATGGATGTCGTTGTGCTTTTCATGTTTTCATCCATAGTCGGATGTCTTGTATATGATGTGTTGTATTCATATGAATTGTATGACTTGTTGTATCCCCATGTATTTATGTAATGGTACGATGTAGTGATATCCATCTTGCTAAGCGCTCGAAATGTGGTTGTGCCCCAATCACGAGTATATCACGTGACCGGGATAGAATCACATCTTGGGCGTGGCAAGTTGGTATCAGAGCCTCGACCAACCATAGGAGCCCCCTTGATTGATCGTAGTCTGGCCGCTGTCGAGTCTAGCAAAACTTTTTTTGGAGTCTAGTTATATCGAAGAGTAGGAATTATTTTTACTCCTCAGTCCCTTCGTCGCTCTAGTGAAGAATCTTGACATAGGTGTTTTGAATTACTCCTCTTCCCTTCAATTTTTTTAGTATCACGTGGTTAGTTCTCGTTCGTTGCGATGTCAGCTCTTTTCATCCGGTGCATTTCTCATCAAGTTGATTTGACCATGCATGTCTTTTGCAAGTTTAATCCCCAGTTCTTTCCAACCAGCGTCGTTTTCCCCGTCCGATGTGGTCTTTCTTTTTTCCCGCCCGCCCACCCTTTTTGCTTCTCGAAGCTGGAGTCCTTAATCGAGTATCCATTCTATTCGTGCGAAGTCTCTTTATTCTTTCCTCAATTATTCAACTTGTGAACTCTTGTCTAGTACGGCATTCTTCATCTCTTTTCTTTTCCGGTGGATTCAAGTCAAATATTCGGCGTTGTCAATATTATTTTCCCTCGGCCCAAGTGTTTTCCCTTGCTTGTTCGAGTCTTTATCGGTGGATTCAAGTCAAGTATTCAATTTTATTATTCCGGAGTTCCGAAGACATCTCAGGAGAACCGTTTGTGTTTTAATTAATTCGAGGTTGTCACCTCATTCGAGTCTTTCAATTGTTCCGGTGCATCATCTCTTTTTCAATCCTTTCCAACGATGTTTTCTTTTTGGTGGGCTCATAACCCACAGGTCTTTTCCCAGGATCTTACCTGACTCTCATAATTTCCCGGATTTATTTCCAAATTCTTCTCAAAGTGTGACGTAAGTATGGATTCCATCAGTCACGTGCCTTCTCCAAGCTCGCTTTCAAATTCTTTCATGCTTGGTTCAACCTTTCCTTTTTTTATTCCTCTGGAGTATCTCAACAATTTTGGTGGTGTTTCTCGTCGACATTTGAAGACCGAGAAGAGTTTTCCTCTAAATTTTGTCCGTTATCTTGAAGATTCGTGATTCTAGCTCGATGCTATCCTCTTACTTTGTTCCGATCGTGTCAAATTCTTTTCCTTAACCATCCAGAGCAATTCAAGAATTCTTTCCATTGTGTTCCTCCAAAGGCCATCATTTTAGAAGATTTCTTCATTCTCAGTTTTCAACTTCGTCCTCCAAATATTCTTCATTGATGCCTCTTCGTTCGTCTCACATTCGTCCGGTGCTTCGTTCAAGTATTCTTTAATCAGTTCGCGATCTCTTCGTCCTGTTGTATCTAAATTCCCCAAGTGCTTTATTCTTCCCGGCGATTCATTCTCTTGTATTCACTCGATTTTAATTCTTCATGGTGGTTTGTACTCTTTCCTCCCTCGTTTTAAATTTTTACGGTGGTCCGTTCCAGATTTTTTGTCATTGTTATCTCGTCAATTCATTCATTCTTTTCAATCCTACCGATGGGTCTTGAAGATTTTCTCAAGTTTCCCTTTATCCCTCTTAATCTTTTCCAACGCGAATAAGTGGTATGCAAATCCATTGCTTCTCATCAATTAATTGATGAAGGATAAGTATAACATAATTCTTATTCTTCAAGTTGATTAATTCCATTCCTTCGGAGTTTATTCTTTGATGAATAAATTCTAGTTCCAAGAGCTTTAATCTTTTCTTTCCGGAGTTCAAATTTTCTCAGCAATCTCGTCGGAACCCCCATTTAAATCATCGCAAGACTTTAGTCTTATTCTTCCATCCTCATTTATGTCTCATCATCGTTTTTTTACCGGAGTTCTTCATGGTGGTTCCTCATGGTATTTCATTCTTCATATGTTCATCATAAATTCTTCTGGAGCAGCTCAAGCATTCTTCTTTTTGCACCTCGAGTTGCAAATAATTCTCTGTGTTCTTTTGAAGTGGAGTTTTGCATTTCTTCCTTCACCTCATATATACAATCTTTTCGTTGTGGCATAATTCACCTCAAGTTTGAGATGGTTACTTAAGCCCACACAAATCAAATCTTTTGTTGTTGATTCTTCAACAAATCTGTTCAAGCCTTTTCTTTTGAAGATACTCTTTCAAATTCATTCGTGGTGAAACTTATCATCTTCTTATCCATTCTTTCATCCAACTCTTCAACTATTCTGGAGGCATTATGTTGTTTCTCTCGTCAAGTATCGTTCCATATTCAAGTTCTTGTCCTATTTATTCAATTGTCAACCAGAGTTTTGCCCGAATTCCTTTTCTATCGCTTTTAGCCGGAGTGGTTTTGAATTCATTCTTATTCCTTCAATTCTTGTTTCTTATCATTCAACCTTTGGTTCTCGTCGTGTTCCTTGCTCCTCTTTTGTTACGGAGGTTGCCATTCTCGTTCATCTTCGTTGTGTTCCTTCTTTCAAGTCGTTCAATTCACTAAGGTTCTTGGTTTCACCTTCTTCCTCTTTCACTTCCGTCTCGTTCCTAAGATGTCGGGATGAGATCTCTTGTTAGTAGGGGAGTGTTGTGACACCCCGAGATTGATGCGCCATGTGTCATCCTCTTATTCGTTGCCGTTGCCATGTCATTTGCTTGCGTGTTGCATCTTGCCATGTCATCGTGTGCATTGCATTAGCATGTTTTCAAAACTTGCATTCGTTCGGGTCCCCCAGTCCTTTCCGTTGTCCGTTCTGAGCCCAAACACACTTGCACGCGCCTGCGGCACCTCCGAATATTTATTTTATGAGTGGCCGAAAAACGTTCTCGGAATGGGGTGAAAGTTGGCGTGTGGTCTTATTATGGCATAGTAAGACCGCCTGTCAAATTTCGTCGCATTCGGAGTCCGTTTGATAGCCCAATGGTTAACCGCGTTAACCACCGGAAGCCCCTTCTCTTTTGGCGCAGTACCCCTCCACAACAGCCCACCAGCCCATTCTAACCCCCTCCATGCTCTCGGTCGTCGGATCACGATCACGTGGCCGAAAACCACACCTTATTTGGACTCTCCTAGCTCACTCTGCCTATTTAAACACCACTCCCCCCGAAATTCGCGGTGAAAACCCTAGCTTCCTCCTCCTCCTCACCGCAGGACATGTCCACCCGCGCCGGACGCGTCCACCGCCGCCCAGCCAGGTCGCCCGGCCAATCGGGGGTCGCCACCTCAGCAGCGCCGTCGCCCCGAGCCAACCAACGCGTGCCACGTCACCCGCGCCCCAGCCTCTCTCTCATCCCTCCACTTCGCGGCCCGCCGGGGCCCGTGCCTGGCCCGCCCGGGCCCAGCCGCCGTCGTCGCTCGCCCGCTCGGCCCGAGAGCCCGCCGACGCCAGCTCGCGTCCCCGCCGCCGCTTCGCGCGCCTCCGCTCGGTGCGCCATCGCTGCCGGCCACCGGCCCCGCTCCAACCCTCGCCGGACCGCACCGGCGCCGCCTCCACTCTGCCCCCACTGCTCCTCCTCACCCGACGCCGACCTCCGCGCTGAACCCGACACTTCGCCGTTCGGTCGGGCACCGCCGCCGCCTCGACCCGACGGCGCCGGCCTCCGCCCCGCCGCGTGTTGGCTCGCCCCAGATCCGGCCGGGCTGGACCGGATCTGGCCGTCCCCGAGCGCCCGATCCACCGCGCCATTCGGGCAAGATCTCCTGCGCCGCCGGCCTCATTCAGCGGGAGGAGCACGACGCCAGCCGACCGGCCACGTGGGCCGCCTTCCTCCACTCCGGGCTGGCCTCGCCCCGGCCCGCATCTTCCCTGGCCCATCTCCTGCCTCCTCCACTCTGGGTCAGGCCCGTGGTGAGCACACCTAATCTTTCGCCCGTGCGCTGTTTAGTCCTCTAATGCTCACTCTATTTTCCCCCAAAAAACGACTAAGTCCCTAAAATGTCATAATATATATGCATGTTTGAGTGGCTATAACTTTTGTGTGATGGTCCAAATTGAGCATATGGTATATCAAAATGTTCGCCTCGAAGTGCTCTACATGTTAGTTGCATTTGCATGCATGTTACTGTTCATCTTGTTGTCTTAATCTTCATTGCAAAACTATTATGTGATGTTAGTGCTCAGTCCTTGTTGTTTGTCAACAATATGTTAGCATGCTTGTGAGGTTGTATCTTTGTGCATGTTGGTCCAAATGGAGTGTATGATATAAAATGTTCATTGTGAGGTGATCTACATGACGGTGGCTATTGCATTCGTGTTGGGTACCATATTGCCATGTTTATCTCTATTGCAAAAGTGCATGTGGCTGTTAAGTGCTGAAACTTGTTATAAGATGCTGATTTGTCTTTTTCATATCTTTATGTGTGATTTTTGTTTGAGCAACATGTCAATATGTTTTAGAAGCACAATCATGTCATCTTTGCTGTGGTGCAATCCACTTTTCATGATATGCCTTGTGTTGAGTGCAACAAGCTTGCAAAGTGGCCTACTCGCTGTTGCTGATTTCTATGACTTGTTGAAACTGCTAAGTCTGAAACTGTTATAACCTGATGCCATGTTTGCTTGATGCCCCACTCAAATCCATGAATGTTTTGGAATTTCCAATGACCATGCCTTGAAGTCCATGTGATGCTCTATCCATCCATGTCCTTGTTTGCAATTATAGGTTGTTGTAGCTTGTTTATTTCTTGCTCTTAAATTGCTATAAAATGTTTTTGCCAGCCTGTTAACAGTAAGTTCAGTTTTTCCATGTGAATAGCTAGTGTTCTTTGCATCCTATGACCATGTTCTTGCCATGAGTAGCTTCATAAACATATCTTCTTGCTGTTGGTTATATTCACATGCCATGATATGCTCTGAGATAAGTTGCACAAGCTTGCAAACATGCCTACTTGTCATTGTTGCTGCCATGTTCAGTTTATTTCACTAAGTCTGAGAATCTGTTATCTTTTGCAATCTTGCCATGATGTTTTGAGCATGTTCTAGTGGTGTTTGTTAGTAGCTCAGTGATCATGCTTATAGTTCTTGACATGTACATGCTTTCCATGCACTTTGTTGCCATGAAATGTTATTGTATCATGTTGTTTTGATGTTAACTATATGCCTACTTGCTGTTTCAGGCTGATTGTTGTTATATCTTGTTTCAGTGTATGTGATGAACAGTTGCTCCATTTTGAGCGTGTGCTATATGAAACTTGTGTGTTTTTGCATGTAGATGCATAATAACAGGTTGGATACCTGTTTGGAGTGTGTTTGCTTGATGTTTGGATGCGTTTTGCATCAATGACACGCTTGACTTGTTTTGCTCATATTTTCTAGGCCGTAGCTCCGAATTAAATGAACTTTATATGTAACTTGACTAGAATTTCGAGTAGATCATCATGGTGCATGTTAACTTGCTGTTTAACAAATTTAACTTAAGGTTTGTTCAGATCTGGACCAATTTCGAAATTTGCATATGAGGACTTACCGGAGTTGTTATATGTTGTTTCCGGCCTCATTTAAACTTGTTTGGTTGTGTTGGTCTTGTATGCATCATCCCTTGCCATGCTTTGCATCATATAGACTTGTCTTGCATCATACTTGGTTGAGCATCATCTCTTGTTCTTGAGTGGTGTGTTTACCATGTGATGTGCTTCTTCTCGCTAGTTCATATTCCGTTGCGATCGTGAGGATTCGTTCGACTATACTTGGTTCGTCTTCGTGGCTTCTTCTTCGTCTTCTTCATGGACTCATTCTTCTTCTTTGCGGGATCTCAGACAAGATGACCGTCACCTTGGATCTCATTACTATCATTGCCATGCTAGTTGTCTCGATGCTATCGCTATATGTCGTGCTACCTATCTATTTGTTGTCAGCCTCTCCTTGTTGCCATGAAACCTCTAACCTTTGACACCTTCCTATCAAACCATTGTTTGGCTATGTTACCGCTTGCTCAGCCCCTCTTATAGCGTTGTTAGTTGCAGGTGAAGATGAAGATTGCTCCATGTTGGAACTTGGTTGTTGGTATATCACAATATCTATTAATATAATTAACACACCTATATACTTGGCAATGGGTGGAAGGCTTGGCCTTTTGCTCAGTGTTTTGTTCCACTCATGCCGCCTTAAGAACTGATAAACCGGTGTTATGTTCCTTGCTTTTGCGTTCCTAATGCGGTTGGGTATATGGGGACCCCTTGACAGTTCGCTTTCAATAAAACTCCTCCAGCAAGGCCCAACATTGGTTTTTAATTTGCCTCATAATAGAAACTTAATTAATTAATTAAATTTGCATAGGGGATCACGTCTCCGAGTTCTTAATTCCACATAGCAGGGGGTCAGTGCTGATGGTGTTGGTCCCAAACTAGAGCCACTTGCGGTGCCACCCAGTTATCTGGGGTCTTCGGTTGCCGTACGTACTGCTCATCTGGACGTGGCCTGAGACGAGATATGCGCGGCTACTATCAGGGTGTCGGAACGCCGGGAGGTCTTGCTAGACTTGTTTTACCATTGTCGAAATGTCTTGTGCACCGGGATTCCTAGTCTGATCGGATTGTCCCTAAGATAAGGGGTAATACTTTTACTTCTGCTGATCGTGAGAGCTTGTGATGGGCTAAGTTGGGACACCGCTGCAGGGTTATGATCTTTCGAAAGCCGTGCCCGTGGTTATGTGGCAGATTGGAATTTGTTAATGTCCGGTTGTAGAGAACTTGACAGAGGATCCGAAATGAAACACATCAACCGCGTGAGTAACCGTGACCGTCTGTTTTCACTTTGAGAAGATAACACGGTGGGGTTATGTTTGACTCGTAGATAGTTCATGATCTTTAGCGATCATTACTAGTCTGCGACCGTTTGCGTAGATGCTCATCTTATTCTTGTACTCATAAGTTAGCCACCATACATATGCTTAGCCGCTGCTGCAACCTGACCACTTAACCTCTCCATACCCCTTTAAGCTTTGCTAGTCTTGATACCCATGGTTATGGGATTGCTGAGTCCTCGTGGCTCACAGATACTACAACAACAGTTGCAGGTGCAGGTTTCTGATGACTTGACGTGAGAGCGATGTTATGTTGTGTTGGAGTTCTTCTTCCTCGTCAGTCTTGGGTTAGGTTCCTGGTCGGCAGTCTGGGATAGCAGGATGGATGTCGTTGTGCTTTTCATGTTTTCATCCGTAGTCGGATGTCTTGTATATGATGTGTTGTATTCATATGAATTGTATGACTTGTTGTATCCCCATGTATTTATGTAATGGTATGATGTAATGATAACCATTTTGCTAAGCGCTCGAAATGCGGTTGTGCCCCAATCACGAGTATATCACGTGATCGGGATAGAATCGCATCTTGGGCGTGACACTCTATTAAAAGGAGGCCTTAATATCCCTTAGTTTCCAGTATGCACCCCGCTGCCACGGGAGGGTAGGACAAAAGATGTCATGCAAGTTCTTTTAATAAAGCACGTATGACTATTTACGGAATACATGCCTACATTATATCGATGAACTGGAGCTAGTGCCGTATCGCCCTAGGTTGTAACTGTCACATGATGAATATCATCCAACAAATCACCGATCCAATGCCTACGAATTTGTCCTATATTGATCTTGCTAAGTTACTACTGCTGCTGCTACTGTTACACTTGCTACAAAATTATTGCTATCACTGTTACTGTTACTATTACTGTTGTCATTACTATCAAAACTATCAAACTACTTTGCTACTGATCACTTTGCTACAGATAATTAATCTCCAGGTGTGGTTGAATTGACAACTCAGCTGCTAATACCTTCAAATATTCTTTGGATCCCCTTGTGTCGAATCTATAAATTTGGGTTGAATACTCTGCCCTCGAAAACTGTTGCGACCCCCTATACTTGTGGGTTATCAAATCCTGATAGTGAAGATTCTATGATTTGCGATCCTAGCATCGAAGGTATGATCCGATTCAAAATTGCGATTCTAAAAACCTTGGAAATAACCTCTTTTCACCGGCAAGTTTGAAGTCATAGCTGAGTTCTTTAATTGCCCAATATGCTTTATGTTCTAACTCAAGAGAAAAATGGCAAGCTTTTCCATACCCATACGATTTTTATAAGCTGTTCTGTAAGCCCAAAGTGCATCATCTAATTTCTTAGACAAATTCTTTCAGGACCTATTGACAGTTTTTTGTAATATTAGTTTTATTTCTCTATTGCTGAGTTCTACTTCACCACTAGATGGAGGATGATATGGTGACACAATTCTATGGTTAACATCATATTTAGCAAGCATTTTACGGAAAGCACCATGAATAAAGTGTGAACCACCATCAGTTATTAAATATCTAGGGATTCCAAACCTTGGGAAAATAACTTCTTTAAGCATTTTAATGGAAGTGTCGTGATCAACACTACTAGTTAGAATAGCTTCTACCCACCTAGTAACATAATCAACAGCAACCAAAATATGAGTATACCCATTAGAGGAAGGAAAAGGTCCCATATAATCAAAGCCCCAAATATCAAATGGTTCAACAATAAGTGAATAATTCATATTCATTTCCTGACGCTTACCTATATTACAAATTCTTTGACATTCATCACAAGACAAGACAAACTTACGGGTATCCTTGAAGAGAGTAGGCCAATAAAAACCAGGCTGCAATACCTTGTGAGCAGCTCTATCTCTCGCGTGATGTCCACCATAGGCTTCAGAGTGACATTTCCGTAGAATTGTTCCTGTTCATGCTCAGGTACACAATGTCTAATAATACCACCTACTCCTTCTTTATAAACATGTGCATCATCCGAAAAGTAATGTTGTAAATCATAGAAGAATTTTCCTTTGTTGGTATGTGAAACTAGGTGGTATATAGTTCGCAACAATGTAATTAGCATAGTCAACATACCAAGGAGTGTTATGAGAAACATTTATTGCAGCTATCTGCTCATGAGGAAAGCTATCATCAATAGGTAGTGGGTCATCAATAATATTTTCTGACCTTGACAAGTTGTCAGCCACGGGGTTCTCAGCTCCTTTCCTATCAGTGATATGTAAATCAAATTCTTGTAGCAAGAGAACCCACCTAACGAGTATTGGTTTAGCATCTTTCTTTTCCATAAGATATTTTATAGCAACATGATCAGTGTGAACAATTACCTTGGAATCAACGATGTAAGATCTGAATTTATCATAACTAAACACAACTGCTGAAAATTCTTTCTCAGTAGTAGCATACTTTCTTTGAGCACTATCTAGAGTTTTGCTAGCATAATGGGTAGCATCAATTTCTTATCAACTCTTTGTCCTAGAAAAAACCCAACAACATAATCACTAGTGATAACCCACAAGTATAGGGAATCAATTGTAGCCCCTTTCGATAAGTAGGAGTGTCGAACCCAACGAGGAGCTAAAGGTCAAACAAATATTCCCTCAGGTTCTATCGACCACCGATACAACTCTACGCACGCTCAACGTTTGCTTTACCTAGAACAAGTCTGAAACTAGAAGTACTTTGTAGGTGTGATAGGATAGGTTTGCATGATAATAAAGAGCATGTAAATAAAAACTAGGGGCTGATTAGATAAAGAAACAACTAAGTTAGTTTTAGTAGAAAGCTTTTTGTCACAAGAAAGTTATTTGTCCATAGGCAATCGATAACTAGACCGGTAATTATTATTGCAATTTTATATGAGGGAGATGCATAAGCTAACATACTTTCTCTTCTTGGATCATATGCACTTATGATTGGAACTCTAGCAAACATCCGTAACTACTAAAGATCATTAAGGCAAAACCCAACCATAGCATTAAAGTATTAAGTCCTCTTTACTCCCATATGCAAACAACCTACTTACACGGGTTTAAGATTCTGTCAATCTAGCAATCCACCATTAGAAAATCATGAACATATTGCAAACCCTAAAGTGGGACCCTCACGCTTGCGCGACATGGAGAGCACCATAGGACAACACCAATAATAAATCATGCAACTCAAACCAACCACGATCATCAATCAACCCATAGGACAAAACAGATCTACTCAAACATCATACGATAGCCATACATCATTGGGAAATAATATATAGCGTTGAGCACCATGTTTAAGTAGATATTACAATAGGGAGGGGAGCTGTTGAACCGCTGCATAGAGGGGGAGAGAGTTGGTGATGACGGCGGCGAAGTTGTTGGTGTAGATTGTCATCACGATGATGGCCCCGGTGGTGTTTCGGCGCCACCGGGAGAGAGAGGGAGAGATCCCCCTTCTTCTTCTTCTTTAACCTCCCCCTAAATGGGAGGAGGGTTTCCCCTTTGATCTTGGCTTCCATGGCATGGGAGGAGCGTGAGCCCCACCGAGATTGGATCTCTCTCTTTGCTTCCTTCTGTTTCTGCGCTCCCAGATTCTGGCCTTTCACCGTTTCTTAAATTCCCGGAGATCCGTAACTCTGAATGGGGGCTGAAATTATAACACGATTTTTATCCGGATATTAGCTTTCTTGCGGCCGAAGAAGGGCACAAACCTCCTTATGGGGTGGCCACAAGGGCCCAAGGCGCCCCTGCCTTGCCGCCGCCTTGGGCATCGTCTCGCGTTGATTCTTTTTCCCAAAAATCACATATATTCCAAAAAAACATCTTCGTAAGTTTTTATCGCGTTTTGACTCCGTTTGATATGGATATTGTGCGAAAGAAAAAAACATGCAACAAATAGGAACTGACACTAGGCACTGGATCAATATGTTAGTCCCAAAAATTGTATAAAAAGTTGCCCAAAGTATATGAAAGTTGTAGAATATTGGCATGAACCAATCAAAAATTATAGATACGACAGAGACGTATCAACTAGCACCACACATAATTTCAAAAGGCAAGTTCCAATCAGGTGGTTGGATAATAGGTGCAGAAATTAATGCTTTCTTAAGTGTTTCAAAGGCTTCTACACAATCATCATCAAAAACAAATGGAACATCCTTTTGTAAAATATTAGTAAGAGGCCTAGAAATTTTAGACAAGTCTTTAATAAACCTCCTATAGAAACCAGCATGACCAATGAAACTACGAATACCTATATTATCTTTAGGAAATGTCATTTTCTCAATCGCATCAACTTTAGCTTTATCCTCTTCAATACCTCGTTCAGAGATTTTATGCCCCAAGACAATGCCTTCATTAACCATAAAGTGGCACATCTCCCAATTTAAGACAAGGTTAGTTTGTTCGCATCTCTGCAAAACTTGATCAAGGTTACTTAAACAATCATCAAAGGAAGTTCCGTAAACGGAGAAATCATCCATGAAAACCTCAACAATCTTTTCACAAAAATCAGAGCATATAGGAGTCATACATCTTTGAAAGGTAGCATGTGCATTATATAAACCAAAAGGCGTACACCTATAAGCATAGGTTCGAAAAGGACAAGTAAAGGTGGTTTTTTCTTGATCAGGTTGTGAAACGGGTATTTGAGAAAAATCAGAATATCCATCAAGAAAACAAAATTGTGTGTGCTTAGATAATCTTTCTAGCATTTGGTAAATAAAAGGCAAAGGGTAATGATTTTTTCTAGTTGCTTAATTTAATTTTCTAAAAGCAATTACAATTCTGTATTCGGTAAAATTCTTTGTGGGATAAGTTCATTTTTATCATTAGGAACAACAATAATAGCTCCCTTCTTAGGGACACAATGAACATGACTTACCCACTACTATCAGCTATGGGATAGATTATACTTGCTTTCAGAAGCTTTAATATTGCAGTTCTTACCACTTCTTTCATCTTAGGATTCAATCATCGCTGGTGATCAACAACGGGTTTAGCATCAGGTTGCATATTAATCTTGTGCTTACAGAGAGTGAGACTAATGCCCTTAAGATCATCAAGAGTATATCCACTAGCGGCACGATGCTTACTCAGAATTTTTAATAATCTTTTTTCTTCATGTTCTAAAAGGTTAGCACTTGATAATATGATATATCTTTTTCTCATCGAGATAAGTATATTTCAAAGTGTTAGGTAGTTCATTTAATTCAAACACATGATCACCTTTAGGTGGAGGAGGACCTCCAAGAGTTTCAATAGGCAAATTGTGTTTTAGGATTGGTTGTTGTTCACAGAATTTTTTATCTACCTCATTTATTTCGTGCAAGTGCATATCATTTTCATGGCCGAGCAAATATTGTTCTAGTGGATCAGTTGGATGCATGGCAATAGGAGCAAGAGCAATTATTTCATCCTTACTAGGTAATTCCTTGTCCCCAGGTTGTCTACGGAATTTAGAGAAATTAAACTCATGAGACTCATCACCAAAACTAACACTGGCAGTTTGTTTTTCACAATCATTCTTAGCATTGACAGCGTTCAAGAAAGGTCTACCAAAGATAATGGGACAAAAGTCATCTTGTGGGGAACCAAGAACTAGAAAGTCAGTAGGATACCACACAATACTTCAACGTCTCTAACAATCCCAAGTGGTGTAATGGTATCTCTATTAGCAAGTCTTTTATTTCAGTGGGTGCTATGTCATTCATAATTTCTTGGTATAAGGTAAAAGGAATAGCACTCACACTAGCACCCAAATCACATGAACAATGATGGCAAAGATCTCCTATTTTAACTGAGACAACATGCATGCCAACCACACTCTATGTTTATCTTTTTCATCGAGTTTGAAGATTCTAGCACCTTCATCACAGAAATAAATAACATGCCCATCAATATTTTCTACGAGGAGATCTTTAACCATAGCAACACTAGGTTCTACTTTAATTTACTCAGGGGGTTTAGGTGCTTTAATATTACTTTTGCGAACTACAGCTGAAACCTTAGCATGTTCCTTTATCCTAACAGGAAATGTCGTTTTTTCAATATAAGCAGTGATGGAAATATGCCCTAGAGGCAATAATAAAATGGTTATTCTTATATTTCCTTAATCATGATAAATGATTATTATTCATGCTAGAATTGTATTGACCGGAAACTTAAATACATGTGTGAATACATAAACAAATACCATGTCTCTAGTAAGCCTCTACTAGACTAGCTCATTGATCAAAGATGATTAAGGTTTCCTAACCATCGACATGAGCTGTCATTTGATAATGGGATCACATCATTAGGAGAATGATGTGATGGACAAGACCCATTAGTTAGCTTAGCATTTGATCATACTGTTTTTGCTACTGTTTTCCTGTATGTCAAATACATATTCCTTTAACTACGAGATCATGCAACCCCCGGATACCGGAGGAATGCCTTGTGTGCTATCAAACGTCACAACGTAACTGGGTGATTATAAAGATGCTCTAGAGGTATATCCGAAGGTGTTTTGTCGGGTTGGCGTGAATCGAGATTAGGATTTTTCACTCCAAGTATCGGAGAGGTATCTCTGGGCCCTCTTGGTAATACACATCATAATAAGCTTTGTAAGCAAATGACTAATGAGTTAGTCACGAGATGATGTATTACAGAACGAGTAAAGAGACTTGCCGGTAACGAGATTGATCTAGGTATAGAGTTACCGATGATCGAATCTCGGGCAAGTAACATACCGACCGACAAAGGGAATTGTTAATGTGGTCATAACGGTTCGATCGAGAAAGATCTTCATATAATATGTAGGAGCCAATATGGGCATCAATGTTCTGCTATTGGTTATTGACCAGAGAGGCGCCTCAGTCATTTCTACATAGTTCTCGAACCCGTAGGGTCAGCACGCTTAATGTTCATTGATGATATAATATTATATGAGTTATGTATATTGGTGACCGAATGTTGTTTGGAGTCCCGGATGAGATCACGGACATGACGAGGAGCTCCAAAATGGTCCAGAGGTAAAGATTGATATATATGATGATATGGTTAGGCCAAGGGGTCAGGCCCATGGGGCTATAGGTCGGTGCATAAGAATGTTTTGCAGAGGTCAGGGCCCAAACACCGGAGACCCTACAGTCCGGCCCTGGGCCAGACACCGAGGCCCATGGCATCTGGGCCAGACGCCAAGGACTATGGCGTCTGGTACTGTAAGTCCGAGAAGGACTCTTCCTTGCTGGCAAAACCGACTTTGACGAGGATTTTTCTCCAAGTTCGGCCCCAGGGCTCAACATATAAATAGAGGGGCAGGTGTAGCACCTGGAACACATCAAGATACACCAAGCCATGTGCCGGTAAACCCGATCCTCTAGTTTATCCTCCATCATAGTTTCTGTAGTGCTTCGCGAATCCCTACGGAGATTGTTCTTTACCACTACCGTCACCACGCCATCGTGCTGCCGGAACTCATCTACTACTTCACCCCTCTTGTTGGATCAAGAAGTCGAGGACGTCATCGAGCTGAATGTGTGCTGAACGCGGTGGTGCTGTACATTTGGCAATTGATCGGGACGGATCGTGAAGGTGTATGACTACATCAAACGCGCTGATAAGCGCTTCCGCTTAGCGATCTTCAATGGTATGAAGATGCTCTCCCCCTCTCGTAGCCATGCATCTCCATGGATAGATCTTGCATGTGCGTATATTTTTTTGTTTTCGATGCAACATTTCCCAACAGTGGCATCATGAGCCAAGTCTATGCGTAGATGATATGCACGAGTAGAACACAAAGGAGTTGTGGGTGGTGATGTTCATAGTACTTACCACCAACGTCTTATTTTGATTCCGCGGTATTGTAAGATGAAGCGGTCCGGACCAACATTACATGTCCACGTACATGAGACCGGTTCCACCATCACATGCAACTTGTTTGCATAAAGATGGCTGGTGGGTGTCTGTTTCTCCTACTTTAGTTTAATCGAATTTCACTGTGGCCGGTCCTTGTTGAAGGTTAAAACGGCAAACTTGATAAATCACCGTTGTGTTTTTGTGCCGTAGGTAAGAACGGTTCTTGCTCGAAGCCCGTAGCATCCACGTAAAACTTGCAACAATAAAGTACAGGACATCTAACTTGTTTTTGTAGGGCATGTTGTGATGTGATATGGTCAAGACGTGATGAGTTATACATTATTCTATGAGATGATCATGTTTTGTAAATTATCGGCAACCGGCAATAGTCGTTATTCCATATGGTTGTCTCTTTATTGTATGAAATGTAATCGCCATGTAATTACTTTACTTTATCGCTATGAGTTAGCAATAGTCATAGAAGCAATAGTTGGCGAGACGACCACGATGCAATGATGGAGATCAAGGTGTCGAGCCGGTGACGATGGAGATCATGACGGTGCTTTGGAGATGGAGATCAAAAGCACAAGATGATGATGGCCATATCATGTCACATATTTTGATTGCATGTGATGTTTATCCTTTATGAATCTTATTTTGCTTAGAACGGCGGTAGCATTATAAGATGATCCATTCTCTTAATTTCATGATAAAAGTGTTCTCCCTGGGTATGCACCATTGCTACAGTTCGTCGTTTCGAGACACCACGTGATGATCAGGTGTGATAGACTCTACGTTCACATATAACAGGTGTAAGCCAGATTTACACACGTGGAATACTTGGGTTAAACTTGACGAGCCTAGCATGTACAGACATGGCCTTGGAACATTGGAGACCGAAAGGTCGAACATGAGTCATATAGTAGATATGATCAACATAGAGATGTTCACCATTGAAAACTACTCCATCTCACGTGATGATCGGACATGGTTTAGTTGATTTGGATCATGTATCACTTAGATAACCGGAGGGATGCTAATTTAAGTGTGAGTTCACTAGTAATTTGATTAATTGAACTTAATTTATCATGAACTTAGTCCTGATAGTATTTGCATAACTATGTTGTAGATTAATAGCTCGCGATTTAGCTCCCTTGTTTTTGATACGGTCCTAGAGAAAACTAAGTTGAAAGGTGTTAGTAGCAATGTTGCGGACTGGTGCACAGAAGAATTATGTCCTTTAGGCACCGCTAGGTGACAGACCTATTGCAGGAGCAGATGCAAATGTTATGAACATTTTCCAAGCTCGATATGATGACTACTTAATAGTTTAGTGCGCCATGCTTTACGGCTTAGAACCGAGACTTCAAAAAAAATTTGAACACCAAGGAGCATATGAGATGTTTCAAGAGCTGAAATTGGTATTTCAGACTCATTGCCATGTCAAGAGGTATGAGACCTCTGACAAGTACTTTGCCTACAAGATGGAGGAGAATAGCTCAGCTAGTGACAATGTGCTCGGAATATCTGGGTGCTACAATCACTTGAGTCAAGTGGGAGTAATTCTTCGAGAGAAGAAAGTGATTGAAAGAGTTCCCTAGTCACTATCACCAACCTACTAGAACTTCGTGATGAACTATAATATGCAAGGGATGACGAAAATGATTCCCGAGCTCTTCGCAATGCTGAAATCGACGAAGGTAGAAGTCAAGAAAGAGCATCAAGTGTTGATGGTTAATGAGATCACTAGTTTCAAGAAAAAAGGCAAGGGAAAGAAAAGGGAACTTCAAGAAGAATGGCAAGCAAATTTGTCACTCCCGTGAAGAATCCAAAAGCCAAACCTAAGCCTGAAACTAAGTGCTTCTACTGCAAAGGGAATGGTCACTGGAAGCGGAACTGCCTCAAGTATTTGGCGGATAAGAAGGATGGAAAAGTGAACAAAGGTATATTTGATATACATGTTATTGATGTGTACCTTACTAGTATTCGTAGTAGCCCCTGGTTATTTGATACTGGTTCAGTTGCTAAGAGTAGTAACTCAAAACAGGAGTTGCAGAATAAACGGAGACTGCTTAAGGGTGAGGTGACGATGTATGTTGGAAGTGGTTCCAAGATTGATATGATCATCATCACACACTCCCTATACTTCCGGGATTAGTGTTGAATCTAAATAAAATATCATTTGGTGTATGCATTAAGCATGAACAAGATTGGATCGTGTTTATTGCAATACGGTTATTCATTTAAGTCAGAGAATAATTGTTGTTCTGTTTACATGAATAAAACCTTCTATGGTAATACACACAATGTAAGTGGTTTACTGAATCTTGATCATAGTGATACACATATTCATAATATTGATGCCAAAAGATGCAAAATTGATAATGATAGTGCAACATACTTGTGGCACTACCGTTTAGGTCATATTGGTGTAAAGGGCACGAAGAAACTCCATGATGATGGACTTTTGGAATCACATGATTATGAATCATTTGATACTTGCGAACCATGCCTCATGGGCAAGATGACTAGAACTCCACTCTCCGGAACAATGGAGCGAGCTAATGACTTATTGGAAATAATACATACCGATGTATGCGGTCCGATGAGTGTTGAAGCATTGGGCGGGTATCGTTATTTTCTCACCTTCACAGATGATTTGAGTAGGTATGGGTATATCTACTTGATGAAACACAAATCTGAAATATTTGAATAGTACAAAGAATTTCACAGTGAAGTAGAGAATCATCGTAACATGAAAATAAAGTTTCTACGATATGATCGCGGAGCCGAATGTTTGAGTTACGAGTTTGGCCTTCATTTAAAACAATGTGGAATAGTTTCACAACTCACTCCACCTGGAACACCACATCGTAATGGTGTGTCCGATGTAACAGTACTCTATAGGATATGCTGCGTTCTATGATGTCTCTTACTGATTTTCCTTTATCATTTTGGAGTTATGCATTAGATATAGCTGCATTCGCGTTAAATAGGGCACCTTCTAAATCCATTGAGATGACACCGTATGAACTACGGTTTGGCAAGAAACCAAAGTTGTCGTTTCTTAAAGTTTGGGGTTGCGACACTTATGTCAAAAGGCTTCAACTTGATAAGCTCAAACCCAAATCAGAGAAGCGTGTCTTCATAGGATACCCAAAACAATCTATTGGGTACACCTTCTACCACAAATCCGTAGGCAAGGTCTTTGTTGCTAAGAATGGGCCCTTTCTAGAGAAGAAGTTTCTCTTGAAAGAAGTGAGTGGGAGGAAAGTAGAACATGATGAGGTAATTGTACCTTCTCTCAAATTGGAAAATAGCTCAACAGAGAAAACCATTCCCGTGATGCCTACACCAACTAGAGAAGAAGCTAATGATGATGATCATGAAACTTCAGACCAAGTTACTATTGAACCTCAAAGGTCGAACAGAACACGTACCGCACCAGAGTGGTATGGTACCCCTGTCCTGGAAGTCATGTTGTTAGACAACGACGAACCTTCGAACTATAAAGAAGCGATGATGAGCCTATATTCCAAAATATCTTGAAGCCATTAAATCTGAGATAGAATCCATGTATGAGAACAAAGTGTGGACTTTGGTGGACTTTTGTGATAGCCTGGCTTATTAGGGATGATAGACTACTCATATCAATAAGGAATTCCTTCTTTTCCGGAAGCCCATTCGGATAGAACTCCAAAGTTAAGCGTGCTCAGCTTGGAGTAGTTTCAGGATGGGTGACCGAGTTGTTCCCGGGTGCGCATGAGTGAGGACAAAGTTCGTAGAAAAGACTAGTATTGATCTGTGGGGCCAGTCTAGATCCCGCCAGGAGTAACGACCACCAGCGGGTGTGTCCGGGGCGTTACAACTTTCCCGATGATTGGCAAAGCTATAAAGAATAAATGGATCTTCAAGAGGAAGACATACATTGATGGTTATGTTACTATGTACAAAGCTTGACTTGTCACAAAAGGTTTTTCGACAAGTTCAAGGTTTTTACTACGATGAGATTTTCTCACATGTAGCGATGCTTAAGTCTATTCGAATCATGTTAGCAATTGCTACATTTTATGAAATCTAGCAAATGGATGACAAAACTGCATTCCTTAATGGATTTCTTATAGAAGAATTGTATATGATGCAACCAGAAGGTTTCGTCGATCCTAAAGGTGCTCACAAAGTGTGCAAGCTCGAGTGATCCATGTATGGACTAGTGCAAGCATCTCAGAGTTGGAATATACGCTTTGATGAGGTGATCAAAGCATATGGTTTTATTCATACTTACAACGAAGCCTTTATTTGCAAGAAAGTAAGTGGGAGCTCTGTAACATTTCTAATATTATACGTGGATGAGATATTATTGATCGGAATGAAGGAAATATGCCCTAGAGGCAATAATAAAGTTGTTATTTTATATTTCCTTATTACATAATAAATGTTTATTATTCATGCTAGAATTGTATTAACCGGAAACTTGATACATTTGTGGATACATAGACAAAATACCAAGTCCCTAGTAAGCCTCTACTAGACTAGCTCGTTAATCAAAGATGGTTAAGTTTCCTAACCATAGACATGTGTTGTCATTTGATTAACGGGATCACATCATTAGAAGAATGATGTGATGGACATGACCCATCCGTTATCTTAGCATTTTGATCGTTGAGTTTGATTGCTACTCCTTTCTTCATGTCAAATATATATTCCTCCGACTATGAGATTATGTAACTCCCGGATACCGGAGGAATGCCTTGTGTGCTATCATACATCACAATGTAACTGGGTGATTATAAAGATGCTCTAAAGGTATCTCCAAAGGAGTTTTATCGGGTTGGCATGAATCGAGATTAGGATTTGTCACTTCGAGTATCAGAGAGGTATCTCGGGGCCCTCTCGGTAATGCACATCATAAGAAGCCTTGCAAGCAATGTTACTAATGAGTTAGTTGTGGGATGATGCACTACGGAATGAGTAAAGAGACTTGCCGGTAACAAGATTGAACTAGGTATGAAGATATCGGTGATCGAATCTCGGGCAAGTAACATACTGATGACAAAGGGAATAACATATGTTGTCATTACGGTACGACCGATAAAGATCTTCGTAGAATATGTGGGAACCAATTTGAGCATCCAGGTTCCGCTATTGGTTATTGACCAGAGAGGTGTCTCGGTCATGTCTACATAGTTCTCGAACCCATAGGGTCCGCACGCTTAACGTCCGATGACGGTTTGTATTATATGAGTTATGTAATTTGGTGACCGAATGTTGTTCGGAGTCCCGGATGAGATCACAGACATGATGATGAGTCTCGAAATGGTCGAGAGGTCAATATTGATATATTGGATGATAGTATTCGAACACCGGAAGTGTTCCGGAATGTGTCGGGTACATATCGGAGTACCGGGGGTTATCGGACCCCCCTGGGGAAGATATGGGTCATATGGGCCTTAGGACGGAGGCAAACCAGCCCACATAGGGGTGCCCCCCAAGGGAGGAGTCTGAATTGGACTAGGGAGGGGACGGGGCCCCTCTTTCCTTCTACCTCTCTCTCTCCTTCCCGCTTTCCCCCTCTAATAGAAGGAAGGGTGGGGGGGGGGGGCGAATCCTACTAGGAGTCCAAGTGGGACTCCTCCCCACTTGGTGCGTGCCTAGGGCCGGCCTCCTCCTCCTCTCTCCTTTATATACGTGGGAAGGGGGCGCCTCCAACACACATCAATTGTTCCAAGTCGTGTGCGGCACCCCCTCCACCGTTTACACCTCCAGGTCATATTCACGTAGTGCTTAGGCGAAGCCCTGCGCGGATCTCTTCATCATCACCGTCACCATGCCATCATGCTGATGGAACTCTCCCTCGACACTTTGTTGGATCAAGAGTTCGAGGGACGTCATCGAGCTAAATGTGTGCTGAACTCGGAGGTGCCGTACATTCGGTGCTGGATCGGCCGGAACAAGAAGAAGTTCGACTACATCAACCGCGTTAACAAACGCTTCCACTTTTGATCTACGAGGGTACGTGGACACACTCCCCCCTCTCGTTGCTATGCATCTCCTAGATATAACTTGCGTGAGCGTAGGAAAATTTTGAAATTGCATGCTACGTTCGCAATAGTGGCATCATGAGCCAGGTCTATGCGTAGATGATATGCACAAGTAGAACACAAAGAGTTGTGGGCGGTGATAGTCACACTGCTTACCACCAACGTCTCATTTTAATTCGGCGGTATTGTTGGATGAAGTGGCTCGGACCAACCTTACATGACCACGTTCATGAGACCGGTTCCACCGACAGACATGCAACCAGTTTTGCATAAAGGTGGCTGGCGAGTGTTTGTTTCTCCTACTTTCGTTGAATCGAATTTGACTGCAGCCGATCCTTGTTGAAGGTTAAAACGGAAAACTTGATGAAACATCGTTGTGGTTTTGATGCGTAGGTAAGAACGGTTCATGCTAGAAGCCCATAGCAGCCACGTAAAACTTGCAATAACCAAGTAGATGACGTCTAACTTGTTTTTGCAGGGCATGTTGTGATGTGATATGGTCATGACGTGATGAGTTATACGTTATTGTATGAGATGATCATGTTTTGTAAATTATCGACAACCGGCAGGAGCCTTAAGGTTGTCTCTTTATTGTATGAAATACGAACGGCATGTAATTGATTTACTTTGTCACTATGAGTTAGCGATGGTAGTATAAGAAATAGTTGGGGAGACAACCATGACGCTACGATGAAGATCAAGGTGTCAAGCCGGCGACGATGGAGATCATGACGGTGCTTTGGAGATGGAGATCAAAGGCACAAGATGATGCTGGCCATATCATGTCACATATTTTGATTGCATGTGGTGTTTATCTTGTTATGCATCTTATTTTGCTTAGTACGGCGGTAGCATTATAAGTTGACCCCTTAATAAAATTTCAAGGTAGAAGTGTTCTCCCTGAGTATGCACCGTTGCAACAGTTCGTCGTTCTGAGGCACCACATGATGATCGGGTGTGATAAGCTCTACGTTCACATACAATGGTGCAAGACAGTTTTGCACATGCGGAATACTCGGGTTAAACTTGACGAGCCTAGCATGTACAGAAATTGCCTCGGAACACTAGAGACTGAACGGTCGAACGTGAATCATATAGTAGATATGATCAACATAGAGATGTTCACCATTAAAGACTACTCCATTTCACGTGATGATCAGACATGGTTTAGTTGATTTGGATCACATATCATTTAGATGACTTGAGGGATATCTATCTAAGTGGGAGTTCTTTAGTAATATGATTAATTTAACTTAATTTATCATGAAATTAGTCCTGATAGTTTTTGCATATCTATGTAGTAGATCAATGGCCCGTGCTACCGTTCCCTTGAATTTTAATGCGTTCCTAGAGAAAGCTAAGTTGAAAGATGATGGTAGCAACTGCACGGACTGGGTCCGTAACTTGAGGATTATCCTCATTGCTGCACGGAAGAATTATGTCCTTGATGCACTGCTAGGTGAGAGGCCTACTGCAAGAGCAACTTCTGATGTTATGAACGTATGTCAAGCTCGATCTGATGACTACTCGATAGTTCAGTGTGCCATGCTTTATGGTTTAGAATTGGGACTTCAAAGACATTTTGAACGTCATGGAGCATATGAGATGCTCCAAGAGTTGAAGTTCATATTTCAAGCAAATGCCTGAGTTGAGAGATATAAAGTCTCTAACAAGTTCTATAGCTGCAAGATGGAGGAGAATAGCTCTGTCAGTGAACACATACTCAGAATATCTGGATATCATAATCACTTTACTCAACTGGGAGTTAATCTTCCAGATGATAGTGTCATTGACAGAGTTCTCCAATCATTGCCACCAAGCTATAAAGGCTTCATGATGAACTATAATATGCAAGGGATGGAGAAGACAATTCCCGAGCTCTTCGCAATGCTCAAAGCTGCGGAGGTAGAAATCAAAAAGGAGCATGAAGTGTTGATGGTTAACAAGATCACTAGTTTCAAGAAAAGGGCAAGGGAAAGAAGGGGAACTTCAAGAAGAATAGCAAGCAAGTTGCTATTCCCGGGAAGAAACCCCAGTCTGGAGCTAAGCCTGAAACTAAGTGCTTCTACTGCAAAGGGAATGGTCACTTGAAGCACAACTGCCCCAAGTATTTGGCGGATTATAAGGATGGCAAAGTGAACAAAGGTATATTTGATATACATGTTATTGATGTGTACCTTACTAATTCTCTTAGTAGCGCCTGGGTATTTGATATTGGTTCGGTTGCTCATATTTGTAACTCGAAACAGGGGCTACGGATTAAACGAAGATTGGCTAAGGACGAGGTGACGATGCGCGTGGGATATGGTTCCAAAGTCAATGTGAACACCGTCAGCACGCTACCTCTACATCTACCTTCGGGATTAATTTTAGACCTGAATAATTGTTATTTGGTGCCAACGTTGAGCATGAACATTATATCTGGATCTTGTATGGTGCGAGACGGTTATTCATTAAATCAGAGAATAATGGTTGTTCTATTTTTATGAGTAATATCTTTTATGGTCATGCACCCTTGAAGAGTGGTCTATTTTTGTTGAATCGCGATTGTGGTGATACACATATTCATAACATTGATGCCAAAAGATGCAAAGTTGATAATGATAGTTCAACATATTTGTGGCACTGCTGTTTAGGTCATATTGGTGTAAAGCGCATGAAGAAACTCCATATAGATGGGCTTTTGGAATCACTTGATTATGAATCATTTGATACTTGCGAACCATGCCTCATGGGCAAGATGACTAAGAATCCGTTCTCCAGAACAATGGAGCGAGCAACTGATTCATTGGAAATTATACATACCGACACTACTGCAAGATGCTGCTAATGTGACACTACGATCAGAGACCCTTCGACGAAACTGTGTGCTATGCCATAATCGCAAATGAGGGGTCTAAAAAAACCCGTCAAAAATGATGCAAAACATTTGCAATGGAGGATGAATCAAACACGATCCATATTTTGGTTGCGTGTGCGATGATGGGCATACGGTTCAGTTCAATTGACTATTTGCGATGAGGAGGAACAAAAGAAACGGGCTGCCAGATGATGGGGTGTGCGATGTACAATATACAGTTTAGTCGGATGAACTATTTGTGATTAAGCAACAGAAAAGAAATGGTCAGCCAGATCAATGTGTGTGCGATATACGGCATGCGGTTCACTCGGATGAACTGTTTGCGTTGAGAGATGTGAACAGAAATGATTCAACTTAACAAGATGCGTGTGATACGCGACAAACAGGTCTGAAATCGGAAACATGCACTACAAAAAAATACACTTCCGTGATGATACGTGTTTGTCACAGTAGGTCACGTTTTCTGTCATGCATGTACATCCATGACGATTTTATGATAGAATCAAGATAGTCATACATGTGCTGTCGTAGAAGTGTTCCATGACATTACCAAAATTATCATCACGGAAGTGTCCACTTCCATGACGATAAATCACGCGTCATAGAACTGCTTTTGTCAAGGGTGACCGTCACGTGGCATCCACCGTAACGGAACGCCGTTAAGCTATCGGGTCCGGTTTTGGATCCGATAACCCGTTAACAGCCCTGACCAATGGGGATTTTCCACGTGTAAAATCATCATTGGCTGGAGGAAACACGTGTCGGCTCACCGTTGGGACAGATGTCGTCCTCTCATTGGACACAAAGCGCCTATGATGCGTCGACACGTGCACGGCCCAATAGAGGCCCATTCCTGTGAAAAGGCCGACCCGTTTGACTTGGTCAAAAGGTGGCGGGCCGGCCAACGGAAAGCCTGTTAACGGCCTGTTCGCATATAGCCCATTTACAGCCCGCTAACCCTGGGCCCGTTACGACCTATCCAAATTAGGCCCAATAGCGTCATCTGGGCCGTCCAATATGATTCCAGCCCATTTTAAGTTTCGGCCCATGTATGGCCCATGACGTCTTTTTCGGCCCATATGAGGCCCTTTTGTAACTCTTGGCCCATTAACGGCCCATGGTGAAACTGGCCCGTAACGAACAATGTATCACTTTATACCCATTAACGACCCATTAATCCATTGGGCCGTTTGCAGCCCATGTTATCTTTTGGCCTTCTCAGGGCCCATTTATTCTTGGCCCATTAATGGCCCGTGGTGAAACTGGCCCGTAATGAACAGTGTATCACTTTATACCCATTAGCGACCCATTAATCCATTGGGCCGTTTGCAGCCCATGTTATCTTTCGGCCTTCTCAGGGCCCATTTATTCTTGGGCTCATTTCCAGCATTCGGTTACTTACGGCCCATTACTGCCATTTTCTGCTTGTGGGCCAAATTCAGCCCGTGGTTACAGTCGGCCCGTTTGTGGCCCGTTAATACGTTGGGCCGTTTTCATAGCCTCATCAAATACGACCTATTAACGACGACCCATTATGGTCGGCCCATGAATGGATGACTCCAACTCTAGCCCGTTTACGACCATAATGCGGTCTGTTTTTGGCCCATGTTGGGCCAATCGATCATTCGGCCTGTCTAAGCCCCATTGATGATACGACCCGTAGAAGGACCATTGTCTCTACGGCCCGTAGAAGGCCCATTGTTTCTACGGACCGTAGAAGGCCCATTGTTTCTACGACCCATAGGAAGCCCAGTGTCACTACAGTAAATATGTAGTCCATGGCCTGTTAAAGGCGGGAAACTACTATAGGTTAAGACCTGCTAATGGCCCAAGATTATTATAGGCTCGTATGAGTAACGGGCCGGCCTGAAGACCGACAACACTGAGATCCACTGAACCTTCCGGCCTAAATTAAAGCATACCGACGAAAGAATAAACCTAGACTATACAACAAAGAAATTACGGCATATTACATCCACTGGGAATCAAAGTTCGCTACCAGTGATAATAAAACGCAACATGATCGCGGATTTCATACATTGGTCATCAAAGGTCGCCACCAGTGCATATAAACGCGCCGACAAAAGAATATACAAAACTGAGAGCACTTCAAAAGGCACTAGATCTGGCAAGCTCGAGCCCCGCAAGCAGCCGAACAAGCTGATGAGACCTTAGTTGTGTCAATGATAGATGCTTCATCCCTAGCTGTATGGCACCATATTGTGCAAGGCAGTCCCCTGACATCTTCATTACGTCTTTGACTTCAAGTCGAAGCTGAGCTGAAGCAAGCCTTTCCGCTTTAAGTTGAGACTGAAGAAGTCGAACTGATTGAGGCAGCGACTGCACAGAGGTTGTCTCACACCTGCTGGTGAGTAGCTTCAACTCACTGTCTTCATCAAGACAGAACCTTGGGGTCATCTCGCTGTCCTCAAGATGGTTTGTCTCACTATCTTTCCTAAAGTTCTGCCTGGCATAAGAGATACGACTCTGAAAGAGAAACAATGAGACACGTAACAGGTTTCACAATTATATAAGAAAATAAATGGATCTGTTCTGCATAAGGAACATGTTCTTACAACTACAATTTAAAATAGGTAGTTGTTGCAAACATCCAATCAGATGTAAAAAACAGTGGAGGAAATGATGCCTATCCAAATCTATACTAGAACAAAGTTTGAAGGCTTGAGAAGGATGAACTTACATTACATGTTAACACGGGCTAGACAAAGCCCTTCTCCATGTTGATGGAAAGACAATTCAAATAATTCCCCTAAGAAAATTCTTTATAAGCGTTGCCATTATTCTACATTTTGCAAAGAGTAAATATACATCAAATAATATTGGAAGAACTAGAGGATAATGAAGCTCAGGTGCAGACTGATGATACATAATCAAATAGCAATTAGTTAAGTACAGCGTTACAAGGCAAAAGGTACCGACAAGAGGAATGCAGACATCAACGTGTGCAGTGGCATTGGCTTTATTCAACATTTTGGTAAGAGTAAATGTAGATATGATAATTTGGAGAAAGTGGAGGGCAGGGTAGATAAGATGCAGAGTAATGCTAGACAATCAACTATCTTGCGATGCATGTACAGTAATACCACCATCGTCCGTTATTAGTTGTCGCTCAAATGGATGTATCTAGCACTATTAAGTTCTAAAATACATCCAATCGATCAGCAATTAATTCGATACAGAGGGAGTACATGACAACAGGTACTTACATGAGCAATCCAAAACTTCATAACCATTGGGTTAATTCTACATTTATCTAAGAGTAAATATAGATCTTATAATTTCAAGCAAAGGGAGGATAAAGAAGCAAACATTTACAGTGATGCTACATAATCAAATAGCAATGAGTGTAAGTATGCTGACAAAGGGCAAGAGGTATTGACAAGAGCAAAGCAGAGCCCAGTAATGTCGTGAGATCCTATGATCCTTTGAGCAAGGAGATTCATCGGAAAATAGTTTTCATACAAGAGAGAAGGTAAGGCACATGCAGAAATTTAGGAGTTCAAAATTTGAATTGATATCATAGACAGTACCTGACGCTCGGCTGTCAGCAGTTCTAATAGGGGTTTGGCCACTGGAGTAGGGGTAAAGTCTGTTACAGTTGGGCCTGTGTTTTCTGTGGCTGCTGATCTATCTGATTTAACAGGTATCACTACCTTTTCCAAATACCTAGTTTGTACTCCTTGAGGATCTGCAATCACCCTCTTCCTTTTGGACGTCTATTACAAAAGAACAACATTTGACTGGAAAAACATAGTATGATGACACATGGAATAGGTACAGAAAATGGATAGGTATGGCATATACTCATATATGATGCTTAAACTAAGCAGATGGTGTAACAAAGTAGAAGTAATGCAAGAGGTCAGAGGCAAAATATGTGCGACCAATACAACCTTGCCAAGTCAGAGCATGCACCTTGATGGGTGAATAAGATAGGCCATCCTCCACCGTGCCAAGTTTGTTAGCCAGTGGGTTGTTCCGCAATATTCCTCTCGCGCACCCATTCTCATATTCATTTTGATAATGTTCAATACCTGACATACATGAAAACAAGTGAGATTATCTTTGTAATGCAGAAGTGATTCTAATGCAATACTTCCTCCCTGTAAACCCCTTTGTGCTATCTCTGCAATTCTTCTAAGAGGTGCCATGCATGCTGTAATTTGGTGTGTGAATTAATATAATGTGGCCTACTACTCAAAATATGAGAGCTCCAGAAGTGATGATACTTCGCAGATGATAGCTTCAACATATAGTAAAGAAGAACAAGTCGACCTGACCTGACAGATTCAAAATATACTAAGGGAGAATAACTCGACCTGACCAGTCGACCGCAAGAGAAGAGGACCATCTTAAAGAAGAGCAGAAGAGCAAGTAGATTGAAGATATTACAAGTCTTTCTATACAATGTCGGTTGGCCACCCATAATGAACCAGAGCGCACAGAGAAATACTATTCCTTCTGGTCTCTCCATATGTGGCTCACATGCATTTCGAAACTAAAGTAGGAACATTTAGCTGACAAATTATGCATCTCCCAGTTTTACTAACATCAGCATAATATCAGATTTGAATTTGTACAACTAAGCTTGTTTAGATCGATGGGTGGAGCAGTGCTATTACGACATGAACCACGTAGGCTGATCGTGGTCATCATAAAATGGGGAAACCGTACGCATGATGAGTATAGTGTTGACCGTGGCAGTGGGATGGCAGATTTGAAGCTGCAAACCGTGCAAAGGGTAGTTAGCAACCGATATTTGCTTTGAAATAACAACTAAGATTTGGTATGGACAAGAAAGTACAGTCAACAAGTGACCAAGAAATGCAATTCTGTTGTCTCTCTATATGTCGCGACATGCATTTGGAAACTCAAGTGGGACCTTTAGCTAACCAATTAAATGTGTCTGTTAGCTAATATCAGTATCATATCACAATCATATTTGAACAACTAAGCTTTGGAATTTTGAGAGTTGTGTTGTTTAGCTTGAAGGGTGAAGTAATGCTAGTATGACAGAAAGCACCTACGCAGATCATAGTAGAGTAGATAAAAGGGGAAAACCCTAAGCATCAAGAGTAAAATCAGGAAAGTGGAACTAGCTGTACCAGTGGGTGGCGCACATGCTTTTCGAAACGAATATAGGAACATTAGGCGACCAATTAAACGTTTTCTGTTTTAGTAATATGAGCATCATATCAGATTTGTATTTCAACACGTAAGATTTGGAATTATGAGTGGCATGATGTTTCGCTTGATGGGTTGAGGTCTTGAGGAGCAGTGCTAGCATGACACGAAGCAGTGAAGCACCTACGATGATGGTAGTGAATATAAAGGGGGGAAACCATAAGCTTTACGAGTATAGTGACCGTGACATGGCGGATCTGAAGGTGCAAACCGGACAAAGGTACTTCGCAACCAATGTTTGCATTCAACTAGCCACCACAATTTGGTACGGACAAGAGAAGTACAGTAAACAATTTAAGATCTATTTTCCGGGTGAGATCAATAACTTAAGCACATATGGAAGAGTATCTCCTCTCTTGCAACGCCGTGTAGGCCCCTGCTGATACGTTGAGGGTGCTGCGGGTGCGATGGCTATCGGCGGCGGGGAAGAAGACTTTAGATGGCAGACGGCCGGGTTGGGGGATAAATCATGTTGCCATGGACGAGGCGGTCGTAGGAGCGGCAACGGCAAAGTGGACGACGGCGCCGATGAAGCGAGACGAAGCGACGAAAGGATCCTGGTCCGGCGCCATGGATGAGAGACATCCATCTCTTGCAGTGGACGACGGGGTAGGGGTAGCGGCTCCGGCAAGGTGGAGGATGGGGTGGCGGACGGAGGAGGCTGGCCGCAGTGGGGAGGTTGTCGTGGCGCCGATGGTGTATGAATGGGGAAATGGAGGGGGAGGGGGGGATCTCAAACTTTGAGACACGCTTGTCTGAAATATTGCAAAGTTACGAACTTATCCCCCGTTTAAAATTTTGGACATCACGTCGGTTGGGGATAGGACGGTAATCTCGTATCTCCCAAATATTTACCGGTAACGATTTCAGGAGAGGAGAGGGTGGTTTGCCGCCCACGGTTGGCGCCCACGGTGTATGAATGGGGCTGACAGGTAGGGCGGTTGTGTCATGTCTGAGGGAAGTTACACATCTGCCCCTATGTAAAATATTAGCCTACATCGATTTTGGACGAGGAGAGTTTGTTTTGCCGCCCACCGTGGATGAATGGGGAAATGGAGGGAGAGACACATGTCTTTCGGACGAGCTTGAATCAAATGTGTTTTGCCGCCCACGTTTGGCGCCCACGGTGTATGAATGGGCTCAGAGGCCGTCGTGTCATGTCTGATTGAAGTTACTAGTCTACCCCTATCGACAACAGTGTAAATTCGGTCGATAAGGATGTCAAGTGTCAGGGTAGACAGTAATTTCCATCTCGCAAACACTTTGTTCGGGCAGCCCACAAATGATAGTGGGTGTTTAGCCGCTTCGTTCAAAACTTGGGAGAATTAGCATCCACCTTTTCCCTGGGCCCTGGCAACTAAATCCAAATCCAATTTTTATTCGATTACGAATATCCATAGATAATTCTATGTTCTGTTATTTGTTTCTTCAAAACCACAACAAAGATTTATTCCACCTTTATATATGATTATGATTTAGAAATGCCGTGATCTTCGAATTCAGTATGTTGGATACACTTTGAGTTAAACAGTTATTTCATCCAATACAATATGCTCACACGAAAAACAGTTCACCTTATGTCAATCATACAAGTACTGAGGATTACCTCGCCTAAAAATTTCGGATCATTACAACACATGGACAACATAGGGGGTCTTACAACATAATCCATTCCGAGACATGACACAACATGCCAGTACAATAATCTAATGACAATTTCAACTGCTATCTAAAGAAGAACTGGGATTACCCTAGGCTTCAGATAGCAGAAGCAGCAGGACCTCCTCCGTCTTCAAATGCAACATTCTTACTTCCTCCAATTCTTGTGTTGCTTGCATAATGCGTGCATCTAATTGTGTAATTTCCAGCTTCAAGATCAAAATTACCTCATTCATGGCAGCCACACCATCTCTTTCTGCCTCTAGTAGAGCCTCAAGAACTATAATATCTGTGCTCAGACTGCTCTCCGACGATGTTGCCTCTGAACTGCTACCGTCTGGTAACATGGGTGGCGCACTGCTTCCACAAATAGATTCTGGGGTTGTACATTGTGTCCTAGTGTGAACGGCATCCTGAAAGGTTTCCGCTGGACATAAGTAAGAGATAGTTATCGCATGATCCAGGTAGTAAGCTTACATGGTAAACGACATATGAATTATTGCCGAGCATGGCAAGCTATATTTAAATAGTTTGAAGCAGCATCAGCCGAAAAGAAATTAAAATGGTAATATGAAAACTTGTAAGGGAGTGTACCACCGCTATATTTAAGTTGCCAATGCATCTAAGCAGTTGAAATAATCTGAGAAAGCACTTAACAGTGTGGCCTCATATAAACTACGAAGACAGTCTTGTGATGAAGTTCAGAGGAAAAGTTAAGGACTCAAATGAACTAGGCATGCATTTCATTACGATAGTATAGCAGGCACTGCTGACATATTGGCCAACTCACGTATAGCGTAACAAGTAACAAACATGCATTTGAATCAAGCAATACAGCAAAGCAGACAACTGAACTATTTGTTATTCTGTAGGATTACAGGTTGAGGGCACAAGCCAAGAAAGCAGCCCACACACATTACATTTCACATGTACTATAACACACTGGCTTACCATATGTTGCTGTGAACCCTCGCTGCTGTTCAATGTTCTTTGAAGATATCGTTAGCATCCCGTGGTTGCAAATCTACTTGTTGTAGTTTATTCTGCACCCTCTATTTAGGTAAAATTAATTTTAATCGCATGCACTGGTTCGAATTGATCATCAATGGTTCATCCAAACTAATGAAAGAAGGGTGTGTGCATACACGACAATATATCTGCTTCCCTCTATTTTTATGCTTGTTCGAGGTGCCAGCCCCAAAAGAACAAATATTTTGCTTGATGGGGTTGGCAGCTCCATAATTAATAGAAACATCAAATTAGTCATGCAACTTGGGAAGATTAAGAACACACAAAAAAGTAATGAATAGAGGCTCGTAGCAGTGATGTAATAGCTAGCATCAGAAAATGTAGGGTAAAACGAACAAAACCCAGCGGAACCACATGCTAGTTTCCTGATGTGTAATTAAGCATAGAGAACATGAAGCAGTCTAATGGAACTAACAGGTGGCATCAGAACAACACCATTATCATAAATATAGCATGCAAGAAGTAAAATAGTAGGCAGTGATATCTAGGAAGTACATTAATACTTAGGATAAAACTAAAGCATATTAACTATATGTGCACTGGTATGTAATTTAGCACATGTAACATGTTCACTGCCAGAAGTATGGCCCTACAGGTGCAAGCATAATAACGTGTCTCATGAAAAACTGAATGATGCCCTGAAGAAATTCAAAGGTGCGGTGCTTATGCTAAGAAAGTGAACGTAGGCGCCGGCCGTTGGATAATAGTACCTGATTCTTGGCGGCGTACGGGCATCGTTGGCATACTTGATAGCTAAGGATCGTCGATGGTGCTTGTGTTGCGGTTGAGTTTGGGCTGGCTGTCGCCATCGCTGAAGCGGCTCCGATGCTACGGTTGCGGCACCTGTCGTCATACAAGAAAGCTCATCTATGGTAAGTGAACAGTTGCACGATAAAGAGAAAAACCGAAGGAGTACAGATCGAAATAACCTGATGAGGCTGTGACGTCGGTAAAGCAGGGCCGATGGAGTTGAATATGGCATCCGTGGAGCGGCTCCGGTGCAGTGGATGAAGGCTTCAACGGGTGCGTTGTACAGTGCTTTCGGTGAGGCGGATTTGTTGCGGCGGACGAGGGCTTGTATGAAGGGCCAGCGAAGGGACGGACGAGGGAGTCAGTGAAGGGCCTACACTATGGTAGACGAGGGCGCCGGTTAAGTAGATCCGGTGCGGTGGAGCATGATGGCGGTCAAGGAGATCTGGAGCGGTGTACAAGACAGTCACTGAAGCGGCTCCGGTGAAGTGGTTAGTTGGTAGTTTTCGGTTCCAAGGTGCGGAAGGTAGATCCATCGGGGTGTGAGGTCCACCACTATGGTGGATGACCAGATTC
>LR738715.1:352986953-353006971 GCA_902687465.1 Secale cereale | reverse complement strand
CTTTTGGTCTCCAATTTGAATTGTTGCAGCAGACGCAAATGCGCAGGCCTTCATGATTCCAGGACCTGGAATCATACCAGCCGATGGGTGGTGGTTTATCGCTTGTTCAGCTGACGGTGGTCATTTGATGCTCATTTGCACATACAAAATTTACCAAACCATTTCATCAAACAACATGCAGTCCAATGCCTGGGGCGTTCGTGACATTGATGGCTATGGATGCTTCGTGTTCGAGAAAGATCCCAGCTCCATTGGGCCAGGCATATTCAACTGGAGGCGGGTTTACAACCTCGGCAACCACTCCATGTTCCTCGGGCTCAGTTATCCGATCATCCAACCAATCATTGATCATATCACCGGCGAAGATTATCATGCTATGCAACTTCCATTTCCCAGGGGGGTTGTGTTTACACATCATACCATGGGTTTCATGAATCACCATATCTAGGGATTCGTCGACACAGCTTGTTGCCAGATAATCTTCAATGTGTGAAAGGCATCAAGCTACCATGCGATTGATGGCTTTTGCAAACCCGGCATGCGGCGATGTGGTTCATGCCAACAGCAAATATGCACAATTTGATTCGTACTGATATGTAGAATGAGCCATGTATTCTGCTGCTGTAGCTGTTGGAAATATGAGGCCAAAGGCCTACTAGAAAATTTCCAACAGTAGCACGACCCTCTTTTGTTGGATATTATGTACTATTGTTAGTTTGAAGCTGTGCAGTATATATATATATATATATATATATATATATATATATATATATATATATATATATATATATATATATATCACTTAGGCTTCAAGTGCGTACTTGTTAGTTAAACCTATGGTTAAAATGTGACACTAAATATGACTAGTAAGTAGTACAGTAGCAGTACTAGTATACGTCGGTCAAATTATTCATCATGTCCACACATTAAATTGACGTGACGAATCGCGGCGGCGTGTTAGGGTATCTGGACTTTAGATTTGGAGTACCACTTATCTGTCAAAATCGTTCATCATTCACTTAAAATAGACGATTAATCATACATTGAGTATCATATAACTGGAATTAACCCATGCAAGTCGAAGAAGGATTGGCCGGTGCTGCCGGCTGGCGTCAAGTTTGATCCCACGGATCAGGAGCTAATCGAGCACCTTGAGGCCAAAGTGAGTGCTGACAGCGCGGGATCTCACCCTCTCATTGATTTTTTCATACCAACCATCGACAGCGAGCACGACATATGCTACACCCATCCTGAGAAACTTCCAGGTAAGGAACCAATCGGCCGTCTACTTGCACAAACATATACCTTTGTTTATAGCTCTATTTTTCTTTTTAGACGCAGACCCGGTGAAGCAATTACAATTTGAAAGTTAATAAAAAGTGAAACAAGTGACTGCAACATGCCAAAGATGTTATGAAAATGCCAACTACGTACACTAAAACCTATATTCGACAATACTGCTGGTATCACACTGAGTGGCCTAAGCAAGCATTTCTTCCAGCGCAATTCCAGGGCGTTCAAAAGTGGCAAGTGGACACGTGGCAAGATACAGTCAGAGTGCGGCATGCACGCGATGTGGCACAACACCGTCAATACCTTGCCTGTGATGGTGAACGGCCGGCAGACGGGCAGCTAAAAGGTTCTGTTGCTGCACACCAACAAGAACTTCCACCAGCAGAGGACCAACTGGGTGATGCACCAGTACTACCTCGGGGACCTGGAGCAAGAGATGGAGCGGGAGCTGGTCCTCTGCAAGATTTTCTACCAGACGAACACTAGGGCCAGGAGTAAAAAGATTATAAGTTAGTTTGGTATTGGTACTTGTACTACCTTGTCGTTCGCAAGTTGGTATTGTTGTTAACTATCTTTTGGTATGAACTTGGCATTTGCTTCCAACCATCATGCCGAGGGTCGACGTGGATATAAAGCTGAATCATTTGTTTCGAAACGAATTTTCAGGCACCTGATTTTTATTTGATGGGTAGCATAAGTGTCACAGCCTGATTTTTGGACATTTCTTTTTCTTATATTTTTCTGAGATTTTTGCCTAAGTTTTCTTTCTCCGTGGCTATGTGGTTTGGAAACTTAAGAAGATGACCTCTTCTTTCTTTCTAGAGTGGCTTGTCATCCTCATATATATCCCTAGACCTTGCCATTTCCATCTTGTCCCAATCCCAATATTATTTTTCTAGGGAATATTCCTTTTTCTATTAAAGGAATAACCCAGTCTGCCCTAGGTTGTGAAGCAACTTATATTTCCATCACTCCAAAATTCCCAAATAAATTCTCATAAATTGTTTGGGTCATATCTTCATCAAATATGGCAAAACATTTCATTGCCATGTTCAAAAATATTTCACCAATATTCCTTTTTCTATTCTACCTGAAATGGCACCTTGTGAAGCAAGTGCTATTTATCTTTGCCCACTTGATCTCAAAATCCCTGGACACCTTTTCCTGTCCATATAATTGCCACATGCCAAAATGCAACCTGATTTGCCTAGTAATTATATAATTATGATTTTCCAAAGTTTCTATTCAGAAAGAAGCTTTGTGAAGGAGGTGCAAGCTACGCATATCCAAATGAGTTGCCATTTTGCATGATCCCTCATATCATCATATCATATCCCTCCACCAAAGTAGAGCTTAGGTAATGCCTCCATGTGAGCTCATCTTCAATTCTGTGATTCTGTCCAAAATTTCAGTTTGTGAAGCAAGTATATTTTATCTTGCTCCATTATGGCTGCCAATTTTTCTAGGCCTTCTATTATCCATATAACTCCCCTCCACCCATTTTGGGAATGGTTCATCAAGCCATTATTCCTCTAGAATGTTTGCAAGTTTCTGGTAATTGGAGATGTTTGTGAAGGAAGTACCATTTTGGAAAGTCCAAATGGCATGTAATTTTGACAACATCTCTATATGAACAAATAACCAAGCCTTGCAAAAATTCAGCTCAAGTGGTCACTCCAAGTGAGTGCTACTTCATGATCTTGTTTCTGGACATATTTATATAGTTGTAAAGCAACTATATTAAACACTGGTCCAAATCTTCTCAAACTTACCAGGACTGTAGTCCTTCCTAACCTAAACTCCCCAGACAAACTTTTTGCTTCCAAACTCCTTCCTGTTGATCACCAGCTCATGGTCAAGTTTACTGCAGTAAACTTCAGACGGTGATTACCATTTAACCAGAGCAGTTTTCACCGAGCTACCACCGCAGTTAACATCTACCATGGACGAACTTACCACTAGACATCCTTTTTATAGCCTTGGCATCTTCTCCTCGCCAGTCTGCGCGGTGACCACCGCTTTGGCGTGCAATGGCCGCGCCCAGAATGGCTTCTTGCTCGGGCCCCTTCTCTGCTCATTGTCGTAGCGAGCACGAGCGTGTCTGGCGTCTCCCCCTCGCCGCCGTCTTCTCCCCGGACCCTTTCCCCCCTCCAGAAGCCTCCTCGTTGGCGCTCGTCGCTGCGCGCCCACGGGAGCACTGTGGCCGACCGAGCCTGAGTGGCGTTCGGATCCTTCTCCCCTGTGCGCTTGGCCCCTCCTACACAGTGCGACACTGTGGCTCGTCCGCACCCCCCTCGTCATGATCCCGCCCTCTCCCGTGAGCTCTGCGCGCCAGAGCGTCGGCCAGACGTGCATGGTGGCACACCCCTCGGCCATCCCCTCCCTGCCTATATATATGCCTTCGCGAGCCCTCCGAGCACTCCAGCAGCTCCCCTATCTCCCAGACCCCTCCCCAGCCTCTCGCGTGAGATCCAGAGCCTCTCCCCGCTGCCCATCGCCACCATGGCCGCCACTTCTGTAACCTCCATCACCGCGGCCTCCCCTCCTCTACACTCCTCCGCGGCGGCCCCTTTGGCTCTGAATGGGAACGTCGCACCACCCCGCATCCGCCGGTGCCCTCGGCCGGGCCAGAGACGGCCGGATCTGGCCGGCCCCATTGCCGCCCCATCTCTCTGTCCTCCCCTGCCCTCTCCCGCTGCCGCCTTCCCTGCTCTCCCCGGCGTGCCCCGTCCCTCTGGAAGGATGCGGCCGGCTGAGCCGTGACCGCCGGGCATGGCCGAAGGTAGCCAGGCCGGCGCCGGCGTCCCTTGCCCCGCCTCCTCTGTTCTGTCGAGGAACAGAATGAGGGGACGAAGAAGACGACCCCTGCCAGCGGGCCCCACCTCCACGCGGGCCCCGCCTGTCATCCTCCGCGCGTTGAACCCCACGTCGCCATGTCAGTTAAGTGGAAACGTATTCCCCGGAATACATTTTCTATTTTGGAAAGCATAGTTTCTTTCTTCTTCAGCCCGAAGTACGCTTTCGCTGTTCTGAAAGCGTATTGTCTGAAATGCGCTTTCTGTTTTATCCTCCAGGGGCCTGTCTGTGGAGATACTTTTTACAAATTAGTCCCTGAACTTTGTCGGGTTATAACTTTTTGCTCGCAACTTCGTTTGAGGTGAATCCAAAGCCCACGTCTTCGTCTCGTCAAGCCCGTTCTATTGGTATCATTTTCACTATGTGTTAACTTTCTAAAAATGACCATTTTGCCCTTGCCATAAACAGCCCCCTCCGAGAGAGAGAACTGTTTCCGGCGATTCTTTCCGTGAGCTTCTCGCACTTCTTCCCGGTGAATTCTTCCACCCCAGGCAAGCCACAACAACCACTTGCATGATAGCCATGCAGTAGCCATGATTTTCAACTTAAATGTTTAATAAAAGTTTGTTGTTATCTGTCTGCTTGTTTGCTACTTCTGTCGTTGTTTCGGTTATGCCCGTGGTTTCATGTTCACTGTCATGCTATGATCTGATGCTTCCAGTTATCTTGTACTACTGGTTAGTATCATGTTCACATGTTATGCTTGGTAGTAGAAGTACATGCTAGTGGTAGTCTTCATGCATGCTTGTTATCTGTCAAGTACTGTGATATGCATGTTCCGTTGCAACTAGTTATTTTACATGATTATTTGGCAGTGTTCTTGCAATGATTCTTGCATGATATTTATTGATGCTAGTAGTCAAGTATACTATGAGTAGCGTTATACTTGTAATATTCATGCTCGTCAGTATGCCGTGCTCATTTGGTTAAATATTTCATATTGGTTATGCTCGATGAATATGTTGCACCTCCATGCTTATGTTGATATCATGCCCATGCATTGTAGTTGCATCACGTTATTCTTTTATTATGACTCAGCTTATTCATTCAACTTTAACCGGATAATAATGAACTTGAACAACTGTTGGCTGAATTATGGTGCCACCATATCGAGCTGACCAGTGCAGCCACACTTGCCTTTTATGGGAAGGCCCTAACTGGGTCTATTGTCATGCCTCTCACCGGTGCCTCCAACGGGGGAAGGTTATGGCCGCGCGCTACCCTGATCAGGTAGGCGGACATAACCTTGTGTGCCCGTTGTTGTTGTTATGGATCCGGGTCCCCGTTTGGGACAGTTTATGTTTGGCCACGAGGGTGGTCGTTGTGTCTTTGGTAGACATGGGGCCACCCCGGACTAGCCCAGTGGGGAGTAAGTCGGAGTGGCCGAGAGAGTGTCTTTGCAGTAGGACGGTTTTGTCGGAATGCCGTTGGTCCACCCGAATGGGAGTGCGAGGCCATGGGTTCCATGGTGTGGGTACAGTGCGCTACCTCTGCAGAGTGTGTGTGTGTAAATCTATCGATAGCCGTGCCCGCGAATAAGGGCCTAGTTCATGTCGGTCACACCGTGAGTCAACAGTAATAATAAAAATGTGCTTAATAATAATAACCCTGGTTCGATGATGAGAAAGATGTTGGTCATGGTTGTGATCGCCGGAATGATCACCGTGGTATCGAGGATACCGAGTGTTGGATATTTGTGATGTTGTGCGAGAGTCAATGGTAAAGATGAAGCTCCTTGTGGTCATTTAATTATTACTATGGTATTGTTTATACCAAGCTTGATTTGATCCTGAGATGATCGTGTGATGTCCGTGTTGGCAAGTTTGTGCATGTGATGGTTACGAAATAACCCGAGCATAGTAAGTTGGTGCATGTTAGTATCATAATGTTGCATGTAGTATCATCATGCTCGTATGTTCATGCTATGCTTGTTCTAGTTGTATTATGTTCATTTGTGTATGCCATGAGGTTCTGTTAGTATCATGCTTATGTTTGATTTAACCTGATAATGCCATGTTGTTGTTTGTCTTGACTGCTTTTGGTTTATTGTGAGCTTGCAAGTACATTCAATGTACGGACCAGGTGTGTCATGCCAGTTTGCAGGTCGTGCCTGGATTGCTCGCTTGTTTTGGTGTGGTTCCTATGTTCGCGAGCTAGGATAAATGTTCCAGCCAGAGTCCCTGCAGATTGGAGTCCATCATCGCTGTTCGTTGTTCCGCTGCCAGTAGAGGTTCCGCTGCCTCGTGTTGTTATGTTGCTTGTATAGAGAAACCGTGGCAGGCATAGTGTCGCTGTGCCGATGTTATACGTTGTAATATCAGAGACCTTGTATTCATATTCATGTAATAAAAGAAGGCTGGTTTGTTCTATGCTAAGAAGTGCTGTATTCCAGAAGACTTCTCCTCGATCTCTGGGCTGGAATACGGGGCGTTTCGGTTTCTCTGAGCCAGGGTGCCACAGGCTTGGTATCAGAGCAGGTCTGGCTGTAGGACGCCCTAGACCGCGCGAACGTTAGATTGCGGTAGTATAGAGTTTGGTTGGTTTGTTGCATTTGATTGCGGCATTTGTTTATCGCATAGCATGCATAGAGATTATTATTTGGTCGTTAGCAGTTTATCTTGTGAGTATAGGTGGTATCAGTTTCAATCCACTACCTGCACCATCACTCTTTGCATACCTTTTTTCGGTGTTTGGCGTCACCTCTGTCCCAGCAGAGTGATGCCATGGTACCGAGTGTTCCAGACATCATTTGCAGGAGTTATGCTCAGGTATCGCTTTGATATCTTTTCGCCATCCACCCATATTATTTTGGTGATACACTTGTTTCTATCGTGAACCATGCCTTTCATCTCGTCCCCTTGGCAACCCTTACTAATCTTGGTCGTCAGAAAAAGGGCAATGCCAGCAAACCCAGTTTTCCACCGCTATCTTACCCTGTCATCCAATTCTTTGGATGTGTACGAATCCCTTTCGTACGCTCGATGATGATGTGGTCGTGACTTTTGTGTCCCGCTACTTGATCGTCAAGTCCGTCCTCACCTGTGCATCCATCCAGATCCAGCCACTGTTCGGCCAGTGCTTGGTGTAACTTCGGTTACGCCAACTCCTTCCACACAGGGGTATAACTTTCGTGCATACCGCCACACCATATTAGATCGTAATACTGGAGTTTCCACGCAATTTGTGTGCTTAGGTGTGCATGCATATTTTGGTGTGAGTAGCAGTAATATGTGATGATTGCTTGATTAATTATTTTAGTAGTATGCTTGTGTGCTTTTATTTTAGTCGTTTCTTTTGTTTCTTTCTTTGGGCCTTCGGTGTGGCATAATTTCCCCCCTATTAAAGTTGATCATCAGCCGACACCGGACATGAAGAGTTAGCAAGAAATGCATATATTTGGAAACTCAGCTAAACATAATGGAATTGTCAGCAGCCTGCAGTGAAATTGGAAATAGCTCGTCTGAATACAAGAGAAATCTTGGATAAAGTTTGCATTAACATGCATTCCTCACAACAGTATGTAATTCTCAGCCGACTGCATTCAGATTTGTGGGATATCTGATCTGAGTGTCAAGTCTCCCTTAGCGTGCACTCTTCATAGCAGAAAAGATCAAATCAGCAAGAAGTTAAATTGTGTGCAAGGTTGATAGAATATTATGAAAGATATGGCTCAAGATACAAGTTTAATTTTTCGTTGAGGATAATCTTGGAACCCGATGTACCTGGAAGCAAGCAAAAATATGGCATGTACTCAGAAAGGAAGCTAGTCCTGCAAAACCCCGTTTCATAACAAAAATCAAGAGCAAAAATATTAAGATGGTTAAATATGTGGAAATCGGTCCGCATATCACAGTGAGAATCTTCTACTATAAGCAATCCAGTCTTTCCTCGCAAGATACCCGAGAAGCTTCCAATGCAAGATTAATCTAGCTTCCTCAGTACAAAATATGGATGACTACGTGTCAGGTACTCTGTCTTCTTCAGTAAGGAACCGCACAAGCTTCCGGCATAAGGTACCATCTTTCCCATAGCAATTCTTTAAGGGGGTAAGCTTCTGAAGCACGATACCCAGTCTTCTTCAGCAAGCTGTCCGATGAAAGTTTCGAGCACAAGCCAGCCAATCTTCCTCAGTAAGACATTGGTACAAGGTAGTGCGCTGTGAATTGACAGCATATGGCAGTGAATCCCAAGAATCAGATCCGCACCATTTTGGTCAGAAGCAGGAATCAGTCAGAATACACGTCTGTCTCGGGAATCCGATTCTCATATATATATATATATATGCGGTGAGCATACCACCAAGATCTTACAAGTCACTCGGATGAGGATCTATCAACCACGTGAGGATGGTTAAGAGAAGAAAGCCAGATATAAACCTAGTGTAACAAGGAACTATCAAGTTTGACGACAACACTGAGCTCTGTACAAGTACGAGTGAACCTGGAATGTGATCCTGATGAGCCCTTGTCTACTTTTCTCCGGTATCGGCACCACGCTTGTGTTCTGAGCTGTTTATGGCCATTCAGGGTGGATGCCGATTTTATTTCTCTCTATTCAACAATTGTCACGAGTTCTGAGATGCTTTCCGGCCGTCTCGTATAATTGTTGAGTTTCTTTTTGTGATAGTGGCCCTATGCTTTGAGCTGCTTTTCGGCCATCTTAGGGAGCTGCCACTTTCTTCTTATCAACACGGTCTCATGCTGCTTTTCAGCCGTCTTGAGCCGTGGTTGTGTTATTTTAGTAATGTCCCAGATCTGAGACGCAAAGACCGTTCTAGTGGCTACTGATTTATTTGCCGATTTCTTGCAAGGGTTCAGGTGATCATTTCCTTGTGATTAAACATTTGAGAGACGATAAACCTGCCATTGAAGAAATGTTACCTGCCAGGGGATAAGGATAAATATATGCCTGTCAAAATAATTCCCCTCACAGAATTCATGGTCACACAAAGAATTAAGAGATATGGCCAAGCCCTGCACCGTCGGTCCAATCTGCGAATATTATTCTATAAGGTCATATCCCTTTATGTTGGCCACGACAGGAGTCAGTAAAATAATTGGTACAGATCTGACACTCAATACAGTGGAACCAGTTAAGATGATTCAGAAACTCCTGCAAGAAGTCAGAATACGTCAAGTGAACGATTATGAGCTACCTCACTATTTTAAACCTGGAGGACCCATAGTTGGTTGAGAAACCCAATGCAAGGAGAAAAAGATTTGGGTGTCCACCAGGAAAAATTTGTTCACAATTTCATGAAAGGTTGCCGGTGCTGGATGACACATCAATCGGATATCACTCTTGGACTTGTTAGCCGAACATATATTTCAGTCATAATAATCGATCACACTCAGCCAAGTCAGCCGGTATAAAAATAATTGGAGCCAGCATCATCATGAACATGTAAGATCCGTCAGCATATGGATACAGTAAAGGAAACCACCCCGAGCCACACAGACAGTCATATGAAATTTAATGGTAACAATCAATAAAGGAAAAAGGATACCCAAGTTGGAAACGGATTCCTTAAGTCAGTATATTCATAGTTGTTTCCTGAGCAACCAAATCTCGAGGACGAGATTTCTTTAAGGGGGGAAGAGTTGTCACAGCCTGATTTTTGGCCATTTCTTTTTCTGTTGTTTTTCTGAGATTTTTGCCTGAGTTTTCTTTCTCCGTGGCTATGTGGTCTGGAAACTGAAGAAGATGACCTCTTCTTTTTTCCAGAGTGGCTTGTCATCCTCATATCTATCCCTAGACCTTTCCATTTCCATCTTGGCCCAATCCCAATATTATTTTTCTAGGGAATATTCCTTTTTCTATTAAAGGAATAACCTAGTCTGCCCTAGGTTGTGAAGCAACATATGTTTCCATCACACCAAAATTCCCAAATAAATTCTCATAAATTGCTTGGGTCATATCTTCATCAAATATGGCAACGCTTTTCATTGCCATGTTCAAATTTTTTTCACCAATATTCTTTTTTCTATTCTGCCCTAAATGGCACTTTGTGAAGCAAGTGCTATTTATATTTGACCGATTGATCTCAAAATCCTTGGACACCTTTTCCTGTCCATATCATTGCCACATGCCAAAATGCAACCTCATTTGCCTAGTAATTATTTAATTATGATTTTCCAAAGTTTCTATCCAGAAAGAAGCTTTGTGTAGGAGGTGCAAGCTAGGCACATCCAAATGAGTTGCCACTTTGCATGATCCCTCATATCATCATATAATAGCCCTCCACCAAAGTAGAGCTCGTGTAATGCCTCCATGTGAGCTCAACTTCAATTCTTTGATTATGTCCAAAATTTTAGTTTGTGAAGCAAGTATATTTTATCTTGCTCCATTATGGCTGCCAATTTTTCTAGGCCTTCTATTGTCCATATAACTCCCCTCCACCCATTTTGGGCATGGTTCATCAAGCCATTATTCCTCTAGAAGCTGTGCAAGTTTCTGGTCATTGGAGATGTTTGTGAAGGAAGTACCATTTTGGAAAGTCCAAATAGCATGTAATTTTTACAGCATCTCTATATGACCTAATAACCAAGCCTTGCAAAAATTCAGCTCAAGTGGTTACTCCAAGTGAGTGCTACTTCATGATCTTGTTTCTGGACATATTTATGTAGTTGTAAAGCAACTATATTAAACACTGGTCCAAATTTTCTCAAACTTACCAGGACTGTAGTCCTTCCTAACCTAAACTCCCGAGAAAACTCTTTGCTTCCAAACTCCTTCCTGTTGATCACCAGCTCATGGTCAAGTTTACTGCAGTAAACTTCAGACGGTGATTACCATTTAACCAGAGCAGTTTTCACCAAGCTACCACCGCAGTTAACATCTACCATGGACGAACTTACCACTAGACATCCTTTTTTATAGCCATGGCATCTTCTCTTCGCCAGTATGCGCGGTGACCACTGCTTTGGCGTGCAATGGCCACGCCCAGAATGGCTTCTTGCTCGGGCCCCTTCTCTACTCAGCGTCGCAGCGAGAACGAGCGTGTCTGGCGTCTCCCCCTCGCCGCCATCTTCTCCCCGGACCCATTTCCCCCTCCAGAAGCCTCCTTGACGGCACTCGTCACTGCGCGCCCACGGGAGCACTATGGCCGACCGAGCCTGAGCGGCGTTCGGCTCCTTCTCCCCTGTGCGCTCGGCCCCTCCTACACAGTGCGACACTATGGCTCGTCCGCACCCTCCTCGTCGTGATCCCGCCCTCTCCCGTGAGCTCTGCGCGCCAGAGCGTCGGCCAGACGTGCACGGTGGCACACCCCTCGGCCATCCCCTCCCTGCCTATATATATGCCTCCCCCGAGCCCTCCGAGCACTCCAGCAGCTCCCCCTCTCTCCCAGACCCCTCCTCAGCCTCTCGCCTGAGCTCTAGAGCGTCTCCCCGCTGCCCATCGCCACCATGGCCGCCACTTCTGTAACCTCCGTCACCGCGGCCTCCCCTCCTCTACACTCCTCCGCGGCGGCCCCTTTAGCTCTGAATGGGAACGCCCCACGACCCCGCATCCGCCGGTGCCCTCGGCCGGGCCAGAGATGGCCGGAGCTGGCCGGCCCCATCGCCGCCCCCATCTCTCTGTCCTCCCCTACCCTCTCCCGTTGCCGCCTTCCCTGCTCTCCCCGGCGTGCCCCGTCCCTCTGGAAGGATGCGGCCGGCTGAGCCGTGCCCGCCGGGCGTGGTCAGAGGTAGCCAGGCCGGCGCCGGCGTCCCTTGCCCCGCCTCCTCTGTTCTGTTGAGGAACAGAACGAGGGGAGGAAGAAGACGACCCCTGCCAGCGGGCCCCACCTCCACGCGGGCCCCGCCTGTCATCCGCCGCGCGTTGACCCCAACGTCGCCACGTCAGTTAAGTGGAAACGTATTCCCCGGAATATGTTTTCTGTTTTGGAAATCGTAGTTTCTTTCTTCTTCAGCCCGAAGTACGCTTCGCTGTTCTGAAAGCGTATTGTCTGAAATGCGCTTTCTATTTTATCCTCCAGGGGCCTGTCTGTGGAGATACTTTTTTACAGATTAGTCCCTGAACTTCGCCGGGCTATAACTTTTTGCTCGCAACTCCGTTTGAGGTGAATCCAAAGCCCACGTCTTCATCTCATCAAGCCCGTTCTATTGGTATCATTTTCACCATGTGTTAACATTCTGAAAATGACCATTTTCCCTTGCCATAAACAGCCCCCTCCGAGAGAGAGAACTTTTTCCGGCGATTCTTTCCGCGAGCTCCTCGCACTTCTGCCCGGTTACTTCTTCCACCCCAGGCAAGCCACAACAACCACTTGCATGATAGCCATGCAGTAGCCATGATTTTTAACTTAACTGTTTTATAAAAGTTTGCTGTTATCTGTCTGCTTGTTTGCTACTTCTGTCGTTGTTTCAGTTATGCCCGTGGTTTCATGTTCACTGTCATGCTATGATCTGATGCTTCCTGTTATCTTGTACTACTGGTTAGTATCATGTTCACATGTTATGCTTGGTAGTAGAAGTACATGCTAGTGGTAGTCTTCATGCATGCTTGTTATCTGTCAAGTACTGTGATATGCAAGTTCCGTTGCAACTAGTTATTTTACATGATTATTTGGCAATGTTCTTGCTATGATTCTTGCATGATATTTATTGATGCTAGTAGTCAACTATGCTATGAGTAGCGTTATACTTGTAATATTCATGCTCGTCAGTATGCCGTGCTCATTTGGTTAAATATTTCATATTGGTTATGCTCGATGATTATGTTGCACCTCCATGCTTATGTTGATACCATGCCCATGCATTGTAGTTGCATCACGTTATTCTATTATTATGACTCAGCTTATTCATTCAACTTTAAGCGGATAATAATGAACTTGAACAACTGTTGGCTGAATCATGGTGCCACCATATCGAGCTGACCAGTGCAGCCACACTTGCCTTTTATGGGAAGGCCCTAACTGGATCTATTGTCATGGCTCTCGCCGGTGCCTCCAATGGGGGAAGGTTATGTGCGCGCGCTACCCTGATCAGGTAGGCGGACATAACCTTGTGTGCCCGTTGTTGTTGTTATGGATCCGGGTCCCCGTTTGGGACAGTTTATGTTTGGCCACGACAGTGGTCGTTGTGTCTTTGGTAGACACGGGGCCACCCAGGACTAGCCCAGTGGGGAGTTAGTCAGAGTGGCCGGGAGAGTGTCATGCCAGTAGGATGGTTTTGTCGGAATGCCGATGGTTCACCCGAATGGGAGTGCGAGGCCATGGGTTCCGTGGTGTGGGTACAGTGCGTGTGACACCCGAAGACCGATGTCCCAGAAGATTCCAGAAGATTCCAGATGTTCCGGGTTCTTCCGTGTGTTTCATTTGTGCTTGTGTTATTTATTTTTGCATTGCATCATGTCATATTTCTTTTGCATCTCAACCTAAATAAATCGTGTGGACCTTCGGTCCATTTAAATCGAGGGAAGTGTGACTTCTCTTTATTGAAAGGATCGATATGGTTGACTAGAGGGGGGGGGGGTGAATAGGCAACTAACAATTTTTAGCTTTTCTTAACCACTTAAAATAAAGCGACAAAATAAGTTGTCTAGATATTCTACTAGGAAGATAACTAAGATAAAGATGCACAACAACTACACACGCATGCTATAGGAATTAAACAAGTAAAGCATGCAAGAGTAAAGGTAAGAAATAACCACAAGTAGAACCGGAGGAGACGAGGATGTGTTTCCGAAGTTCCTTCCCTTTGAGGGGAAGTACGTCTCCGTTGGAGCGGTGTGGAGGCACAATGCTCCCCAAGAAGCCACTAGGGCCACCGTATTCTCCTCACGCCCTCACACGATGCAAGGTGCCGTGATTCCACTAGTGGTGCCCTTGAAGGCGGCAACCGAACCTTTACAAACAAGGTTGGGGCAATCTCCACAACTTGGAGGCTCCCAACAAACCACGAAGCTTCACCACAATGGAATATGGCTTCGAGGTGACCTCAACCGTCTAGGGTGCTCAAACACCCAAGAGTAACAAGATCCGCAAGGGATTAGTGGGGAGAATCAAATATCTCTTGGTGGAAGTGTAGATCGATGCCTCCTCAAGCAATCCCGAGCAAATCAACAAGTTTGATTGGCTAGGGAGAGAGATCGGGCGGAAATGGAGCTTTTGGAGCAACAATGGAGTAGTGGGGGAAGAGGTAAGTCTTCTTGAAGAAGAAGACCCCCTATATATAGTGGGGGGACAAATCCAACCGTTATTGGAGGTTTCAGCCCGCAGAGAGCGGTAGTACCGCGCATGAGTTGCGGTACTGCCGCTGGCAGAGCGGTACTACCGCTTGGGAAGCGGTACTACCGCGTAGGCAAAAGATTGCGACATGATTGACAACCACAGATGAAATAAATTACATCCGTGTCTACATCCGCAGGGGAAAACGGTAGTAGCAAAACGCGACACGGTACTATCGCTTAAGTTAAGCGGTACTACCGCGTTGTATGCGGAAGTAAAAAATTACTTCCGCATCCACTTCTGTACTTAGGCTCAGCGCCTGGGCCAGATACATGGTACTACCGCTCTGGGGACGCGGTACTACCGCTTGAGCAGTACTACCGTGTCGGCAGGCGGAACTACCGTGTAACTGCGCGGTACTACCGCTTGGCAGAGCGGTACTACCGCTTGCTAGGCTGTTGATCAGTACAGAAGCCACAGATTTGCAACAATGAAAGATAACCGGTTGGACCTCCAGAGAAGCACGGAAAGGTGGTGAGGGAGAAAGATGTGTACGTGTTGATTCTACCCAAACCTTTCCGACGCGGACCCCCTCTTAATAGTACGGCTTTCCTATTACTCAAAGCCACCGATAGGGAGCAAAAAGAAAACACCGTCCTTCATAGAATCCGAGGGGCAAGCAATCGTCTTGTGCCATAAGGGAGATATACCTGTATGAGCTTAGAGCACATGATCAGTCCGCAAATGCATTGTCATCAATCACCAAAACTACTTAGGGAGAAATATGCCCTTACATTTATAACATATAAAAGCCTCTCAATATTATTAGGGAGCTATATTAAATATTCCATTTGTTTGGAATTAACCCAACACACTTGCATATTTTCCCCATGCCTTCTCTTTCTTATTCCTTGCCTCCAAACCTTGTCTATAATTTTTCCGTTGTATCGAGGCTCCTCCTAAAGTCTAGACTCCTTTCAAACTCCTTAAGGCAAGCTAATTATTTTAGTTTGCTTTTCCCTATTTTGTTGGAACCACTTTTGTTGGGTTGGTAATATTCCTTAAAGCCTTACAAAAATGTTCCATCATTTTATTCTTGTTCTTTGCCTCTTTTCTTATTAATTTTGACTCTTTTTTTATTCTGCTAAATAAAAGAGTTTAATAGAGAGAGTGGAGCTGAGGCCCAGCCGCCAGGCCAGGCCCAAACTCTCCCTCCAGCAGCTGGCCCATCAGCCTCCTGGCCCATCTCCTCCCTGGCCAACCGACGCCAAACCCTAGCCCGACCGCACCGTTCCTCGCTCTTCCCCCTGTCGCGCCGCCAGCCTCGTTCCCTTTGCCGCCCGCTCGATCCCGTTCCCCTCGCGACCCCGAGCACCCCCTTGCCCGCACCATCTCCTTTCCCCCAACTTCCTCTCCCCGATTCCCAGGGCGCCGGTCGCGCGCCTCGTCCTGCCTCGGCCAGGCAGCAGCCGGCCCGGCCAGGAGCTGCGCCAAGGCCAGCGCCTCGCCTCCGTCCGTCCTCCAGCCGTGCCTGGCTGCTCCGTCGCCAGGGCGCCCTGTCCCTTCGGCCACCGGCGCGCCAGGTCGCCACGGCTCCCTGCGCCCTTCTCCCTCCAGCGGCCAGGAGCCCCGGCGCCCCGTCTCTAGGCCGCAGCGAGCGCCCGTCCTCGCGTCGGCTCCCTGCGCCCGTGCCCTCCTCCCCGAGCAGCTCCGCGGCGGCCACCGCGCCTCGCTGCATCCTCGCCTGGCTCGGGTCTCCCTCCGGCGCGCCAAGCACCAGGAGCTGCGCGCTCCGGTCTTATCCGGAGTGTTCAAGGTATCTCAGAAGATTCGTGTTTCCATTCTTAATCCTGTCAAGCTATTTTGAGATTGTTATCTCATTCAAGCAATTTAATTCAACCGGTGCAATATCTCTTAAGCAATCTTTTCCAACGGTGATTTCTTTACTAGGCCCTAACCCACAGGTCTTTCTCCAGGATCTTACCTGACTCTTCTATTTTTCCGGAGTATACTCAAATTCTTTTCAAAGTGTGACGTAAGTATGAATCCCATCAGTCACAGTCCTTCTCCAGGACCGCTTTAAAATTCTTTTTCATCATTGGTTCAACCTTTTAATTCTTCATTCCGGAGTATCTCGAAATTCTTCATGGCATTTCTCGTCTTCATTCTCAACATTTGAAGACCAGAGAAGAGTTTCTCTTAAATCTTGGCCCGTTCTCTTGAAGGCTCGTGGTTCTAGCTTCATGCCATCCTCATTATTGTTCAGATTGTGAGGAATTCTTTTATACCATCCGAAGCATTTCATGAATTCTTTTCTGTGTTCCTCCGAAGGCGATCATTTCAGAATATTTCTTCGTTCTCAGTTTTCAACTTCGTCCTCCAAATATTCTTCATTGATGTCTCTTCGTTCGTCTCCACATATTTGTACGGTGGTTCTTTCAAGATTACCCTCCCGTTGTTATCGTTTTAATTCATTCGTTCTTTTCATAATCCTATCAGTGCTTTGTTGAATAATTATCCAAGGTTGTGCTAGATCTCTCTTAATTCTTTCCAACGAGAATAAGTAGTATGCCAAATCCGTTTGCTTGTCATCAATTTAATTTGATGAAGGTTAAGCATACAGTAAATCTTATTCTATTTTTCCTCGAAGTGACTAATCTCTGTTTTCCGGAGCTTGTTCATCATATCATATTCTCAGTTCTAAGTTGTTCATCTTGTTTTCCGGAGCTCCAAGTTATTTCAATTATATCATTTCAAACCTCAATCTAATTCATCATCAGATCCCTGCTGCTCTGGCTGATACTCCTCATCAGATTCTTGACCACTTGTATCCCTGGCGAGCCATCCAGGTAGCCTCAGGAGTGATGTTGTCCTCCGATCCATTGGAAACCTCCTCTCCATACAAAGCCAGAATCTTCTTGTCCCGCTGACGTGTCTTCTTGTCAGTCACATGAGCACGGTATTGCCCCTGAGCCTGCATGCAGAAGAGGGCCTTCATCTTCTGCTGTAGCCTCTTAGCCCAAGAAGGCTTCTCCACTGCAGAGGAAGAAGAGGGGGCAAATCTGCCAGAGCGGACATCAGCAGTCTCCTCCACAGGCTCATCCTCAGTGCCCATCTGGGCAGCAGCAGCCTGAGCACGAGTAGTGGTGTTGGCCCAACGAGTCTTGACACGGAGCCGGATAGGATCATGGCGGTAGCAGTCGGCCTCGAACTCCTCCTCTGGATACAACTTTGCCCAAGTCTTGGAGATGAGCAGAAATAAGAATGGACCATAGATAGGTACCTTGCGAGTGTAGATGGAAAACCGGAGCTCATTCCACATGATGTGGGAAATGTCAAGTGGTGCAGCCTGGGCGGAGCGAGCCTCTTGACACATCAGAAGCATATCAACCAGATAGGCATGGACCTTGTCCTTGTCGCCAACACGAGGGAACAGCGTGTTGCGAAAGATCCGATACATGATGTCCAGGAAGGGATTCAACACCCAAGTTGTTTTGCCACTAGCAAGGGTCTTGGCCTCATAAAATGGAAGCAGTTTGTCCTTGTTAGCTGATTCAGGATTGGCGTGAGGCCGAAAACCAATTGGGTTATGGAGACCCTCATCGGGAAGCTGAAGAAGATCCATGAACTCCTTCCAAGTAGCGGTCATCTTGTGACCATGGGTCATCCAAGTCATGGGACGATCCTCCTTTGCCTGAAAGTTGACCGAGGCATAGAACTGCGCAATGAGCTCAGGGTCAAAGTCGTTCTGGAATGTCATGATGTGCTCCAGACCCAGCTGCTCGATCAAATCAAGGGCTTCTGCAAAGTATGCCCGGTTCTTATCCTTCCTCATGTGCTCCACATCCACCCAGTGAGCATCCACATAAAGGTTGGCCTTGGTATTGAGCACCTCATGATAGATGCGAAACTGTTGCTTGGTCCAGAAGATATCATCGCCAGGAAAGTGCTCACGGGGTTCTCCATATGGGTTGATCTTCCTTCTAGCCATGAACTCACCAGCAGGCATTTCCTCCATAGACATTGATGATTCCTTGCGCTTGTTGGCTGAGGTCTTGTACCGGCGCTGGGGATTGGAGCCCTCTGGCACATCACTTGGGGTACGCAGGCGCTTGGAACCGGTGTCACGAACTGGGTTGGTACGACGGCCCTCAAAACCTGAGCCACCACCTAAAAACACAAACACAAGACCACAACAACACAAATACAAGAAGAATCAATGCCAAAGCCTCGAAAGACACAAGAAACCAAGGGAAATAGAAAAGAGAACATGCCACAAAGAAAGTATGAGCCAAGCGGTAGTACTGCTGACCCTTGCGGAAGTAAAAAATTAGTACCGCAGGGTAAGCGGTAGTACCGCATGTTACATGCGGTAGTACCGCATACGCTGCGGTAGTAAAAATTTACTTCCGGAAGAAGAGGCGGAACTAAAATATTAGTACTGCATGCGGAGCGGTAGTACCGCACTGGGTCGTGGTAGTACCGCTCGGCAAGCAGTACTAAAAGTTTACTTCCGCCCGAGGGGGCAGAACTAAAATATTAGTACTGCATGCGGAGCGGTAGTACCGCATTGGATCGCGGTAGTACCGCTCGGCAAGCAGTACTAAAAGTTTACTTCCGCCCGAGGGGGCGGAACTAAAAACTTAGTGCTGCATGCGGAGCGGTAGTACCGCATTGGCCCGCGGTAGTACCGCTCGGCACGCAGTACTACAGTTTTTACTTCCGCCCTAGCGGTAGTACCGCTGAGGACAGCGGTAGTACCGCTCAGGTCAGATCAGATCTGGATTACATCGTGCGGTAGTACCGCGGTTCTCCAGCGGTAGTACCGCACGAAACAGATCTGAGAAGAACAGATCTAGAAACTACCAACGAGATCGACACACGGTACTACGGCTGATCATAGTAACTTCGTAGCAACATCTCTAAGCATATTTCTAGTGCACAAACACTCTTCCACAACCTAAGCATCCATGGATAAGAGCACGAAGAACACAAAAACACTAAGTATCTCCCCTAACCCTAAAAACTCAGGCAAGGCAATAAAAAGAGGGGAAAAGGGGAGAAACCTGCATCCATGGCAAGAGGACGTGGTGGGGAACGATCCCACCGGTCGGAAAGCGAGAAGAGTGGCCGAGGGAGGAGATCCGGCGAGGTCCTCCAGCGGCGTTCTTGAGAGAGAGAGAGAGACAGGGACGACGTGGGGGTTAGGAGTGAATGGGTATGGGGGAGATGGAACTCCCCCTGCCTGCTTATAACCCCCACACGTTCTGATATGTGCGGTAGTACCGCGGTCATTGCGGTAGTACCGCTTGCGCGGTAGTACCGCTCGCCGGGCGGTAGTACCGCCCTACCAGCGGCAGTAAAAAAAATACTGCCGTGCTGGAGGTACGGTAGTACCGCATGACCTCCGCGGTAGTACCGTAACCAGTCACGGTAGTACCGCTTCCCCAAGAAAATGCACAAAAGAGGCAAGAGGTTTTAAGCATGAGAGAGTAAAAACACCACGAGCACAAACAAAACATGAAACACAAATTCCTCACAAGAGGGCGGTGGCCGAGGCCACCTATGTTTGAGTTTTATAGATATGGCACCGCGAAGAATTATCCTTGGGCCCATGATCAAAGCTCGACTTGAAGCATTTAGGCCAACTATGTATGGCAAATGAAAAAGTTTTGGTTAGTTTATGCATAATGGGGGG
>LR738715.1:352970124-352986862 GCA_902687465.1 Secale cereale | reverse complement strand
AATCCTCCAAAAGAATCCTTCAGAAATCGTAGTACATTGTCATTGTAAACTTGGAAAAAGGTATCACAAATTGAACTCCCTTATGGTTAACATTTAACAGGAAAGGAACATCACCTCGATATATAGCTTCTCGAGGCACGGAAAGCATCTCAGGAAACTGAAAACTTGCTCCAGGTTCGGGCCAATAGATTCTCGTGCCAAGACCTTCATTGTGCGCAGTTTCGGGGTCAAGCTTGTCGGAATCATTTTATGAATGATAGACGAACAAACATCTTCAAAATTACAAATAATGTTAATTTGTACTCCCTCCGTCCAAAAATACTTGTCATCAAAATGGACAAAAAGGGATGTATCTAGAACTAAAATACATCTAGATGCATCCTCTTTTATTCATTTTGAGGACAAGTTTGTCCGGACGGAGGGAGTAGAAGGAGAGGTAGAAGGCGGTTGTTGTACCTGAACGGGTGTGGGTCCAATAACAAGTTCAGAGTATTTGTCGGACGAGTAGGCCAGCACTGTCAATTTTGCCGCAGAAATGACATTGATTCTTGTTGGACCTTCTTGATCAACTAAAAGTAATCTCTCAAGTGCAGGTGTGTCCTCAATGACCATACCGTGGTACACATCTTGTGATGTCTTCTTGCCGCACCAGCAACACACATAAATAGCCCGGAGAGTCATGGAGGTGATGTGGAAGGTACTCAACCCATTAATCGCCTGGAAACGAAGGTACTCGAGTGCAGTACAGCCATGGAGCAGGCACTCCATGTAACCGTTTGAGAGGCAGATGGCGACGAGCTCAAGGTGCTTCAATCGTGGTTGAATAAGAGCAGGCGCGTCATTAGGGGGGATGGTAGTTCTTGAACTTGGCGATGCGCAGCGCGGGCGCGAGGCGGAGTGAGGACATTGGCAGCAACCTCATACGCCCATCATCAAAAGTGAGATCCTCGAGCTGATCTAGGGTGGGGGATGGGAACCAGTCGTCAAGCTTGGCTCGGTCCTTGTCGTTGGAACGGAACATGCCTATTCTACGGCCTCTAGTTGTCCAAGGTGACTGTCGAGGATCTTGGAGAACGCATCCAAGATTTTGCGATAGCCATGGTAGAGCTCGTGGGTGTCTATGAGGTTCAGAGTCCTGGAGTTCCATAGGGGGCGCCACCGCCAGGAAAGGACGGTTGTCTGCCCCCATATTTGATTGGGAGGAGGGAGATGATGATTGTCAACATATCATCGAGGAGGCTGCTGATGAAGTCTAGGTCTGCTGTAGTCGCTTGCGGTTCTAGCTCGCCCCGCCTCCGCTTGTTGGCAGGCCTGTTCTCCACCTCCGGAGTCTCCTTGTCAGCGTTGCTTTCTGATAGAAATGGGAGTACAGTGAATATTTAGTTGAAACATGGCAACAGAAAAGTGTATTGGTAAATAGAAGTTATTACGTAGGAATATAGTAAGAAAAGGGAACAACAATTGGTTGCTTAAATACTACACAATTCATTTGACATTGCTGTGTAAGTCAACATGCAGATAGTTGAAAAGAAAACTTACTTTGAACAAAGTCTGGACGGATGATTTTGTCGGGGAAGTTAGCATATATCTCATGACCAGGCCCTTTTATGTGTAGTGCAATTTTAGTGCCAGCTTTCAGTACATAAAACTTAGAAATTTCTTTCCAAAAGCCAGTGCCAAAATAGGAGTCACCACGTTCATCGAGTTAGTAGCAATGATTGTAAATCCATGGTTTGTGCGCAGTATGACATCCGTGCAGTCTTGATCTATGTAAAGGGAAAGATTGTGCACTACATAATCTGTTGCATAGCAAGGGATGCGCTGCACAAAATGGTAGGATTGTTAAAGAAAATATGGTAACATGCAAATATGGGCCCAAATTGAGAACTGTACAACAGTTGAAATAGAAGGACAAACGTCTATAATTAAACAGATAGGGTAAACATGATGTCATGGAAATATGAGAGGAATTGAAAGAACAATACATCATTAATTTGCCTAATATACAAAGAAGAGGGGGGAAATCCCCTTTGACGTATATGGTGCTTGTGGCACCTTTTATCCAAATGTAGCAATATTTAGAATATGTTCAGGAAATTAGGCCATGCCAACCGATTTAGGGTGAGATTGAACATACCGCGCGCATCATCAAGCGATCTGAGATGGAATCTCTGGCGGAGGTCGCAAAGTCCTGATGTGTCGGCACACTGTACATTCTATGAATGAAAGAAAACTCTCAAATCAGCTCGAATAAAAATGAATTCACGGTGATTTCCGCCGGGTGATTAGAGGAGGCAGATGAACTAGGATAAGAGATGAGATACTATCTCATTAAAATAATTACCTTGTCGTCCATGAGAAAGAACCCTCAGTATGGAAGATTCCCCAACCGATCTGAACTGGGTCGACCGCGAGCAATGCCGAGAAAGTTGATGGAGATAGGCGGCGGCAAGTGGAAGTGGTGAAATGCGGTGGGCTTTGCCGGCAGCCTGGCAGCGGCGGAAGGCATCGAGCTAAGTGTTTACCGCCGTTATAGGCGTTGCCATGGCATAGACGCGAAGGAGCTTCTGCATGTGTGAATGGGGACCAGAGGGGGTGGCTGGCAGGGGTGAAGGTTTTTGTGACGTGGGGATGGTGAGGGTTTTCTTTTTTCTTTTTTGAATTGGGTGGTGAGGGTTTTCCATCCCACAAAGAATTTTGGAGGCGACGGTTTGCTAGAGTGAACCGTGTGGGATTGACACAATAGGCAAAATGAAAGACATTGCACACGGTTCCATTTTCGTGAACCATGTGTGATTTACGCAATAGGCAAAATGAAAGTCATTGAACATAGTTCCAATTTTGGGAACCGCGTGTGATTGACGTACTACCTCCGTCCTGGTTTATTGGTCCCCTTTGTAATTTTGACCAAATATTTCACTAAAAATGTTTATGCATGTCACCAATAATTATATCATTGAACACTATGCTCAAATACCCATCCAACAATATAATTTTTGCTGACCTGCACTAACATTTTGTCAGTTAAACCTTTGGTCAAAATTTAACACAAATTACAAAGGGGACCAATAAACCAAGACGGAGGTAGATTCCATCAACCGAACTGGTTACATGCATATCTCATGGTTAGACATAAGTAAACATAGATTAAACATACTCGGACATAGATAATAAGCACACGCATATATAGTTCAACCATAAGTACATAGTTCAACCGTCATTAAACATTGCTCAAGCGTACATAGTTCGATCCCACATCTCATCTCACATGCCGGCACGATCCTGAAGCTTCTCCAGGTACTCGGCATACGCGCCCTGCTCCACCCCACAAGAATACTTCTGCTTGAAGGAGCCAAAGGCCCGCCCTCTTGCATGCACCAAAACACTTTGATACGCGTCATGAAGCTTGTGGTAGCAAAATGGGCATCGATAGCCGCCATTCCAGGTCCTAATATGCATGTTATACATTCCTGCATAAAGCTCCCTCAGGATTTTCCTCTTGTACCTCCTCTGGACATCTTCATCCTCGCTGTCCACATCGTTAGACATCACCTATACAAATAGTAAAAAAATGTGGCATCAAATTAATGGCTACAAACTAATCTCTAGCGAACATTTGGCAGTTGCCAAAAAATGGCATCAAATCAATGATTACATGACATGAAGCAGGATTATGAATTTATGGCTATTTAATTATACATATCCAGAGATTATGGTCCGATTTTTAAGCACATTTGTCTAAGTACAGACCAATCTTGAAGAAAATAACGGCACAAACATATGTAGGTCAATCAAAATCAATTGTCAAGTCCTGGCTAGGAATTATTAGCATGAACACTAACCCTAGTCGAATTACTAGCAAAAATAACTTGAACAGATGAAACAACTAATCACTTATCACTTGTACCATTCAAACAATCAATACACTACATGGATCTAATGAAACTTAATCAGATTTCATGGATTGGGAAAACATAACACTAGGATTTCTATTCCAAAAATGGGGACGCAGGAGTAACTAGAGAAACCATATAATCTATTTGACACATAAATGGGTATAGATGACTAACCAACTGCCCATCGTTGTCGGAGTCGTCAACAGAGTTGGTGTGGAACTCCGCCTCTGGCTGTGGAAGCTCGACACCGTCGACGATGTCAGGGTGCAGCAATAACTCGTCGGCGGTGACGGCAACCTGTGTCTCCATCTCCACGCCGTGCTCTGGCGCTTTAGCAGCCATGGCATCGCCACTCCCTCCGATGGGGCGCTTCGGCGGCATCCTCATACACTGACGTCTTTCAGTACTGAGAGCAGCGTCGAGGATGCAAGCGGAGAGAGAGGATTGTGTGTGTGTGTGGCGAGGATGGGGGGTGCGGCCGCTCGGGCGCACCATTAATATGGGGTAGTGGGAGTTGTGGGAGAGAGGCGGGCGGCGGTCAAACCTATGGCTCGCCTCCCGATGAGCCCGTGCACCGGACTGCTGGCATACCTACAAAAGTTTCACATAGCTACTCGCACCTCCCGATGACACCGCGCATCGAGCACGCCTCCGTCAATTTACACACCCGCACACACGCCACCCCGTCAGCCTGCACGGCGGATTGCTCGCATGCATCCCGTCATGTAATGCCCAGGATGGGACTATATTTCCTACGTGTCGAGGCACGACTTAGAGATATAAGCCCATGCTGGAATGATCGCAAGTTTGGTACCTTTGCACATCTCATGTAAAAATGGGGATGGAAAACTGAAAATATAGTTGGCTTACACTCGCCACGTCACACAAATACATTACATGTTCAAACATCATTCAATAAAAAATCACAGCCCATCTAAGGGTAAAGATCCAAATGACAAGATCTCAAACTTAACATTAAACCACAGGTCTAGATCGAATCCTAGTAGAAGCTCTACTGATCAACCGGATAGTTCACATAGTAACGGCTACGCTCCTCGTCGTACTCCTAGTCTAGCTCAGTGCCATCGCCTGTGTAGCTCACCATCGTACCTGCATCTGGGGTGTTGAAGTAACTATGAGCCACAGATGACTCAGCAATCCCGTTCCCGGGTAACACGACTATTTAAGCCTTGGGTGTGGAACAAGGCTGAAGAAAGAACAAGAGTCTGCAGCAGCACTAGCCTAGCTTACGTAAAAGAGAGCGAGAAGAGAAGGTGCCTCGGTCGAGAGATGATCACGAAGTGATCCTAACTAAAACAAGTCAAACATAACCCCACCGTGTTCACTTCCCGAATCCCTTTCGGAAAATGACCGTCAGGGTACTCACGCTGGTAGTGTATTGGAACATGGTGTCAAGTTTTCTACAACCGGATATTAACAAGCTCCCATCTGCCACATAACCGCGGGCACGGCTTTCGAAAGTTCATAACCCTGCAGGGGTGTTCCAACTTGGCCCATGACAAGCCCACGATCCGCGGAGTCGCAACTCCAAGGTGGGAAGGCCCGAGTATTCTCGGAATCCCATGCTCAAAATACTCCGACTAAGGTAAGGCTAATCCAGCAAATCCTCCCGGCGTGCCGACACCCTGACAATAGCCGCGCGTATCTAGTCTCAGGCCACGACCGGATAGGTCAGCCTACAGGTATATACCAACCCTCGAGTTTCCTCGGGTGGCCCCGCAGTCTGCCCAGTTTGGACCAACACTCATGTGGAGCACTGGCCCGGGGGTTGTTAATTAAGAACTCGGGTTTGCAAGACCCTATGCAAGTTTTATTAGTTATTAGGCGAATAGTACCAATGGTGGGACTTGCTGGAAAAGACTTAGCACTTAGCGGTTTATCAAGTGGGTCCCATAACCCCAACCTTGTGATGAACGCATAATCAAGGAACATAACACCGGTTTAAACGGTTCCTAGCGGCATGAGTGGAACAAATCACCAAGCAAAAGGCTTAGCCTTCCACCCATTACCAATATATAGATGATTTCATTTAATAATTAATATAGTGTGATATCCCAACAAGCTTCAACAAGAAGCAAGAATCTTCAATCTTCACCTGCAACTAAGAATGCTATAAGAGGGGCTGAGCGAAGCCTACGTATAGCCAATCAAGGGTTTGCATAGGTAGGGTGGTTAAACAGGTTCATGGTTACAATAGGAGGCTGACAGGAAAACATGGGCATCGAGGCAAAACTATAGATCGAGACTTCTAGCAATAGGCAAAGATAGTAATGTTATCGGGGTTCGGTCATCTTGCCTGAAGAGTTGACGATGGGATCGTAAGAGGGGTCCTCGTTCTCAAGCTCGGTAGTAACCTCGTGCTCGTACTCGTACTCGGCCTCAGCTTCCGGCTCTACTCAAACACAAGAACACAAGGCAACGAATCAAACAAAGTGCAATGCGCACACAAAAATACTGGATGCATGGCTGATGCACTATGGAAGCAAAACCGATGCACTATGGAAGCACAGAAAGTCTACTTAGGAAGCACAGTGTTATAGCACAACAATATGCATCAAGCAAAAATGCTTCAAAACATGTTAAAAATAGGATATTATGAATCTACATGAAAAATCACACAAGTTTCATATAGGACTTGCTCAAAACGGAGCTCCGGGCTAAAAGTTACACCCAAAACAATAAATACGCACAAGCTGAAAATTACAGCCACATAGCAACTTCGGAGCCAAAGATAAATAAGCTACATCACTCAAACATCATGGCAATGAGCATGAACATAAACTAGACATATCCTACAGCAAATAAGTCCATTGGAGCATCCCCAAAGGAGCCATGGATCAATAGCAACAAGCTATGACATATTGAACTTGACAACAAAATCCTGACAGCAGTAATTTGTTGCAACTTGGGAGCAAAAGTTAAATATGCTACAGCCACACAAATAAGCATGTGATAGCATGAATGGATAGCCAACAATATATACTACAAGGAATCATCAAGAGTCACCCCAAAACTACCACGGATTGACCTAGAACAACAAGCAAACATGGCTTCTAGAAATTACAGATTCCAGACTTAGTGAAATTTCACTGTGTTAAAACAACAGTTTCATCATGGCATCTTTGAGAGCAAGTTTAAGTCACCTCAAAGCTAAACATGGAAAGTGGTAAACACCACAACAAAGTACACATGATGGTGAATCCAAAACATCTAAGCATGCATCAAGGGGACAAACACAACGATAGCAATGAGCTCCTCAAATTGACATCTCATAACAAGTTTAACGACATAACAGCCACATAGCACTTTGCAAAGGAGGTAAACATGGCAAGATGATATCTATCATGCAAGCTAAATCAATCAACATGTAGAGCATTTCATGACGAACACGTGGACATATCATTTGCATCATTTGGATAAACATGCACCAAGTTATCACATTGCAAAGATGGCATGAAAACAACAACTAACAGCAGTTTATAACAAGTTGCCCTCTTCCAACAGATATTTAAGCATCTAGATGATCTCAAACATGCATGGCACAATGGAACAAAACGTAGTACATGTCTCCACGAACATTTTGACATATCATTCACTCAAATCGGACCATCACACAAAAAGTTATCCATGTTGCAAAACAGCATCAGACAACAAAATACAGGGACTTGGTGGAAATTCGAACAACCTCAGGGTCAGATCTGGAAAGTCAACGCGGGTCAACGGCGGTCGCGGATCGGGCCGGATCCGGCCCACCTGGCACAGATCGGGCGCCTGACTGCGGATCGGGCCGGGGGGGGGGGAGCGGACCCGGCGCGGAGCGGATCCACCGCTAACAGGCTTCACCCGCTAGGGTTCGGCCCGCGGGGCAGATTGCGGCCAGGGGATCAAGCGCCCCGAGCGCCAGGGACGACGGCGGCTCTGCGACTTGGCGATGGATGGGCCTCGGCCCGGCTCGCGCGGGAGGCGGAGGAAGGCCGAGGCGAAGGTGGCTTGGGGTGGGCCTAGGGTTTGGCGGCGCGGAACTGGCCCACCGGCCCACCTGGGCGCCTGGCGAGGCGAGGATCTGGATCGGGGGATCCTTCGATCCCCCCGACCGAGCGGCGGCGGCTGGCTTCGGCCCCGGCGGTGGACGGCGAGGGGGCAGCCGGGGCGGGGCGCCTGGGCCGGAGCGGGGAACGGGGCCGGAGGCGGGCAGCCCGGCGGCGGTGCGGTGGCCGGTCGCCGGCGAGGCGAGGTGGCGGCGGTGAGAAGAAGGCGCGGCCGGCGGCGGTCTTCCGGCGAGCTCCTCCGGCGGGGCTCCGGCGAGCTCCGGCCGGAGTGGAGGAAGAGGCTGGAGGAAGGGGATGAAGGGGCTAGGGTTTTTATTTAGGGCAAAATTTGGGGAAGATGCACAAATATATAGGCACAAGGAGCTAGGGTTGTCCAAATCAAGTGTGGTTTTCGGCCACGCGATCAGAATTGGATGGCCTAGATGAAGGGAGGGGTTTGGGTTGGTTTGGTGGGCTGTTGGAGGGGTGTCTTGGGCCTCAAAGAGGAGGTACTTTGAGCCCACGAGAATAACTGTTGGGGTAGCAAACGAACTCCAAACGCGACGAGATTTGACAGGCGGGTTACACACACCAAAACAACAACACACGACAGGTCTCACGCCAAACCGGAAACGTTACACGGCCAAACACCAAAGTAGGTCACGGGGATGCCACGGACACGTGAGAGAGCTCCGGAACGCGAAACGGACAACAGAAAGGAACGAGTGGGACTGGATGCAAACAACAACACAAATGCAATGCGATGCACATGACTACATGATATGAATGAATGCCACGCACGCACACAACAAAACGACGAAAACCCGAAAGACGAAGAACCCGAAAAGGAATAGATGAAGCCAGAGATATATTATATTGCCCAAAAGGGAAAGTATTTCATCCGGGGCATTACAACTCTCCTCTACTACAAAAAGAACTCGTCCCGAGATCTAGGACTGGAAAAAGGAAGGGTACTCGGAACGAAGATGATCTTCTCGTTCCCACGTAGCTTCTCGGTCGGTATGGTGTAACCACTTGACTTTCAAGAATTTGATGGACTTGTTGCGGGTCTTGCGCTCAGTTTCTTCGAGAATAGCAACGGGATGCTCTCGGTAGGACAAATCTTGTTGAAGATCAATCTCTTCAAACGGGATCATGCGTTCAGGAGTCTTGAAGCATTTGCGTAGTTGAGACACATGAAACACATCATGAACATTGGCGAAGTTGGAAGGGAGCTCAAGTTGATAGGCTAGATCGCCTCTTTTGCCAAGGATCTTGAAAGGCCCGACGTATCTAGGAGCAAGCTTTCCTTTGATACCGAATCTTTGGGTGCCTTTCGTAGGAGAAACACGGAGATAGACATGATCACCAATGTTGAAGGCCAAATCACGATGCTTGCCGTCATAGTAGCTCTTTTGACGCGACTGAGCGGCCTTGAGATTCTCACGTATGACTTTGCACATTTCTTCGGCTTCTGAGATCAAGTCATTGCCAAGAAGTTGACGTTCACCAGTCTCGGACCAGTTGAGAGGGGTACGGCACTTTCTGCCATAGAGGATTTCAAACGGAGCTTTGTCGGCACTTGCTTGAAAGTTGTTGTTGTAAGAGAACTAGGAAAATGGAAGGCAATCTTCCCATTTCATGCCAAAAGATATGACACAGGCTCTGAGCATGTCTTCTAGAATCTGATTCACTCTCTCGACTTGACCACTAGTCTGAGGGTGAAATGCAGTGCTGAACCTGATCTTAGTGCCCATGGCAGACTGAAAGGAGTCCCAGAACTTAGAAGTGAACAAACTTCCACGGTCTGAGGAGATAACTTGAGGGATGCCATGTAAGGACACAATTCTGGAAGTGTACAATTCTGCCAGTTGAGCTGCATTGATGGATTCTTTGACTGGAAGGAAGTGAGCGACTTTGTTAAGCTTGTCAATCACCACGAAGATAGAATCATTCCCTCTCTTGGACTTAGGAAAGCCAGTGACGAAATCCATTTCAATGTGGTCGAATTTCCACTCGGGAATAGGAAGAGGTTGGAGAAGACCGGCTGGACATTGATGCTCTGCCTTCACTCATCTGCAGACATCACATTCATTCACGAATTGGGCAATCTCCCTTTTCATGCGTGTCCACCAGTAAGATTGCTTGAGGTCTGGGTACATCTTGGAACTGCCAGGATGAATGGAAAGGAGGGAATCATGTGCTTCTTCCATTATGAGCTTCCTGAGATCACCTTTTGGAACCACGAGTCTGTCCTCAAAGAACAAGGTATCTCTCTCATCAACGCGATAGCACTTGTATTTAGGAGTACCCTTTGCAATACCATGTTTCACTTTCTGCACCATAGCATCACTGAGTTGGGCCTCACGGACCTGATCTTCCAAGGTAGGAGCAACTTGAAGATTTGCAAGAAAACCCTGCGGAACAACTTGGAGGTTGAGTTTCCTGAATGCTTCACAAAGCTCAGGCTGGAACGGCTTGATAAGAGGGCTGTTGCAATATGCCTTTCTGCTCAAAGCATCTGCAATCACATTCGCCTTGCCAGGTGTGTATTCGATGCTGGGATCATACTCTTGGATCATTTCGACCCAACGAGTCTGGCGGAGGTTCAGATTCGGCTGTGTGAAGATGTACTTTAAGCTCTTGTGATCGGTGAAGATGTCGACTTTTCTGCCCAACAGTAGGTGTCCCCACGTAATCAGAGCATGTACCACAGCTGCTAGTTCAAGATCATGTGTGGGGTAGTTCTTCTCACTTGGCTTCAGCTGACGAGAAGTGTATGCCACAATTCTCTTGTCCTGCATTAGCACACCACCAAGTCCTTGAAGAGAAGCATCACAGAATACTTCGTAGGGCTTGGACTCATCTGGAGGAGTAAGAACTGGAGTAGAGACGAGCTTTTCTTTGAGAGTTTTGAATGCCACTTCACAATCTGGAGACCAAAAGTATTTGACATTCTTCTGCAGCAAGTTGGAAAGAGGCTTGGCAATCTTGGAGAAGTTCTCAACGAACCTTCTGCAATAGCTGGCAAGACCAAGAAAGCTTCGGAGTTGCTTGACATTCTGAGGAGCTTCCCAGTTGACAATTGCTTCAACTTTCTTGGGGTTCACCGCAATACCGTCAGCGGAGATGATATGGCCCAGATACAAGACCTTATCGAGCCAAAATTCGCACTTGGAGAACTTGGCATAGAACTTATGTTCACGGAGTCTGTCGAGAACCAGACGTAGGTGCTTTTCGTGATCTTCTTCATTCTTGGAAAATACCAAAATATCATCCAGATACACAAGCACAAACTCGCCGGTGTAGGGGTTGAAGATGTAGTGCATCATTCTCGAGAAGGTAGGTGGAGCATTGGCGAGACCAAAGGACATGACTGTATACTCATATGAGCCGTAGCTCGTTCCGAAGGCAGTCTTGGGGATATCTTCTTCTCGAATGCGAATCTGGTGATAGCCCATTCTGAGATCGAGCTTAGAGAACACTTTAGCTCCTTTGAGCTGCTCGAACAGTTCGTTGATGTTGGGGAGCAGATACTTGTTCTTTATTGTCTTCTTGTTCAATGGCCGGTAATCAACGCAGAGGCGCTCCGTGCCATCCTTCTTCTTGACAAATAAGACATCACAGCCCCAAGGAGACGTACTAGGCCTGATCAGACCCATACGCTCCTGTTCATCAAGCTGTTTCTTCAACTCCTTCAACTCTTTAGGAGAGAGCTTGTACAGACGCCGGCATGCTGGCTCAGTACCCGGCTCGAGTTCAATGACGAATTCCACTTGACGGTGTGGAGGCATTCCTGGAAGTTCTTCCGGAAAGACGTCTTCGTATTCGTTTGCCACCGGAATTTGAGATATGGCATTCATCTCGCCCTTGTCATTGAGAGAGAAAAGCCTGATTGTGTTATCCCTGGGGGCAAAGATGATCACATCTTCATCAGGATGAGTAATCTTGACTTCCTTGTTTGCACAGTCAATGTGAGCATCATGCTGAGAAAGCCAGTCCATCCCGAGGATGAGGTCAATGTCGGAATTGCCGAGAACCATCGGAGAGGCCAGAAATCGATAATCACCCATGCGAATAGATACATTCGGAGCCTTCAAATTTGAAGTCATGTGCTTGCCCGGAGAGATAATTGACAACTTCTTATCCAGAAATACTGAAGTCAAATTATGCTTGGTGAAGAATGGCCTTGAAATGAAACTAAGAGATGCACCAGAATCAAATAATACTTTTGCAGGAAAAGAGTTCACTGAAAGGTTACCAATGATCACATCAGAAGAATTCTCCACTTCAGCTGCATTCATCAGATTTACCCTTGCATGCTTCAGATTATGCTTCACAATAGCCGAACTGACAGGTGGAGGAGGCGGAAGGCGCCTTGGGTTGTTGCACTTGTTGGAATAATGACCCTTCAGGCCACACTTGTAGCAAGTGACCTCAGAAATTGAACGGGCAGGAGGAACACTTGGTCTTGGAGCTTGGAACTGCGACTTGGACTGATTTCCTTGGTTGTGTGGGTGGGAGGAACCACGGCCACTAGAGTTCTTGTTGCTGTTGTTGTTGTAGGGAGCTCGGATCACTGGAGGAGGAGGAAGCCAAAATTTCTGTTGTTTCGCGACCACTTGAGAAGATGAGGAGGAGTGAACGGCATCTCGAATCCTCTTTTTGGAAGCCTCCATCTTGAGCTGGGCTGCCTCTTGCTTGAGCGCCATGTTATAGAATTTGTCGAACTCATCGGGCTCGAACAAGGTGAGTGCAAGTTGAAGTTCATCCTTGAGACCTCCACGGAACTAATAGATCTTGCTCTTGGCATCTGGTATGTCTTGCTTAGCATAGCGGGCGAGGTTTTGGAACTTGACATTATACTGGTAGACAGTCATAGAGCCCTGCTTCAGGTTGCGGAATTGCTCACGCATACCCTCGATGACACTTGTTGGAATGTGGTGAGAGCAAAAGTCCTTGCAGAAATCATCCCAAGAGATCACACGCCCTTCTCTGGAGTCTTTGTACTGCTGCCACCGGTCAGCTGCTTGATCTTTGAGTTGAAAGGCTGCAAATTTCACATAGTCCTCAGGCCTTACGTTGCTGCACTCAAAATGCTTCTTGATATCAGTTATCCAATCTTCAGCATCGAGAGGGTCAACACAGTAACTGAAAGCCTTTGGTTGATTAGCCAAGAACTGGTTGAGCGTAGCATGGTGCTGTTGGTTGAAGAAATTGCCTTGGTTCCCTGGAGCACCCTGATTTGCTTGATTTGCTTGCATCTGCTGCATCATCTGCATCAACATCTGGGTGTTCTGATTTATAATCTGCATAATCGCTCTCCAAGCCTCAGACGGAGGAGGAGGGGAAGGAGGACGGTCTGGAACCTCTTCACCCTCTGGGTTAGCGTTGGGAACCCGTTTCGGAGCCATCCTGAAAGATATGACCACCAATCAGCAATTTGATTGAAAGAAGGCATAAGCTGAAACAACGGATAGAATGCAACATAGTCTTCACAAGAATCATTCGAACAAGAGGAACGAATGAAATTCTCAGCTTAATGATGACAACAATCTTCACGAGAAGCCACTGGGAGACAAAAGGTAAATAAGAAAAACACAAGGTACAGATGGAAACAAACACAAGATAGGAGCTTCGTTCGACATCTTTGTGCTGAAAGCTTATGAACGCGTTACGAAAGGGTTTTCCAATCCCCGGATCAGCATAGCCGAGGACCCTTTAAGATGCAACTCCCGATCGGAACATCGGCCATAAAACCACTTCACTCAATGTAGAACCCCAAACACGCTAACCTGCATTCGTTGGAAGAATGCCTACGATCTACTGGATAAACCCACCTATTAATTTCTGAAAGTTTCCAGTTATGCAATCAGGTGTTGGGGATACAGGGGAAGCACCGCGCAATCAACTCTAAACCTACATCCAGTTGTATCCATCCTTCAACACATAACCAGTTGTTCTCGGAAACCGTCTACCTCGGACCTTCGAAAAGCATCCACTATACAAAGCTATGGCAATACTCCCGAACTACCTCCCCAGTACTGGGTGATGTCGGGGTTATCTTGCCACTAACCGTATAGGAGAGATTTTCGATGTCGGCCGTCTTAAGTATTCTCGTACTGTCGCGATATGCTTGTGACGACAATACCCCGAAGCTCAACTCCCCGGGACACTGCCACAACCCCTAATGTCAGGAGGCATCGAGAACAATATTCTCGTCACAAGGACATCGAAACAATCCAACAATACTCGCGAGATTCCTAAAAAAATTTGGTGCAATTTTTGAAAGTAGAAGAGGCAAGAGTAGTCGTCAGGAGTCCTCACCAGAGTGAAAGGGGATGAGAAGCAAAGAAATCCTACTCTCCGATATAAATATAGGACTTAAAACATTTTCAGTGTGTGCCTAGACTCGACCGTCAACGATTCGATCAATCAGTGGGGGCTTCTAGGTCGGAGAAGGCTCTGATACCAACTTGTAATGCCCATGCTGGTCCACGATCCGCGGAGTCGCAACTCCAAGGTGGGAAGGCCCGAGTATTCTCGGAATCCCGTGCTCAAGATACTCCGACTAAGGTAAGGCTAATCCAGCAAATCCTCCCGGCGTGCCGACACCCTGACAATAGCCGCGCGTATCTAGTCTCAGGCCATGACCGGATAGGTCAGCCTACAGGTATATACCAATCCTCGAGTTTCCTCGGGTGGCCCCGCAGTCTGCCCAGTTTGGACCAACACTCATGTGGAGCACTGGCCCGGGGGTTGTTAATTAAGAACTCGGGTTTGCAAGACCCTATGCAAGTTTTATTAGTTATTAGGCGAATAGTACCAATGGTGGGACTTGCTGGAAAAGACTTAGCACATAGCGGTTTATCAAGGGGGTCCCATAACCTCAACCTTGTGAGGAACGCATAATCAAGGAACATAACACCGGTTTAAACGGTTCCTAGCGGCATCAGTGGAACAAATCACCAAGCAAAAGGCTTAGCCTACCACCCATTACCAATATATAGATGATTTAATTTAATAATTAATATAGTGTGATATCCCAACAAGCTTCAACAAGAAGCAAGAATCTTCAATCTTCACCTGCAACTAACAATGCTATAAGAGGGGCTGAGCGAAGCCTACGTATAGCCAATCAAGGGTTTGCATAGGTAGGGTGGTTAAACAGGTTCATGGTTACAATAGGAGGCTGACAGGAAAACATGGGCATCGAGGCAAAACTATAGATCGAGACTTCTAGCAATAGGCAAAGATAGTAATGTTATCTGGGTTCGGTCATCTTGCCTGAAGAGTTGACGATGGGATCGTAAGAGGGGTCCTCGTTCTCAAGCTCGGTAGTAACCTCGTGCTCGTAGTCGTACTCGGCCTCAGCTTCCGGCTCTACTCAAACACAAGAACACAAGGCAACGAATCAAACAAAGTGCAATGCGCACACAAAAATACTGGATGCATGGCTGATGCACTATGGAAGCAAAACCGATGCACTATGGAAGCACAGAAAGTCTACTTAGGAAGCACAGTGTTATAGCACAACAATATGCATCAAGCAAAAATGCTTCAAAACATGTTAACAATAGGATATTATGAATCTACATGAAAAATCACACAAGTTTCATATACGACTTGCTCAAAACGGAGCTACGGGCTAAAAGTTACACCCGAAACAATAAATACGCACAAGCTGAAAATTACAGCCACATAGCAACTTCGGAGCCAAAGATAAATAAGCTACAGCACTCAAACATCATGGCAATGAGCATGAACATAAACTAGACATATCCTACAGCAAATAAGTCCATTGGAGCATCCCCAAAGGAGCCATGGATCAATAGCAACAAGCTATGACATATTGAACTTGACAACAAAATCCTGACAGCAGTAATTTGTTGCAACTTGGGAGCAAAAGTTAAATATGCTACAGCCACTCAAATAAGCATGTGAGAGCATGAATGGATAGCCAACAATATATACTACAAGGAATCATCAAGAGTCACCCCAAAATTATCATGGATTGACCTAGAACAACAAGCAAACATGGCATCTGGAAATTACAGATTCCAGACTTAGTGAAATTTCACTAAGTGTTAAAACAGCAGTTTCATCATGGCATCTTTGAGATCAAGTTTAAGTCACCTCAAAGCTAAACATGGCAAGTGGTAAACACCACAGCTAAGTACACATGATGGTGAATCCAAAACATCTAAGCATGCATCAAGGGGACAAACACAACGATAGCAATGAGCTCCTCAAATTGACATCTCATAACAAGTTTAACGACATAACAACCACATAGCACTTTGCAAAGGAGGTAAACATGGCAAGATTATATCTATCATGCAAGCAAAAGCAATCAATATGTAGAGCATTTCATGACGAACGCGTGGACATATCATTTGCATCATTTGGATAAACATGCACCAAGTTATCACATTGCAAAGATGGCATGAAAACAACAACTAACAGCAGTTTATAACAAGTTGCCCTCTTCCAACAGATATTTAAGCATCTATATGATCTCAAACATGCATGGCACAATGGAACAAAACGTAGTACATGTCTCCACGAACATTTTGACATAACATTCACTCAAATCGGACCATCACACAAAAAATTATCCATGTTGCAAAACAGCATCAGACAACAAAATACAGGGACTTGGTGGAAATTCGAACAACATCAGGGTCAGATCTGGAAAGTCAACGCGGGTCAACGGCGGTCGCGGATCGGACCGGATCCGGCCCACCTGACACGGATCGGGCGCCGGACTGCGGATCGGGCCGGGGGGGGGGG
>LR738715.1:352948083-352970010 GCA_902687465.1 Secale cereale | reverse complement strand
GAGCGGACCCGGCGCGGAGCGGATCCACCGCTAACGGGCTTCACCCGTTAGGGTTCGGCCCGTGGGGCAGATTGCGGCGAGGGGATCGGGCGCCCCGAGCGCCAGGGACGACGGCGGCTCTGCGACTTGGCGATGAATGGGCCTCGGCCCGGCTCGTGCGGGAGGCGGAGGAGGGCCCAGGCAAAGGTGGCTCAGGGTGGGCCTAGGGTTTGGCGGCGCGGAACTGGCCCACTGGCCCACCTGGGCGCCTGGCGAGGCGAGGATCTGGATCGGGGGATCCTTCGATCCCCCCGACCGAGCGGCGGCGGCTGGCCTCGGCCCCGGCGGTGGACGGCGAGGGGGCAGCCGGGGCGGGGCGCCTGGGCCAGAGCGGGGAACGGGGCCGGAGGCGGGAGGCCCGGTGGCGGTGCGGTGGCCGGTCGCCGGCGAGGTGAGGTGGCGGCGGTGAGAAGAAGGCGCGGCCAGCGGCGGTCTTCCGGCGAGCTCCTCCGGCGGGGCTCCGGCGAGCTCCGGCCGGAGTGGAGGAAGAGGCTGGAGGAAGGGGATGAAGGGGCTAGGGTTTTTATTTAGGGCAAAATTTGGGGAAGATGCACAAATATATAGGCACAAGGAGCTAGGGTTGTCCAAATGAGGTGTGGTTTTCGGCCACGCGATCAGAATTGGATGGCGTAGATGAAGGGAGGGGTTTGGGTTGGTTTGGTGGGCTGTTGGAGGGGTGTCTTGGGCCTCAAAGAGGAGGTACTTTGAGCCCACGAGAATAACTGTTGGGGTAGCAAACGAACTCCAAACGCGACGAGATTTGACAGGCGGGTTACACACACCAAAACAACTACACACGACAAGTCTCACGCCAAACTGGAAATGTTACACGGCCAAACACCAAAGTAGGTCACGGGGATGCCACGGACACGTGAGAGAGCTCTGGAACGCAAAACGGACAACGGAAAGGAACGAGTGGGACCGGATGCAAACAACAACACAAATGCAATGCGATGCACATGACTACATGATATGAATGAATGCCACACACGCACACAACAAAACGACGAAAACCCGAAAGACGAAGAACCCGAAAAGGAATAGATGAAGCCAGAGATATATTATATTGCCCAAAAGGGAAAGTATTACATCCGGGGCATTACACGTCAACTCATGCCTGCTCGCATGGCACACGGGTCGCGCAGCGGCACATATATTGTTTTTCTGTTTGAATGATTAATGATGCCGCTTTATTGCTTAACCGAAGCATGGCACGCATCCATTGTTGGTCTAACGCTCACGGTTCAAACAAATAATCCGTTTGAGATATTGATTCCCAATTTTTAATAATCTCCCAGTTGTAATTAGATAAAGATTACATCAAAACTGGTCTCAAATTTTACAAAAAAAGTACAATGCCACTTTGTATAGGTGTCCATATGACAACATGATAAGTTTCATGAACTTCAAATAAGTTGTGGATGTACTAGAATTTAAAAATCAAGATTCTCAATGTTTGAAATTTGTTGCACGGGGAGTAAACATGCACCCAGTGAGACACATGTGCTTTTGCAATCCATTTAGGTGCACTGTCACGTGTGCATGCATCTCAAACTTGATTTTTGCACATTATACCCATAGAAAATCAACCAATTAATGTACTAAAAGTATTAACGATCTCTGTGATTTTTTTGAAATTAAAACATCCCTCCTTTGGTAACATATGTTCTATGCGGGATAATAAATTTAACATGCATCGTAGTAGCGGTGGGGATTCGCGGTCTGCGTGTGTGTGGGTGTGTGCGTCTGGCGGTGGCGGGTGGCTCGCAGTACACTACGAGTTGTGAGCCACCGTGTGGGTTGGCCGTTTTGTTAGGCAGGCCAGTGCCACATCAGAGTCGTGAAATCGTTATTTAAAACATTACACAACCCTTTCATACATACATGTTTTGGCCACATGCAGTCGATGGTTGTCCTACACGACACTTGATACTCGCGTGTGACGCTTTCTGTGGGCCCGCGAGGTCGTCATCCATCACTTTGACGAACAACCAGTAGTGAGGTTAATTTGACCAGCAAGGTAGAATCTTTTTTGTTTGTGTTATGGTGGAATATAGTACGCGTCGAAGAGGTGGGAGGGAACTAGCAACTATTGAAGGAAATATGCCCCAGAGGCAATAATAAAGTTGTTATTTATATTTCCTTATATACCATGATAAATGTCTTTTATTCATGCTAGAATTGTATTAACCGGAAACTTGATACATGTGTGAATACATAGACAAAACAAAGTGTCCCTAGTATGCCTCTACTTGACTAGCTCGTTAATCAAAGATGGTTAAGTTTCCTAACAATAGACATGTGTTGTCATTTGATCAACTGGATCACATCATTAGGAGAATGATGTGATGGACAAGACCCATCCGTTAGTTTAGCAGAATGATCGTTTAGTTTTATTGCTATTTCTTTCTTCATGAGTTATACATGTTCCTCTGGCTATGAGATTATGCAACTCCCGAATACCGGACGGACACCTTATGTGCTATCAAACGTCACAACGTAACTGGGTGATTATAAGGATGCTCTATAGGTGTTTTCGAAAGTTTTTGTGGTGTTGGCATAGTCAAGATTAGGATTTGTCACTCCGAGTGTCGGAGAGGTATCTCTGGGCCCTCTCGGTAATATGCATCATAATAAGCCTTGCAAGCAAATGACTAATGAGTTAGTCACGAGAAGATGTATTAGGGAAAGAGTAAAGAGACTTTTCGGTAACGAGATTGAACTAGGTATGATGACACCGACGATCGTATCTCGGGCAAGTATCATACCAATGACAAAGGGAACAACGTATGTTGTTATGCGGTTTAACCGATAAAGATCTTCAGAGAATATGTAGGAGCCAATATGAGCATCCAGGTTCCGCTATTGGTTATTGACCGGAGATGTGTCTCAGTCATGTCTACATAGTTCTCGAACCCGTAGGTTCCGCACGCTTAACGTTTGATGATGATTTGTATTATGAGTCATGTGTTTTTGATGAACTAAAATTGTTCGGAGTCCTGGATGAGATCACAGACAAGCCGATGAGTCTCAAAATGGTCGAGACATAAAGATTCATATATTGGAAGGTTATATTCGGACACCGGAAGGGTTCTGAAGTGTATCGGGTATTTTTTTTTGGAGTACCGGGAGGTTACCGGAACCCCCCGGGAGTCAATGGGCCTTAATGGGCCCCAGTGGAGAAAGAGGCCAGCAAGCAAGGTGTGGGGCGCGTTCCCTGTAGGCCCAAACCGAATTGGTTTAGGTTTTGGGTGGCCAGCCCCCCTTTCCTTCTCCTCTCCTCCTCCTTCCTCCTTCTCCTAGTAGGAATAGGAAGGGGGGAAACCTACTTGGAGTAGGATTGCCCCCCTTGGGTGCGCACCTCCCCTACGCCGGCCTCCTCCTCCCTCCCTCCTTTATATACGTGGGGAGGGGGCACCCCAAAGACACACAAAAGTTTCTCTTAGCCGTGTGCGGTGCCCCCCTCCACAGCTACACACCTCGATCATATCATCGTAGTGCTTAGGCAAAGCCTTGCGCGGGTAACTTCATCATCACCATCACCAGGTTCTCGTGCTGACGAAACTCTCCCACGTCCTGAACTAGATCAAGAGCTCGAGGGACGTCATCGAGGTGAACGTGTGCTGAACGTGGAGGGGCCATACATTCGGTGCTTGGATCGGTTGGATCGCGAAGACGTTCGACTACATCAAACGCATTACTAAACGCTTGCGCCTTCGGTCTACGAGGGTATGTCGACACACTCTCCCCGCTCGTTGCTATGCTTCTCCTAGATAGATCTTGTGTGATGGTAGGAATTTTTTGAAATACTACGTTCCCCAACAGTGGCATCATGAGCCAGGTCTATGCGTATATGATATGCACGAATAGAACACAAAGAGTTGTGGGAGATAATAGTCATACTACTTACCAGCATGTCATACTTTGATTTGGCGGTATTAGTGGATGAAGCAGCCCAGACCGACATTACATGACCGTGTTCATGAGACTGGTTCTGCCGACGTGCTTTGCACACAGGTGGCTGGCGGGTGTCAGTTTCTCCAACTTTAGTTGAATCGAGTGTGACTACGCCCGGTGCTTGTTGAAGGTTAAAACAACACACTTGACAAAAAACTTTGTGGTTTTGATGCGTATGTATGAACGGTTCTTACTAGAAGCCCGTAGAAGCCACGTAAAACATGCAACAACAAAGTAGAACGCGTCTAACTTGTTTTTGCAGGGCATGTTGTGATGTGATATGGTCAAGACGTGATAAATTATACGCTATTTTATGAGAAGATCATGTTTTGTAAATTATCGGCAACCAGCAGGAGCCTTATGGTTGTCTCTTTATTGTATGAATAACGAAAGCCATGTAATTGCTTTACTTTATCACTATGAGTTAGCGATAGTAGTAGTAGCAATAGTTGGTGAGACGACCATGATGCTACGATGAAGATCATGGTATCAAGCCCGTGATGATGGAGATCATGATGATGCTTTGGAGATGGAGATCACAAGCAGAAGATGATGATGGCCATATCATGTCACATATTTTTGATTGTATGTGATGTTTATCTTATTATGCTTCTTATTTTGCTCAGTACGGTGGTAGCATTATAAGATGTTCCCTTACAAAATTTCAAGGTACAAGTGTTCTCCCTGAGTATGCACCATTGCGATAGTTCATCATGCCGAGACACCACGTGATGATCGGGTGTGATAAGATCTACGTTCACATACAACGGGCATAAGACAGTTTTGCACATGCAGAATACTCGGGTTAAGCTTGGCGAGCCTAGCATGTACAGACATGGCCTCGGAACAGTGGATACCGAAAGGTCAAGCGTGAATCATATAGTAGATATGATCAACATAAGATGTTCACCATTGAAAACTACTCCATCTCACGTGATGATCGGACATGGTTTAGTTGATTTGGATCACGTGATCATTTAGATGACTAGAGGGATGTCTATCTAAGTGGGAGTTCTTTAGTAATATGATTAATTGAACTTTAATTTATCATGAACTTAGTCCTGATAGTTTTTGCATATCTATGTTGTTGTAGATCAATGTCCCGTGCTACCGTTCCTTTGAATTTTAATGCGTTCCTAGAGAAAGCTAAGTTGAAAGATGATGGTAGCAACTACACAGACTGGGTCCGTAACTTTAGGATTATCCTCATTGCTGCACATAAGAATTATGTCCTGGAAGCACCGCTAGGTGAAAAGCCCTCTACAGATGCAACACTGGACATTATGAACGTCTGGCAGAGCAAAGCTGATGACTACTCAATAGTTCAGTGTGACGTGCTTTACGGCTTAGAATCGGGTCTTCAAAGACGTTTGGAATGTCATGGAGCATATGAGATGTTCCAAGAGTTGAAGTTAATATTTCAAGAAAATGCCCGAGTTGAGAGATATGAATTCCCCAACAAGTTCTATAGCTGCAAAATGGAGGAGAACAGTTCTATCAGTGAACACTTACTCAAAATGTCTGGGTACTACAATCACATGACTCAACTTGGAGTCAAAGTTGATGAAGATAGTGTTATTGACAGAGTTCTTCAATCACTGCCACCAAGCTATAAAGGCTTCGTGATGAACTATAATATGCAAGGGATGCAGAAGACAATTCCCGAGCTCTTCGCTATGCTCAAAGCTGCGGTGGTAGAAATCAAAAAGGAGCATCAAGTGTTGATGGTTAACAAGACCACTAGTTTCAAGAAAAGGGGCATGGGAAAGAAGGGTAACTTCAAGTAGAATAACAAGCTAGTTGCTACTCCCGCGAAGATACCCAAGTCTAGAGCCAAGCCTGAAACTGAGTGCTTCCAGTGCAAAGGGACTGGACACTGGAAGCGGAACTGCCCCAAGTATTTGGCGGATAAGAAGGATGGCAAAGTGAACAAAGGTATATTACTCATGGTCGTAGTAGCGCCTGGGTATTTGATACTGATTCGGTTGCTCATATTGGTAACTTGAAACAGGGGCTACGGATTAAACGACGATTGGCTAAGGATGAGGTGACGATGCGCGTGCGAAATGGTTCCAAAGTTGATGTGATCGCCGTCGGCACACTACCTCTACATCTACCTTCAGGATTAGTTTTAGACCTAAATAATTGTTATTTGGTGCCAGCGTTGAGCATGAACATTATATCTGGATCTTGTTTGATGCGAGACGGTTATTCATTTAAATCAGAGAATAATGGTTGTTCTATTTATAATATCTTTTATGGTCATGCACCCTTGATGAGTGGTCTATTTTTATTGAATCTGGATCGTAGTGATACACATATTCATAATATTGAAGCCAAAAGATGCAAAGTTGATAATGATAATGCAACTTATTTGTGGCACTGCCTTTTAGGTCATACTGGTGTAAAGCTCATGAGGAAACTCCATGCTGATGGACTTTTGGAATCACTTGGTGCTTGCGAACCATTCCTCATGGGAAAGATGACTAAAACTCCGTTCTCCGGAACAATGGAGCGAGCAACTGATTTATTGGAAATCATACATACTGATGTATGTGGACCGATTAGTGTTAAGGCTCGCGGCGAGTATCGTTATTTTCTGAACATCACTGATGATTTGAGCAGATATGGGTATATCTACTTGATGAAACACAAGTCTGAAACATTTGAAAAGTTCAAAGAATTTCTGAGTGAAGTAGAGAATCATCGTAACAAGAAAATTAAGTTTCTACGATCTAATCGTGGAGGCGAATATTTGAGTTATGAGTTTGGTCTTCATTTGAAACAATGTGGAACAGTTTCACAACTCACGCCACCTGGAACACCACAGCATAATGGTGTGTCCGAACGTCGTAACCGTACTTTATTAGATATGGTGCGATATATGATGTCTCTTACCGATTTAGCACTATCGTTTTGGGGTTATGCTTTAGAGAAAACTGCATTCACGTTGAATAGGGCACCATCTAAATCCATTGAGACGACACCTTATGAACTATGGTTTGGCAAGAAACCGAAGTTGCCGTTTCTTAAAGTTTGGGGCTGCGATGCTTATGTGAAAAAGCTTCAACCTGATAAGCTCGAACCCAAATCGGAGAAATGTCTCTTCATAGGATACCCAAAGGAAACTGTTGGGTACACCTTCTATCATAGATCCGAAGGCAAGATATTCATTGCTAAAAATTGATCCTTTCTAGAGAAGGAGTTTGTCTCGAAAGAAGTGAGTGGGAGGAAAGTATTACTTGATGAGGTAATTGTACTTTCTCCCGAATTGGAAAGTAGTTCATCACAGAAATTAGTTCCAGTGATTCCTACACCAATTAGTGAGGAAGCTAATGATGATGATCACGAAACTTCAGATCAAGTTACTACTGAACCTCGTAGGTCAACCAGAGTACGTTCCGCGCCAGAGTAGTATGGTAACCCTATTCTGGAAGTCATGTTACTAGACCATGATGAACATACGAACTATGAGGAAGGAATGATGATCCCAGATTCCGCAAAATGGCATGAGGCCATGAAATCTCAGATGGGATCTATGTATGAGAACAAAGTGTGGACTTTGGTTGACTTGCCTGATGATCGGCAAGCAATTCGAAATAAATGGATCTTTAAGAGGAAGACTGACGCCGATGGCAATGTTACTGTCTACAAAGCTTGACTTGTTGCGAAAGGTTTTCGATAAGTTCAAGGAGTTGACTACGATGAGACTTTCTCACCCGTAGTGATGCTTAAGTCCGTCTGGATCATGTTAGCAATTGCCGCATTTTATGATTATGAAATCTGGCAAATGGATGTCAAAACTGCATTCCTTAATGGATATCTTAAAGAAAAGTTGTATATGATGCAACCAGAAGGTTTTTTCGATCCTAAAGGTGCTAACAAAGTGCGCAAGCTCCAGCGATCCATCTATGGACTGGTGCAAGCATCTCGGAGTTGGAATATACGCTTTGATGAGGTGATCAGAGCATATGATTTTATGCAGACTTTTGGAGAAGCCTGTATTTACAAGAAAGTGAGTGGGAGCTCTATAGCATTTCTGATATTATATGTGGATGACATATTGTTGATTGGAAATGATGTAGAATCTCTGGATAGCATAAAATGATACTTGAATAAGAATTTTTCAATGAAAGACCTCGGTGAAGCTGCTTATATATTGGGTATCAAGATCTATAGAGATAAATCAAGATGCTTAATTGGACTTTCACAAAGCACATACCTTGATAAAGTTTTGAAGAAGTTTTAAATGGATAAGTCAAAGAAAGGGTTCTTACCTGTGTTACAAGGTGTGAAGTTGAGTAAGACTAAATGCCCGACCACTACAGAAGATAGAGACAAAATGAAAGTCATTCCCTATGCTTCAGCCATAGGTTCTATCATGTATGCAATGCTGTGTACCAGACCTGATGTGTGCCTTGCTATAAGTCTAGCAGGGAGGTACCAAAGTAATCCAGGAGTGGATTACTAGACGGTGGTAAAGAACATCTTGAAGTACCTAAAAAGGACAAAGGATATGTTTCTCGTTTATGGAGGTGACAAAGAGCTCGTTGTAAATGGTTACATCGATTCAAGCTTTGACATTGATCAGGATGACTCTAAGTCACAAACCAGATACAAATTTCTGTTGAACTGTGGAGCTGTCAGTTGGTGCAGTTCTAAGCAGAGAGTTGTGGCGGGATCTACGTGTGAAGCGGAGTACACATCTGCTTGCTACCTCTTGAGCATGCGTTGGTTTTCCCTGAAAGAGGAAAGGGTGATGGAACAAAGTAGCATAAGTATTTCCCTCGGTTTTTTAGAACCAAGGTATCGATCCAGTAGGAGACTACACGCAAATCCCTTGTACCTGCACAAACAAATAAGAACCTTGCAACCAACGCGATAAAGGGGTTGTCAATCCCTTCTCGGCCACTTGCGAAAGTGAGATCTGATAGAGATAATAAGATAAATATTTTTTGGTATTTTTGTTGTATAGATTGAAAGGTAAAGATTGCAAAATAAAAGAACAGTAAAGATAACTAGTTGATGGAAGATTAATACGATGGAAGATAGACCCGGGGCCATAGGTTTCACTAGTGGCTTCTATCAATATAGCATATTCTACGGTGGGTGAACAAATTACTGTCGAGCAATTGATAGAAAAGCGCATAGTTATGAGAATGTCTAGGCATGATCATGTATATAAGCATCACGTCCGTGACAAGTAGACCGTAACGATTCTGCATCTACTACTATTACTCCACACATCGACCTCTATCCAGCATGCATCTAGAGTATTAAGTTCATAAGAACAGAGTAACGCCTTAAGCAAGATGACATGATGTAGAGGGATAAACTCATGCAATATGATATAAACCCCATCTTTTTATCCTCGATGACAATAATACAATATGTGCCTTGCTGCCCCTGCTATCACCGGGAAAGGACGCCGCAAGATTGAACCCAAAGCTAAGCACTTCTCCCATTGCAAGGAAGATCAATCTAGTTGGCCAAACAAAACTGATAATTCGAAGATACTTGCAAAGATATTCAAATCATGCATATAAGAATTCAGAGAAGAATCAAATATTGGTCATAGATAATATTGATCATAAACCCACAGTTCATCGGATCTCGACAAACACACCGCAAAAAGTATTACATCAAATAGATCTCCAAGAGGATCGAGGAGAACTTTGTATTGAGATCCAAAGAGAGAGAAGAAGTCAGCTAGCTTATAACTATGGACCCAAAGGTCTATGGTAAACTACTCACAAATCATCGGAGAGGCTATGGTGTTGATGTAGAAGCCCTCCGTGATCGATTCCCCCTCCGGTGGAGCTCCGGAAAAGGCCCCAAGATGGGATCTCACGGGTACAGAAGGTTGTGGCGGTGGAAATAGGGTTTCGTGGTGCTCTCGGATGTTTTCAGGGTATATAAGTATATATAGGAGGAAGAAGTACGTCGGTGGATCTACGAGGGGCCCACGAGGGTTGGTGGCGTGCCTACACCCTGGGCGCGCCCTCCTGCCTCGTGGCCGCCTTGTGGCTTCCCAGGCATGTACTCCAAGTCTTCTAGGTTGCGTTTGCTCCAAAAACGATCCTCGCGAAGGTTTCATTCCGTTTGGACTCCGTTTGATATTCCTTTTCTAGGAAACACTGAAATAGGCAAAAAAAAACAGCAATTTGCGGTGGGCCTTGGGTTAGTAGTTTAGTCCCAGAAATAATATAAAAGTGCATAATAAAGCCCATTAGACATCCAAAACAGATAATATAATAACATGGAACAATTAAAAATTATAGATACGTTGGAGACATATCATTGCTTCGGAAGCAGCAAATGAAGGAGTCTGGTTGAAGGAGCTCATATCACGATCTAGGTGTAATACCTAGTGCACCGGATCTAATGAAAATCTTTTGTGACAACACTGGAGCAATAGTCTTGGCGAAGGAATCCAGGTTTCACAAGAGAACCAAGCACATCAAGAGACGCTTCAATTCCATCCACGATCAAGTCAAGGAAGGAGACATAGAAATTTGCAAAATACATATAGATCTAAATGTCGCAGACCCATTGACTAAGCCTCTTCCACGAGCAAAACATGATCATCACCAAGACTCCATGGGTGTTAGAATTATTACTATGTAATCTAGATTATTGACTCTAGTGCAAGTGGGAGACTGAAGCAAATATGACCTAGAGGCAATAATAAAGTTGTAATTTATATTTCCTTATATATCATGATAAATGTCTTTTATTCATGCTAGAATTGTATTAACCGAAAACTTGATACATGTGTGTGATACGTCCATTTTGCATCATGCTTATAAGTTGATATTTATTGCATTATGGGCTGTTCATACATGTTTTGTCACAATACTTATGCCTTTTCTCTCTTATTTTACAAGGTTTACATGAAGAGGGAGAATGCCGGCAGCTGGAATTCTGGGCTGGAAAAGGAGCAAACTCTGGAAACCTATTCTATAGAACTCCAAAAGCCGTGAAACTCCATGGAACATCGTTTCGAAAAATATAAAAAATATCTGGCGAAAGAAACCCACGAGAGGGGCCACCGGCTGGCCTCGAGGGTGGAGGGCGAGCCCCCCTTCCCAGGGCACGCCCCCTGCCTCGAGGGCCAGCCGGCAGGCCCCCAGTGCCCATCTTCTCCTATATGAAGCGATTTGACCTGGAAAAAATAAGGAGAAGGCTTTCGGGACCATACGCCGCCGTCTCGAGGCGGAAACCAATCTAGGGCTCCGGCAGTGCTGTTCTGCCGGGGATACTTCCCTCCGTGAGGGGGAAATCGTCACCGCCGTCATCACCAACAACTCTATCATCTTGGGGAGGGCTATATTCATCAACATCTTCACCAGCACCATCTCCTCTCAAACCCTAGTTCATCTCTTGTATCCAATCTTTGTACCCAAACCTCATATTGGTACCTATGGGTTGCTAGTAGTGTTGATTACTCCTTGTAGTTGATGCTAGTTGGTTTATTTGGTGGAAGATCATATGTTCAGATCCATTATGCATATTAATACCCCTCTGATCATGAACAATATTATGTCTTGTGTGTAGTTACTTTTGTTCCTGAGGACATGGGAGAAGTCTTGCTATCAGTAGTCATGTGAATTTGGTCTTCGTTCGATATTTTGATGAGATGTATGTTGTCTCTCCTCTAGTGGTGTCATGTGAACATCGACTACATGACACTTCACCATTATTTGGGCCTAGAGGAAGGCATTGGGAAGTAATAAGTAGATGATTGGTTTCTAGAGTGACAGAAGTTTAAACCCTAGTTTATGTGTTGCTTCTTAAGGGGCTGATTTGGATCCATATGTTTCAGGCTATGGTTAGGTTTACCTTAATACTTCTTTTGTAGTTGCGGATGCTTGCATTAGAGGATAATCATAAGTGGGAGGCTTGTCCAAGTAAGGGCAGCACCCAAGCACCGGTCCACCCACATACCAAATTATCAAAGTACCGAACGCGAATCAGACGATCGTGATGAAAAGTAGCTTGACGATAATTCCCATGTGTCCTCGGGAGCGCTTTCCTTTATATAAGAGTTTGTCCAGGCTTGTCCTTTGCTACAAAAAGGACTGGGCCACCTTTCTGCACCTTATTTACTTTTACCTTTTGTCACTTGCAACCAATTACCTTATCACAAAACTATTTGTCACCTATAATTTCAGTGCTTGCAGAGAATACTTTACTGAAAACTGCGTGTCATTTCCTTCTGCTCCTCGTTGGGTTCGACACTATTACTTATCGAAAGGACTACGATAGATCCCCTATACTTGTGGGTCATCAAGACTCTTTTCTGGCGCCGTTGCCGGGGAGTGAAGCACCTTTGGTAAGTGGAATTTGGTAAGGAAAAATTTATATAGTGTGCTGAAATTTATTGTCACTTGTTACTATGGCTAAAAATCCTTTGAGGGGGTTGTTCGGGGTATCTTCACCCCGAGCAGAAGAGCAAAGAGTTGCTCCTCAACCTACTGCACCTATTGAAAATGTTTGCTTTGAGATTCCTTCGGGTATGATAGAGAAACTGCTTGAAAATCCCTATACAGGAGACGAGACACTTCACCCCGATTTACATGTAATCTATGTGGATGAAGCTTGTGGATTGTTTAAGCTTGCAGGTATGCCCGAGGATGTTATCAAGAAGAAGGTCTTCCATTTATCTTTGAAGGGAGATGCATTGACATGGTTTAGGCTATGCGATGATATGGGATCATGGAACTATAATCGTCTGAAGTTGGAATTTCATCAGAAGTTCTACCCTATGCACCAGGTTCATCGTGTTCGCAATTATATTTATAATTTCTGGCCTCGTGAAGGAGAAAGCATCGCTCAAGCTTGGGGGAGGCTTAAGTAAATGTTATATCCATGCCCCAATCATGAGCTTTCAAGAAAGATGATCATCCAAAAAAAGTATGCTCGGCTTTCTCTCAATAATCGCACCATGCTCGATAATTCATGTTCTGGCTCTTTTATGATGAAGACTGTTGAATTCAAATGGGATTTATTGGAAAGAATAAAATGCAACTCTGAAGATTGGGATCTCGACGAAGGTAAGGAGTCAGGTATGACCCCTAAGTTTGATTGTGTTAAAGCTTTTATGGATACTGATGTTTTCCGTGAGTTTAGCACTAAATATGGACTTCACTCTGAGATAGTAGCTTCCTTCTGTGAATCCTTTGCTACTCATGTTGATCTCCCCAAGGAGAAGTGGTTTAAATACCATCCCCCTATTGAAGTAAAAGTAGTTGAACCTATTAAAGTTGAAGAAAATACTATCACTTATAATGTTGATCCTGTTATTCCTACCGCTTATATTGAGAAACCACCTTTCCCTGTTAGGATAAAGGATCATGCTCAAGCTTGAACTGTAGTTCGTAAGAGTAATACTAGAACACCTACACCCTCTGAGCAAATTAAAGTTGAACCTAGTGTTGCTATGGTTAAAGATCTCTTGGTAGAAGATTTAGATGGACATGTTATTTATCTCCAAGAAGAGTCTGCTAGGATAGCCAAACCCAATGCTAGGAATAAACATAAACCTGTTGTGGGCTTACCTGCTATCTCTGTCAAGATAGGAGATCTATATGGTTTATGCGACGTAGGTGCTAGTGCGAGTATTATCCCTCTTGATTTGTATAACCAAATTATGCATGATATTGCACCTGTTGAGTTAGAAGGGATTGATGTTACTATTAAGCTTGCTAATAGAGATACTATTTCACCAGTTGGAATTGTTAGAGATATTGAAGTCTTGTGTGGGAAGGTTAAATACCCTGCTGATTTTCTTGTTCTTAGTTCCCCACAAGATGCATTCTGTCCCATTATATTTGGTAGACCCTTCTTGAATACCGTTAATGCCAAGATAGACTGCATGAAAGACATTGTCACTATTGGATTAGGGGATATGTCTCATGATTTTAACTTTGCTAAATTCCGTAGACAACCCCTTGAAAAAGCACCACCCAGTAAGGATAAAATTATTGGTCTTGCTTCTATTGTCGTGCCACCTAATGATCCCTTAGAACAATACTTGCTAGACCATGAAAATTATATGCATATGAATGAGAGAAGGGAAATAGATGAAATATTCTTTAAACAGGGACCTGTATTGAAAAACAACTTGCTTGTTGAAATCTTAGGGGATCCTCCTCCACCCAAGGGTGATCCTGTGTTTGAACTTAAACCTTTACCTGATAATCTTAAGTATGTTTATCTTGATGAAAAGAAGATATATCCTGTTATTATTAGTGCTAACCTTTCAGAGCAGGAAGAAGAAAGATTATTGAAAACTCTGAAGAAGCACCGAGCTGCTATTGGATATACTCTAGATGATCTTAAGGGCATTAGTTCCACTATATGTCAACACAAGATAAAATTGGAAGAAAATGCTAAACCAGTTATTGATCATCAGAGACGATTAAATCCTAAGATGAAAGAAGTGGTGAGGAAGGAAATACTAAAGCTTCTAGAGGCAAGTATTATCTATCCAGTTGCTGATAGCCAGTGGGTAAGTCATGTCCATTTTGTCCCTAAGAAGGGAGGTATGACTGTTGTCCCTAATGATAAAGATGAATTGATCCCGCAAAGAATAGTTATAGGTTACAGGATGGTAATTGATTTTCGTAAGTTAAATAAAGCTACTAAGAAAGATCATTACCCCTTGCCATTTATTGATCAAATGCTAGAAAGGTTATCCAAACATACTCATTTCTGCTTTGTAGATGGTTATTCTGGTTTCTCTCAAATACCTGTGTCGAAAGGGGATCAAGAAAAGACCACTTTTACTTATCCTTTCGGTACCTTTGCTTATAGACGTATGCCTTTTGGTTTATGTAATGCACCTACTACCTTTCAAAGATGCATGATGGCTATATTCTCTGATTTTTGTGAAAAGATTGTTGAGGTGTTCATGGATGATTTCTCCGTTTACGGAACTTTTTTTGATGATTGCTTAAGCAACCTTGATCGAGTTTTGCAGAGATGTGAAGACACTAATCATGTCTTGAATTGGGAGAAGTGCCACTTTATGGTTAATGAAGGCATTGTCTTGGGACATATAATTTCTGAAAGAGGTATTGAAGTTGACAAAGCTAAACTTGATGCTATTGAAAAGATGCCATGCCCTAAGGATATCAAAGGTATACGAAGTTTCCTTGGTCATGCCGGGTTTTATAGGAGGTTCATTAAGGACTTCTCCAAAATCTCCAGGCCTCTGACTAATCTCTTACAGAAAGATATTCCTTTTGTCTTTAATGATGATTGTCTAGAAGCATTTGAAATACTTAAGAAAGCATTGATCTCTGCACCTATTGTCCAGCCTCCTGACTGGAATTTACCCTTTGAGATTATGTGCGATGCTAGTGATTATGTTGTAGGAGCTGTTTTAGGGCAAAGAGTTGATAAGAAATTGAATGTTATCCAGTATGCTAGTAAAACTCTAGATAGTGCCCAAAGAAGTTATGCTACCACTGAGAAAGAATTTTTAGCAGTTGTGTTTGCTTGTGATAAGTTTAGACCCTACATTGTTGATTCTAAAGTAACTATTCACACTGATCCTGCTGATATCAAATACCTTATGGAAAAGAAAGATGCTAAACCTAGACTTATTAGATGGGTTCTCTTGCTGCAAGAATTTGACTTGCATATTATTGATGGAAAGGGAGCTGAGAACCCTATAGCGGATAACTTGTCTAGGTTAGAAAATATACTTGATGACCCACAACCTATCGATGATAGCTTTCCCGATGAACAACTAGATGTCATAAGTACTTCTCATACTGCTCCTTGGTATGTTGATTATGCTAATTACATTGTTGCTAAGTTTATACCTCCTAGCTTCACATACCAGCAAAAGAAAAAGTTCTTCTATGATTTGAGACATTACTTCTGGGATGACCCACATCTTTATAAAGAAGGAGTAGATGGTATTATTAGACGTTGTGTACCTGAGCATGAACAGGAACATATCCTACGCAAGTGACACTCCGAAGCTTATGGAGGACACCATGCGGGAGATAAAACTGCACACAAGGTATTGCAATCTAGTTTTTATTGGCCTACTCTCTTCAAGGATGCCTGTAAGTTTGTCTTATCTTGTGATGAATGTCAAAGAATTGGTAATATTAGTAGACGTCAAGAAATGCCTATGAATTATTCACTCGTTATTGAACCATTTGATGTTTTGGGCTTTGATTATATGGGACCTTTTCCTTCCTCTAATTGGTACACACATATTTTAGTCACTGTTGATTACGTTACTAATTGGGTAGAAGCTATTCCAACTAGTAGTGCTGATCATAAAACCTCTATTAAGATGCTTAAGGAAGTTATATTTTCGAGGTTTGGAGTCCCTAGATATCTAATGACTGATGGTGGTTCACACTTTATTCATGGTGCTTTCCGTAAGATGCTTGCTAAGTACGATGTCAACCATAGAATTGCATCACCTTATCACCCACAGACTAGTGGTCAGGTAGAACTTAGTAATAGGGAGTTGAAATTAATCTTGCAAAAGACTGTTAATAGGTCTAGAAAGAATTGGTCCAAGAAACTAGATGATGCATTATGGGCATATAGAATTGCATACAAAAATCCTATGGGTATGTCTCCATATAAGATGGTATATGGAAAAGCATGTCACTTACCTCTTGAGCTAGAACATAAGGCATATTGGGCTATTAAAGAGCTCAACTACGATTTCAAACATGCCGGTGAAAAGAGGTTATTTGGCATTAGCTGTCTCAATGAGTGGAGAACCCAGGCCTATGAGAATGCCAAGATGTTTAAAGAAAAAGTTAAAAGATGGCATGACAAAAGAATACAAAAGCGTGAGTTTAACGTAGGTGATTATGTCCTGCTATTCAACTCTCGTTTAAGATTTTTTGCAGGAAAACTTCTCTCCAAGTGGGAAGGACCTTACATTATCGAGGAGGTCTATCGTTCCGGTGCCATAAAAATCAACAACTTCGAAGGCACAAATCCGAAGGTGGTGAATGGTCAAAGAATCAAACACTACATCTTAGGTAATCATATAAATATTGAAACTAATGTTATTGAAACCATAACCCCAGAGGAATACATAAGGGACACTTTCCACAACGATTCAGCCTTCGAAAAGGAAGAGGTACGTGATACGGTAAGTAAACTGACTCCAAAACAGTTCTAAAGGCAATTTTTTTCCGTTTTGGAATATTTAGAAAAATAGAAAAATAAACCGCAGTCCGGAAGAGACACGAGGCGTCCTCGAGGGTGGAGGGCGCGCCTCCTGCCTCGAGGACACCCCGTGTGTCCCCTGGACTCCGTTTTCTTGTGGGTTACTCCTTTCGTTCGGGAAAAATTCATTATATTCACTCCCGAAGGTTTTGACCTCTGTATCACGCAGAAATCCTCTGTTTTCGTTTCGAGCTGCTGTTTTTGACAGATCTAGATCATCATGGCGTCCTCCAACACCCCCAAGGACAAGTTCTTCGAGAAGGTCATCAACCCCTACCTTGCGGAGGTGCTGCACCACCCCAAAACCATGGAGTTGCATGAGGGGGTGCTACACATCCGCGATGTTGAGGGGCCGAGAAGGACCGGAAGCGTGGAGACAAGACTCGAAGCAATGGAGCAACAAGTTTTCAAGTGCCAAGGTATGGTGGAACGAGGACTCGACGCCAACCACATGATGATCTCGGAGCTTGCCAACAACCTCAAGATGGACTCAAGGATCTTCGGGGAAGCCATCTCCAATCTTCAAGAGAAGATCGATCACCTCCAAGCCCAGATCTATGACCTGCAAAACCAAAACTGTGAGTATGAATATAGATTCAAGAACATGAGTTTGGCTGCAGATTTGAGTATCCCGGAGACTCGATCATCCTTCTACGATGGTGACCCCATGCCTTGGAAGATGAACAACAAGCCTACATCAGCAACAACTCCATCATCACGAACCCCGAAGAAGGAGACATAATCATATGGGTATGGGCACTCCCCTTGGCAACTGCCAAGCTTGGAGGAGTGACCCCGGTATCGTATCACCATCACTCTTATCTTTACCATTTTACTTAGTTCGATCCTTTTGGTAGCAGCTTGATCTATTAGAATAAAGTTAGCATTATCTAGTTGTGAGCTTTTGCCTTGTGAGCTTTATCCTTTGTAATCGAGTCCGTGAGCTATATAATAAAGATTAGTGTTTGAGTCAAGGGCTTGATTTCCCCACTTGGGTCATGATAAAAAGAAAGAAAACATAAAGAGTATCAAAGAGATCATATCGATCTTATGGGAAGTAATGACTTCATATACAAGAGTATGATAAATAAAAGTTGTTGGGAGGTGACAAACATAGTTTTGGTCATCGTTGCAATTAATAGGAAGTAACAAAAGAACAGGGGCTTCACATACAAATATACTATCTTGGACATCTTTTATGATTGTGAGCACTCATTAAAGTATGACATGCTAAGGAGTTGATGTTGGACAAGGAAGAAAACATAATGGGTTATGTCTTCTTATATCCGAAATAAAGTATATTGTCATGGATCGTCCAACATGTTGAGCTTGCCTTTCTCCCTCATGCTAGCCAAAACTCCTCGCACTAAGTAGAGATACTACTTGTGCTTCCATATATCCTTAAACCAAGTTTGCCATGAGAGTCCATCATACCTACCTATGGATTGAGAAAGATCCTTCCAAGTAAGTTGTCATGTTACAAATCCGGTAAAATATGTATGATTTATTAGTGTGGGAGAAATTAGCTTTATACGATCTTGTGATATGGAAGTAATAAAAGTGACATACTGCATAATAAAGGTCCTTATCACAAGTGGCAATATAAAGCGAAGTTCTTCTATGCTAAGACTTTGTGCATCCAACCATAAAAATACATGACAACCTCTGCTTCCCTCTGCGAAGGGCCTATCTATTATTCCTGTATTATAAGTGTCAAGGTGAAAACCACCTTTCCTCTTTACATTTTATCCTTTGGCAAGCACATTGTGTTGGATAGATCCTGACATATATACCCACTTGGATGTAAGTTTCCATGATCTATTAATGTTGACATTACCCTTGAGGTAAACGGTTGGGAGGCAACACCGTAAGCCCCTATCTTCCTCTGTGTCCGATAAAAACTCCATAAACATAAGTATTGCGTGAGTGTGAGCAATTGTGAAAGACTATATGATAGTTGAGTATGTAGGCTTGCTCAAAAGCTCTTATATTGACTCTTTCCGATGTTATGATAAATTGCAATTGCTTCAATGACCGAGACCAAAGTTTGTTAGTTTCCAATGAAGTTTATGATGCATACTTGATATTGTGGATGAATTGTTACTTTAGCTTAAGAATCATATGAATATATTTATATAAGTTGCTGTTATGAGAATGATCATGATGCCCTCATGTCCGTATTTTGTTTTTATCGACACCTCTGTCTCTAAACATCTGGACATATTTTTCGATATTGGCTTTCGCTTGAGGACAAGCGAGGTCTAAGCTTGGGGGAGTTGATACGTCCATTTTGCATCATGCTTATAAGTTGATATTTATTGCATTATGGGCTGTTCATACATGTTTTGTCACAATACTTATGCCTTTTCTCTCTTATTTTACAAGGTTTACATGAAGAGGGAGAATGCCGGCAGCTGGAATTCTGGGCTGGAAAAGGAGCAAACTCTGGAAACCTATTCTGCACAACTCCAAAAGCCCCGAAACTCCATAGAACATCGTTTCGGAAAATATAAAAAATATCTGGCGAAAGAAACCCACGAGACGGGCCACCGGCTGGCCTCGAGGGTGGGGGGCGCGCCCCCTTCCCAGGGCGCGCCCCCCTGCCTCGAGGGCCAGCCGGCAGGCCCCCGGTGCCCATCTTCTCCTATATGAAGCGTTTTGACCTGGAAAAATATAAGGAGAAGGCTTTCGGGACCAGACGCCGCCGTCTCGAGGCGGAACCGAGGCGGAAACCAATCTAGGGCTCCAGCAGAGCTGTTCTGCCGGGGATACTTCCCTCCGGGAGGGGGAAATCGTCACCGCCGTCATCACCAACAACTCTCCCATCTTGGGGAGGGCTATCTTCATCAACATCTTCACCAGCACCATCTCCTCTCAAACCCTAGTTGATCTCTTGTATCCAATCTTTGTACCCAAACCTCAGATTGGTACCTGTGGGTTGCTTGTAGTGTTGATTACTCCTTGTAGTTGATGCTAGTTGGTTTATTTGGTGGAAGATCATATGTCCAGATCCATTATGCATATTAATACCCCTCTGATCTTGAACAATATTATGTCTTGTGAGTAGTTACTTTTGTTCCTGAGGACATGGGAGAAGTCTTGCTATCAGTAGTCATGTGATTTTGGTCTTCGTTCGATATTTTGATGAGATGTATGTTGTCTCTCCTCTAGTGGTATCATGTGAACGTCGACTACATGACACTTCACCATTATTTGGGCCTAGAGGAAGGCATTGGGAAGTAATAAGTAGATGATGGGTTGTTAGAGTGACAGAAGCTTAAACCCTAGTTTATGCGTTGCTTCATAAGGGGCTGATTTGGATCCATATGTTTCAGGCAATGGTTAGGTTTAACTTAGTACTTCTTTTGTAGTTGCGGATGCTTGCATTAGAGGATAATCATAAGTGGGAGGCTTGTCCAAGTAAGGGCAGCACCCAAGCACCGGTCCACCCACATACCAAATTATCAAAGTACCGAACGTGAATCAGACGATCGTGATGAAAACTAGCTTGACGATAATTCCCATGTGTCATCGGGAGCACTTTCCTTTATATAAGAGTTTGTCCAGGCTTTTCCTTTGCTAAAAAAGGATTGGGCCACCTTGCTGCACCTTATTTACTTTTACCTTTTGTCACTTGCTACCAATTACCTTATCACAAAACTATTTGTCACCTATAATTTCAGTGCTTGCAGAGAATACCTTACTGAAAACTGCCTATCATTTCCTTCTGCTCCTTGCTGGGTTTGACACTCTTACTTATCGAAAGGACTATGATAGATCCCCTACACTTGTGGGTCATCAGTGTGAATACATAGAAAAAACAAAGTGTCCCTAGTATGCCTCTACTTGGCTAGCTCGTTAATCAAAGATGGTTAAGTTTCCTAACCATAAACATGTGTTGTCATTTGATCAATGGGATCACATCATTAGGAGAATGATGTGATGGACAAGACCCATCCGTTAGCTTAGCTTAATGATCACTTAGTTTTATTGCTATTGTTTTCTTCATGACTTATACATGTTCCTCTGACTATGAGATTATGCAACTCCCGAATACCGGAGGAACACCTTGTGTGCTATAAAATGTCCCAACATAACTGGGTGATTATAAATATGCTCTACAGGTGTTTCCGAAAGTGTTTGTGGTGTTGGCATAGATCTAGATTAGGATTTGTCACTCCGAATGTGGGAGAGGTATCTTTGGTCCCTCTCGATAATACATATCATAACCAGCCTTGCAAGCAAATGACTAATGAGTTACTCACGACATGATGTTACGGAACGCGTAAAGAGACTTGCCGGTAATGAGATTGAACTAGGTATGATGGTACCCACGATCAAATATCGGGCAATTAACATACCGATGACAAAGGGAACAACGTATGTTGTTATGCGGTTTGACCGATAAAGATCTTCGGAGAATATGTAGGAGCCAATATAAGCATCCAGGTTCTACTATTGGTTATTGACCGGAGATGCATCTCGGTCATGTCTACATAGTTCTCGAACTCGTAGGGTCCGGACGCTTAACATTTGATGACGATTTGTATTATGAGTTATGTGTTTTTGAAGACCGAAGATTGTTCGGAGTCCCGGATGAGATCACGGACATGGTGAGGAGTCTTGAAATGGTTGATACATAAAGATTGATATATTGGAAGGTTATATTCGGACACCGGAAGGGTTCCGAAGTGTATCGGGTATTTTTCGGAG